>CATOUR010000184.1:600000-1063573 GCA_951848785.1 Callosobruchus maculatus
CTGCCTTTGGCGACAAAGAGCTGTAGTAAATTTGTTGTTTTTTTTTTTGATTGAAATGTGGCTTGTTTTCGATGATTGGAGAAAATCTGTGATGGTGGTTTAAAATTTAGTTTAGTGATATAGTGTAGTGCCCTACTGGAACTGGTTACATTTTAAAGGAGGAATCTAATCACGCTCGCCGAAGCTCCAAGTGGCAGGTAAATTTTAAAAAATGAGGTTAACTTGAATACATCTCAAAGACAACATATTTTTTTAAGCCGAATGTCCTCAATGTATTTTGGTATATCATCATCAATGTGAATATGCCGCAATTTTTTTTCCTCTATAATTTTTGGATATCTAAAGCCTACCAGCCCCCCAACTTTTCGTTGCTGGATGTTTGTTTAATCCACGGATTCATAAATCCCACAGCAAAACAGCCGATTGACATAAAATTGATCGATCCGGATGCAGATCAGATCACTGTTTCCGTAAATGTCTTTTATTACTTCTGTGTCGACATTTTTATCATCAGTTACAGAGTTATCAAGTTAGGTATACTTATTTAAATTTCATTAAAATTCCGATTTTGCAAGGTGGTAAATAATACGTCAATTTTAAGTTATCCAGGAATTTTATAGACCTGGAGGTTGTTTCGAAAGCTAGTAACGTAGAAGATAGATTTTGTTATGTGTTAACAAATTTGTAACAATATACATGATAATTAAATATATACTACGTTTCCACGGGCTTTCAAAATTGTTTTCAAAACGTTTTGTAATTTTGGATTGCTGGTGTTTCCACGATAGGTTTCGAAACGATTTACGGGATGCATTCAAAACGTTTTCAACTGACACTCTTGACAAATGTCATTTCCTTGTTTTATTTATAACCTATTTTGTTGTTTTTCATAAATCTTTAGATTCGAATTCGAATAAACTTCATTAAACTAACGATAGCGACATTAGACAGCTACGCAATGTGCATAGTTCATCATGTTTTGAAAGTCATAGCTGGTATTTCCACGACATTTGGAACTCGATACGATCCCAAAAATTAGCGAATCGACCTCGAACGGGGAAACGTTTTGAAAACTCATCCAATTGACGTTTCGAAGATATATTTGAAAACCTAAATATTTTGATAACGTTTTGAAAGCCCATGAAATTGGAAACATAGTAATAGATACCTAGGTACTTACAGTATTTCGAGATCCTTCAAATGACGAAATGCTCCTTCATCTATGCATGTAATTTGATTGTTATCCAATTGCCTGAAATCAAAAATAGAACAGTTTTAGTATATTTTCAACAATCTGTGTGTCTGATTGTTATACAGAATTCTAAACCGTATTAGAAGATAGCTTTATGAAGCAAAAAACAGGGTTCAATAAATAGCTGTCCATTTTATTTACAATTTACCAAAAAACTGGTCACTTTACACTTACTGATACCAAACCAAATAGCAGTAAGCCTGTCAAAACTTTCTGATGCATCCTGTATAGTTTGTCAGATATTTTCATACTTCAACACTCTGCTTAAATTTATCTTTAAAATGACCTAGGATATTAGAATAGAAGAAATAGATGTAACTGCACAAATAGACTTGACAAATGGATTTTTATATTTTATCAAGACTGCCTTGAAAATAAACAACTGTCAAAAAGTTATAGTAAGTTATTCTAGTACACATAATAACAAAAAACAACAAGTTACATTCGGTACACACTGAAAAATTAACCCACTTATTTTTTATGACACAATTATCACACTGGGGTCTAACTGACCCCAAAGTCATTCTTTTAAATTTTTAAATGTAACTTATATAACTAGATAATTTCATTCAGTTAATTTATTACTCAAACATATTTTATTAACATAAGATTTAAAAAAAAATAAGAAATAAACAAAACACATGATGAACTGTTTACATAAATGTAACAAAACTTAAATTCCTAACCGAAAACTAAGACCCACACTGATAAATAAAAACAAAAAAGTGGAAACAAAATAACAAAACTTTTGTTATTCTACTTTTACCTATAATGGTGTAAGACTGAAAGCGAGGTTAGAAGCGGTTCTGAAAGGATACGGAAGGTGTTCAATAATGTCCCCCCTATAGGGGTTTGAAAATGGGGTTAAACCTTAGATAAGGAAAGAGAGGGGATACCGCACGCCTGTTTATTGCTATATGAATTAGCTGTGACAGAAAACGATTAGCTGTCAAAATTTTGGTGGAAAACAAATCATTTGGTACGGTAGTATTTTTTTGTAATATTTAGCGTTTTTAAAACCAATAATTGTGAAATATTGTGGTGTGCATAATGGCAGGATGTGCAGCTTAAGGTTGTAAAAGCCACAGCAGTAGGAAGGAGCCAAGAATCATTTTTCACAGGTAAATTTGTGTTCATATTTTTTCAAAAATCTCGATATCTAGTTCAGAGATGTATACGTATACAAAATATAATTTCAAATGTACCACTAACATGCGAATCATAATATTTTTGAGTATGTAAAGTGTAAAAGATATAATTTTTAAGGCATATTTTGGTCCAAATACAATCAGTCTTCCAGTGACGTATCTGTTATAGCTTACATTTTGCAAGATAACATTATCGTTCAAATGGAGGTTCACAGTTAAGTTAATGTTAATTAATTAAACTTGAACGGTGGATGGTGAAATTGGCCATACAGAACCCGTGAATGAGAATATTTTAATAAACTTTATTTGAAAATAGATTATTTCTTCAAATAGCTTAACCATAATGTTAATCTCATTAGCTACAGCACTGGGACACTATCGCTTTGGTACTTTTTGGTAACAGAAATGTCAGCCGCGCATTCTATCCCCTCTCTTTTCTTGTGTAAGGGTAAAACCCTTCTACCTTCTTCAATATACGTTTATACCTAGTGTTCAAAATCCAACATCCGCAAAAGAACCAAACAAATATTAGTGTACGATCCAATACTTACAGTGTCTTCAAGGATGGCACTCCTTTCAAGGTCTTCCTACCAATCACCGAGACCAAATTATGGCTGAGATCCCTAAAAAAAAAGAAGAAAATATGCAAACGTCACCTGATTGTCTGATGATTCAGCGTCAGCTTGCCAAACCAGCCAAATTAACATGGCTTCAACGCGACACTGTTTTTGGTTAATTAGCCTTTTTAGTGTGCATATCAAGCGAGGAGGAATTTACATAAGTGGGGTACGAATATGCATATCCCTGGTGCTGGGTTTGGTTATTTAGTAGCTTGTCAGGAGATTATTAGGCGCTTTCAGGTTAATAACAGTTGATTGTTTGGCGCCTTGGTCTACAAGGTAGATTCGGAAAGTACGTTTCAGGAGAATCACTATTTCTTCAGTTTTAAGGAAGATTTAGACGGTGCCAGTATCCTTATTATTATTATTCATCTGACTTTCTAAGTTCCTCTCTCATAATTGCGGTAGCTACAAGTGTTGACGGGCTGTGCCAAGTCAACACCCGGACTATTATTGATCGGAATTTAGGAAGGATCGCACAATATTACAGATCTTCAGGATTACCGACTTTTGGAATACTTTGTGTAACTTTTCGTCCAGGCCCAACTGTTGGAGGTGTTGTGTAAACGTGTTTGGTATAAAACCTGACACAGACATAAGGAAGAGGACAATAGTGACTTTGTTTTGTTTCCAAAGTCGTTTTATTTCCATGGCAAGATCAGTGTATTTAGATATATTCCCAGCGTAGGTCTTTTGGGATATTCACATCGTTAGGAATGGCAATATCTATCAAATAGGTAATTTTATCGACCTTTGATTGGAAAACTATATCTGGTCTATTGGCTGGGATTGTCTTATCTGTATGTATTTCAACGTCCCAGTATAGTTTGTATCGATCGTTTTCGAGTACTGATGTCGGAGTGTAATTGTAATATGGATCTGTGTTTTCTATTAGTTTCTTTGTTGTGGTTAGTGCTTGGTGTATGACCTTGGCCGCAGAGTTATGCCTGGCTGTGTATTCGGTGCCGGTAAGAGTTTTGCACCCGCTTGTTATGTTATCTATTGTTTCTTTTTGTTGATGACATTTTCTGCAATTATCGTCTGTTATTGTTGGATCTCTAATTACGTATTTTTTGTAGTTTTGTGTTGCAATCACTTGATCCTGGATAGCAAGCCTGAAACCCTCCGTTTCTGGGAACAGCTGGCTATCCTGCAACCAGGTGTATGACTGTTTTTCGGTAATGTGGTCTTGTGTGACACGGTATCTATGTTTGCCGTGCAGTGCTTTCTGCGACCATGTGTTTATTTTTTCTGGTTGTGATTGGATGTGATTGTATGTATCTGCTACGTGATCTGGACAAGAGAGGTTAAGTGGTGTATAGTTTTTGTCTGCTTTTACTATTGCTCCATGTAAGTTAGTTTGTTTGGTGTGGAAGAAATGTCTGAGTGTTTTTATTTGTGTTGTGCGAAGCGACTGTACGTGTACTATACTTCCTCTGCCCCCTAGCTTTCTGTCTATGGTAAGCCTTTCCTTGCAAGCAGATTGGATCGGGTGTTAGTTCCAGCAGCAGAAACAGTGTAGGGGATAGGACAGATTCCTGAGGAACACCGGCGTTTATTGAAAGTATATAAGTATAAGAAAGTATATTATAGTACACACAGAGATACATAAGAGGATACATACTTATAATACTTCCGCTGCCTATTAACATGTGAAATAAAGAAACGTACTTTCCGAACATACCAAAGAGTTAATGTACTAAACACGAATGAACGATGAGACATATAGTGTGAGAAATGACACAGTAAAGAGATGAAGTAAGACAGTGCGATTAGGATATAAAGATAGTACAGTGAGCTTGACAATAATAATATTAGATATCTGCAATCATTAACATCTTTTTAAAGACAGTGTATGAGATTAATATTAATCTAATTTTGAATACCAGAAAGCTTACTGTACTAGCTTTGTGAAGAAGAAGATTTCTACACAGAGAGCCTTGCACCGAAGAAATATGATATATAAGCATATAATATGCAAAAAAAACATTGAAAAGTTTAATACTGCTGAAATAATATATAAAAAATAGTGATAAATAGTAGAATTCGAAATTATTCTCAAAAAATACTCTCAAAATTACTTATCAAAATTATATCGTGAAAAATACCATAAACTTTGAACACTTTTTTTGGAAAATGGATAGTTTACAGAAAGAGGTATCAACAGAGCCATTAACATATAACGTAGATCAAACCAAAGACTTTACTCTGAAATATATTTCTATAATTTTACTATGTTAGTTCATAAAAATATGTTTAGAGTTATACTGATTCCAAATTAGATTGACATATGAGGTTTGATATAACTTCTTAGGTCAAATGTTATGGAAGTAGTGTAAAATAGGAAGCGGAAGACTAGTACTTCCACCATAATGTCAAGTATTTGACTTAAAAGATTAAAAAAACACTTTTTTATCCCAAAATGGTAAATATTGCGACATAATTCGCCAAAAAAAGGGCCACATGTGACTGCTGTTGCTGTGTTGTTGTTGTTTTGATATCTCAAAACATGACAGGTTTCAACGCAATAACCTTAATATGTCTTTATCAGAATCATTCAAAGTTAAGTAGAAAAACAGTTCATAGTTTTATCGTATTGTATTTTTGTTCTTTGCTGAAATTTCGTTTCTGTTGATAGTATTCTATCCATGGTATAACATGTTATGTGTTTGCAGTTTCTAGCCTGAATTATAAAACAAACAATAGCAGAAAAGTGCTTCACCAGTTCAAAGTGCATCCCTTCACCAAAAAGCAGAACGAGAATAATCTAGGGTTGAACAAAAGACATCGATGTGAAAACTGTAAAACTCTTTTTTTAAAATAATTATCATCTCTTAAAAATTTTAATTTACTATATATATATGTGTACATATACGTCAAGATTTAACTATGTTAATTACATGTTCTCTTAAAAACTGTCGTTAACATCATTATCTTTTTAACTTTTGCAAAAATATGTTTTGGCAGCAGAGGAATTTTGAAAAAAGAAGAAAGTATCATAGCAACTGAAATCTATTCTTGCATATATAATCATAGCACGTATTAAAAAATTATCAAGTAATTTAGAGACTGAAGAATGCTTAAAACTCCAAGCCTGTATTACAGGTAAAAGATCGAAAAATGGTGTACAAAGTACAAAATACAGATATGTGTGTGAGCTACAACAAAGTTTACGGAATACATATAAGTTGGATCACTCCACAAAAATATCAAAACGGCCTGCTCCTTGCCTCGTCTCCCTGGTACACCGGTAGCAGTGTACCGACGTCAGCCGGGAGATACGGGGCGGCGCAAAGTAGATGTTGAACGTGTTTAACGCGAAGTGTATACAGTGTCTCAAAAATATCGGATTTTGTTATCTCGGATTTGTTTGCAGGAAATGGATAATCTTTTTAGAAGTTTGAGAGTAATCAGTTTCGCGAGAAAAGATATTACCAATCAATTTAAATTTATTAACGGATGGAGAATGACAATCAGATCCATCCTTATTTTGTAGTAAACCTTGAAATGTAAGGGATATAAATACAGGGTATCCCACGACGATTGAGACAAGAAATATGTCGAAACTGGGCAGTAGTAGAGAATTATAATTTTGGGCATGTAAATTAGAGCAGATGTTGTGTCTTTTTTTGTCATTGTACTACCCAACGAGGTATTTGTTTTTGGTCACGTGACATTCGATTCAAAATTATTAATGGGACACCCTGTATATTTGTGCCTGTGTTCCTCCCGATAAAATAATTCCAACAAACTAGCACACTTGCGGTCTAAAGTGATTAGTTCAAGAGCTACAGGTACTTAAAGGATTGTATCACGCTAAAAGCGTATAGTGAGACAAAATATTCATTCGGTGGTCTTACCATACCACCCAGGGACATTGTAAATTATATTTTAGAGCTCGAAAATATTGTTATTGATAACTTTAACAATTTAGTTTCTGCAGTAGCAATTGGAATGACACTGAAAAGCAAACTGTCAAAAATAATTTATTCATATCCATGTAAAGCATTTCCACATGATTATCTTTTAGAATTGTACATACGAGTTCGTATATACTATACCATAAAATGTATAAACTGTGATCTGAAAAATAAGCCAAATAAACAAAACATTAAGGTAAAAATACTGCAGCACCTTTGAACCGTCAATTTTTACTTATCTACGAAATAGCTACAATATGTGAAATTATTTGAGATTCATTAGTAATAGTTTTACTAGGCTTTATTTTTGATATCCATTTATATAACTTAGTGCATTAGCAAAATAAACGTTATATTTGTATTTTTATGTCTAAATCGGCCGTCAATACATAGTTTTTCAGTGACCCTCGTATATACATACAACCCAGGTGTTAGCAGGTCCCCGCTGAAAGATCCTCGTACTTGAGCAAAAACCAACGCAAAAACTAACTGGCGCGTGCGGCCGCGGCATCGCTTTCATGTGAGATCTTCAAAGTGCCGACGGAGAGTGATCCAACTTATATGTATTCCGTAAACTTTGGCTACAGGAAAGGTACTATAGTAGAATTCTGTATATTAATATTCGCAACAAATTTATATTTTATACTTCCAAAAATAGATTTTCATCTGTGCACATACAAAAAATTGAGGAATTACGCAGATCTACAAATAATGTGACAGAGATGGCATACGGGTAACTGAAGGCAATTTTCAAAAAAAAAATTACTTAGAAGTTAAATTGGAGGTTATATTTGAAATATCTCTTCGAGATATTCGAAGGTATATAAGGTATTTATGCCTTTTTCTGGGGTGATATACAGCATGGCATATGTTTTTCTGCCTCTTTGATAATCTTATCCTAAAAACAAAATACGTCTACTGAGATACATATTTTTCGGCCTCAGTCTTATAGTTAATTTAGAGCTAGGATATAAATTCTGTCCAACGATTCTTCAAATATTACTCTCAGTGTTCTAGATACAAAACTTTGCTTATCGGTATACCGAAATCGCTGTTAAACTTCGATGTCTTCTTTTAAACAACCCTTAGATCGAGCGAATGACAACAAATTACTTACAAACGAAACAAATTAGGCACTGTGGCAAATAAACTCTCCGGGATGTGTCGTATACTGTTCCCGTTGAGACGTCTAAATGGGGAAAAGAAAAAGAGAAAAATCGTTAAAAGGTTACATTCTGCCAGACTCTCTCCTACTCGTTAGTCTTACTTACAGTCTCTCTAAATTTATTAAATCCTGAAATGCCTCCCGTTCTATCGTTTGAATCGCGTTGTTTGTCAGCTGCCTGCGAAAAGAGTCAAGCGTCACTTCACAGGCGAAATTGGGGGGGGCATAGGGGGCTAGGACCACCAAAAAAATTATATTAGGTCCCAAAGACCTACAAATAATAATGATTTCTGAACTTATTGTGTGTCCCCATTATAGGTAAGAACAATCCCCACTTATTTAATTATTTAATAGTGTCTGAGCTACACTTGAATTGATTGCTTAGTTCTGTATATGTTACGGTCAAAGTGTTTACTTAGATAGATTATACACTACCTGGACGTTATATAAACTATCCAAATGTCTGGTTATTTTGATGGAAAATCATATTTCTATTAAAATAGCTATGAATATTGGTTGGTTTGTATACTATCCAGCTAGCTTACAAACTATACAAGATATGCCGCTAAAGTATACAGGGTGTTAATTAAGTATGTTAACAAACTTTAACCACGAATAGTACTCCGAAAAATAGAAAGGAAATGTCATATGAACATGGGTCCGAAAATGCTTCCTAAGGGAGCTACGCTCCTTTGCATGGGGCACCCTGAAGGCGGTTTTTCCTTGATATTCTCGAAACCGTTAATAATAAAATTATGAAATTCGGTACGATGGGTAAGCTTTTGACGCTGAATCTGATTCTGAATTCAGAAGTTCATAATTTTAATCAGAGGCGTATCATACGGGAGGACTTAAGGGTAAAAATAACCCCATTTTCTAAATGGTGATTTTTTTGATATTTTGATTTTAAAATATGGTATCTCAGAGATTTCTACGTAAAAATGGCCTCTTGGTACATGTCGATAGGGTAACCGTTTTCGAGAAAAATGCAAATTATTGAATCGATGCAGGCTATTGTCAATAAATAAATGTTCATCTATTTAGTAAGTGTGCTGTGAAAAACTGTATTCACTACATGATAATCATTCTTGCTATTAATGTTAGATCCTTGTTCGCGTATTGTCTTTATATGTTGCAGAAGTACATTATAATCACTGTCATTCATAATTTTTGAATATTGGGACTTTTTCTCTAACATTCTAATAGTAACCTTTCAAATTGCTGTTGCTGATCCATTTTTGGTAACTAGATACCTGTTCTTAAACAAATTTTACAAGGCACGACAGTAAACAATACCAACACGTCTCACTTGCACTTGCCATAAAATAACCTCACTTTTCTGTTAAATTGACCAAAGAAAATTAGTTAGTTTACATACTAACCAAGAAGTTGCTTAATTTACATATACTAACCAACGAGTTAGTTATTATATATTACTAGAGATATCAGGTGCATACCTTATCCAAATGATGTGGATAGTTTGTAAACTGACCAGAAACACTGGTTAATATATGTGATACCTTTGTGGTCTATACTTTAGCGGCATATCTTGTATAGTTTGTAAGCTAGCTGGATAGTATACAAACCAACCAATATTCATAGCTATTTTAGTTGAAATATGAGGTCTGTTTTTACAGCAATCACAAACTAGTCAGCGTCAATTTGATTGGCCAGTACTAGTTTGACAACTGCAATGGGGAATACTGATTGGCTCTGACTGGTTTGTGATTCTCTGTAAAAACAGACCTATGATTTTCCATCAAAATAACGAGACATTTGGATAGTTTGTATAATATCCAGCTAGTGTATTATAAACTATCAAAGTAAACACTTTAACTTCAACATATAGACAAGATATTGCATAAAAAAAATATTTTGTGACAAGTTCCAATGGGTGTAGCTTAGAGGGAAAGGGGTTTTCAACAAAAAAATGTCTGAAGGATCACACTTGAATTTTTAGTATCGATTTAAAAACACCCTGTATTCCTCTAAAATATAATACAGGACAAGAAAAATTCCACTACACACACTATTTTCCTCTGAAACATATACAATAAATCTAAATAGCATTGGGAAAGACAACAGCAATATGTCTACACAGATATATACTCACAGTATTTTCAGCTTGGCTAGATCCTGGAAATCTGTCTCGTAGATGGTCGTGATGTTATTGCCCTGAAGGTCTCTGAAATGAAAGAAAACGAAAAGCTGTTAACCTACTTCTTGTTTTATGTCTGTATTTTTTTGGAGTGGGCTATTTGTCTTACAGAATGGTCTTACGCCTGATAAGAGCTTATTATTCGAGTGGAAATAACGTAGACGTTTTTTATTATAAATATGAAAATCGCCCTTTTAGATAATTTCGTTTGAAAACATCCGGGGTGACAACCCACTGTAGGGGGTTGAATGTTATGCAGTGGTTTTTTGGTTAAAACTCTTTTTTAAAGTCGAAAAACATCTTTCTGGATTTTTCAGGAGAGGGAAAAGAGGTTTTTGCAAATATTTAAGATGCTACAACAACCAAAACAAAAGAAATTGTATAATTTGAATACAGAGTAATTGAATTAGACTTTGTTGAATATATGTTTCATATTTTTGAGCCACTTTGCAAGATTCTTTACGTGTCAACTTTGGAATAACATAATATCTTATTTCCGTCAATCCACCAGTACGCAGACAGCTGTTTCACGCTTATTAGCGATCATATAGAGCAACCCTCGTATATCGACTCTCATATCAGCCTTTTTTTGCTCGAAAAAATAGTTCAAACTCAGTTAGGCAACTATTGCAATGAATTGTCAATCATTCCATCACATCAATCTGGTTTTCGTGCTGATGGCCACAGTACTAATACTGCATGACTTGATATCACTGACAATATATTCAGAGCTTTGGATAAAAGGTTGGCTACAGTACTAATTTCCCTTGACTTCCCTAAGGCATTTGACACCATTGACCATGACTTACTATGTGCGAAGCTCCAATATTATGGTCTTGATGAGATGTCCATACATTTTTTTAGATCTTATAGGTCGGACCGTGTTCAAAAGGTGAAAATTGAGGAAAATCTACCCTATAATAAACATATTTCATCGGGAGTTCCTCAGGATTCGATTCTGGGACCACTACTGTTTATTATATATACGGGTGATCTTCATACTACCTTATCGCATTATGTTATTCCAAATTTTAAGTTTCTAATGATGTTATCATCAACGAAATTGAAGAAGAATGCATGCTGCTGATCAGAATGGATAAATTGGAAATCAAGAAGTGAAAATCGTTAAAATGCATACAACCATAGCAGTCCAAAGAGAAGGAGCAGCAAAGTTAGGTTAGCTAAATTACAGTGTACAATTTCAATAATTAGTGAATGCCAATACCTCAAACAAGGCGTAGCCTTCGAGGTGGCACTATTTGTATTGCATAGTACAAATAAATGAATGAATGAATGAATGAATTTATATCGAGCTATGCAGATGACACGCAGCTAATTCACCACTTTGATCCTGAGAATCTGACGGATGCTGTTGAAATGTTAAACGTAGATATTGAAAGTTTAGTCAGATACACTAAAAACCATAACCTTTCATTAAATCCAGCTAAATGCAGTGCGATGTTGTTCTGCTCGAAAAAGTCGTGTGATAACCTTATACAGCTAATTTAAACATAAAAGTCATAAACAACGATTTACATTTTGTAGACACTTTAAAAATACTTGGAGTCACACTTGATCAAAATTTGAGGTTCAGATCGCATATTTATAATGTTTTAAAAAAATCATACTTCAGGTTGAAAATTTTACATTCCAGCAAGTGTATATTAAGTTTTAATGTTAAGAGGGTCCTTTGTGAATCATTAGTTATGTCAGTGGTTCGCTATTGTGATATTCTATATTACCCTTGTTTAGACAGTTTAAACAAGTTGCGCCTACAAAAAATCCAGAACTCATGCTGCAGATTTGTTTGTGGTTTGAGGAAGTTTGATCATATTTCGGCTAAAATCAGGGAAATTGGTTGGCTGACTGTAGAAAAAACTGTGAAGCTACACTACATTATTTTTATACATAAATTAGTTGCTACGTCCACCCCTTGTTATTTGTTTGAGAAGCTTATACCTCGTAGACATGCGCAGGACTTGAATCTAAGGCACAGAGATAATTTTACCATTCCACGCTACTTCACAGCATTATTTACGAGATCATTCTCGTATAATGCTGTGCAACTGTATATTCAAGTAAATAATGAGTTTAAGAGATATTCACTTCTTATGTTTAAAAAAAAAAGATGAGACTGGTTGAATAAGAAGGTACATTTTTCTTTATTTTTTATATTACTTTTACCTGTCACAACTTAAATACTTTTTGTATGTTTCAATATAAATTTTTTTTGATAGTATTATAAGTACATACACTGTGTTATAGGTATAGGTTTAAATGTAAGAATAGCCTGTGGTTAAATTTCGCCCTAATAAAAAACGTTTATTATTATTATATGCAGTTGGCATAGAAGCGCGTGTATCTGGTTAGGTGAAGCGAATGCGCCTTTACGTTCCGCCAAGAAGTTTGCTGCTTTTTAGCAGCGACTTTCTTTGGTTTGCCGTTACCTTCGGGTACCAGATGGTGCACAGGCAGATCTTTTCTGCCGCCTACACTTTTCAAATAATGTTTATTTGATACTTTGGGGCATTTTTGTACCACCAGAAATAACGAATTTCGTGGCTATCGATATTTTGAGCATGCGCAGTAATAAGAAATTGAGGCGTTTATCGGAAAAACGTCATTAGTCCAAAACTAACATATTTGGGAAAATGAAAAAAAACTTCGCAGCATGTAAAAGTTTGATTAGATTGATTTATTGCCATATCTGGTAGAAGTAACAGTATATAAGACACATCGTCCACCAGTAGTAATTATTTTATTGTAAAACACATATGAAAAAAACAGAAAATACATGGACCATACCATTTAAAATTTTCGTAATAATGCGTGATAATTGTTATTATGTCAAATATCGCCCTGTAGCTACTAAGTCAAGATAAACTTGGACAATTTTTATATAACAGATTATTAGGTAAGAACAGCTCTTTCAAACGAGACCTAGTTTGTTAAATTCCGTTAACTTATACCAAAGTTACGGCCATTTAAATAAAAAGCTTTATTACATTCCCCCACCACTACATCTTACAAGATAGAGCAAAAAACGATTAACAAAAAAAATCGAGAATTGTTCAGTCTACATAACGGTAGAATTTATAATATACCTTTATTTGCATATTTTTTGAGAAAAAGCCGTTTTTCTGATTGGCCGTAACAGTTACGCCCCCTAGCGGCTACTTGCGGAACTTGAAAATAATTTCCAGCGATTTCTCTTAGCCGATTTACCTAATAATGTTTTTTGCTCGAAGTTATACGATTAACGGTTACCGAGATATTGCCGCCGTCCATTCTTATTAGGTCACCCTGTACAATGCACAAGTGACTTTCTTAGGTGAAAGAATATAGTCTTATGATGTTTTTAGAAGAGCAAGTCAATTCTCCTCTGTAAATAGTATGGAACCTGTAACATTTTTTCGAGAAATAATTATTTCTATCCATGTATATGGATGTTAGTAATGCGATGATGCCATTATCTAAATTTTGGCAAAAAATGACTTATGAGGTTTTTCCGAGAAAAGCCTCAATTGGTAAATGATGCGATGAAACGATCACGAAGGTCGGCTATGTCACTATGTCAAAGTGTCAATTGTCAAACAACTGGCAATATTGTCGCTTCATGTGACTAGGGCTCACCTTATTTGGGAATAAAACCAAAGAAATTAGAAATAGCAAAAAAATTGGTTTCTCGTTATTTTTTGATACCAGTATTAAGAACACGCGTTTAATTTATTCTAATGCAAAGCATTTTGTTTTTATACCAATCATGGTCAACTTGCACCGAAAAAAATACTATTGCGTTTCCAATTAATTGTTAGTATTTGAATGTTTTTCCACCGCTTTAAATATATTTGCAGTTGTTTCAAATCTATGTCATTGGAAGAATTCGATCCTTATATTCGAAGTAATCACAGGTACGCCTATAAATTCAAAATAATTTTATATTCGTTTAGCGATATGTAATCCTTCTAATACCAGTATTGACATATAATGCAATCAAAACATCATTTTGTTTTCGAAATTTACCCTATGCTTCATTTAAGCAAAGCATACAATCTATTCAATGTACAAAAATTATTACTGCAACAGCAGTTCGTGATAATTCATCTGATAAAAATGAATTTTGTTTCAATGGCCCTTGTCGTTCGCTGAACTGTAATCAGTATTCGGCGGGACTGATGTCCCGTAAGAATAAAGAACAGAGGGATCATCTCAGTGTTACTATCGCCACGAACCCACCAACATAGACGAGGTTGTTCCGTTATGTTGCTTCGGTGTTAGCTGTGTTGTGCATGTCATCTCGTGGTTTTGCGTATTGCATCAGCAATTGTGTGATTTAAATGTGTCCAGCTATATATTAAATGGAGGACCTACTGAGAAATTGGGACTTAGAAGAGCTAACACCCACATTTGAATGTAGGTATTTAGATTAGTCAAACAGTTATACTTCCGGTAATATGCAACAACTGCTGCTGCAGGCTTATGTCTAATTCTTATATCATGCTTCTTATAACTTCATACAAAATCACACCATTAAACATCCAAATGAATCAATCAGCTGTCCTCGCAATAAGATCTTTTGGTCCAAGGAAAAGAAAGTAGTTTAGAATCAATTACCAAACATAGATTCGATTCAACGACAGGCTGCGATTAAATTATTCATTGGAATCCAATGACATCTTGTAGTTGAATCGACAATACGATATAATTCGTTACCAAGTATACACTTCCCATTTGAGGAATGCTGAGTGTAACGTCCCATTGAATCCAAGTGTAAGTCTTTGACAGAACGACAGATTTTTCTGTGTGTGCCTATCCAAACTGTGCAAGCTAGTTCCATACTTGTTATACGGATCATAACTCTGTCATTTCCACGCAGATCAGAGTCAGAGTCGCGTCGAGCATGCCGCCCGATGTAGACGTGTGTTTAAGGTGCTCTGACAATTTTATTGTTAACACCAAGAATCTGAGTTGTTATAATTGTGCCGGTTTGTTCCATCCGCACTGCGTAAATTTAAAAGACAATGTGTATAAAGTGATCATTGAAAATGATAATCTGCTGTGGTTCTGTGATAACTGCAAAAAAACTGTTAAACCACATCAAATCGATGACAAAAGTGATAGTGCCGTGCTGAGATCGGAAATAAACTGTTTAAACAGAGAAAAAGACCTGTTAAACAAATTAGTAGGTGAATTAGAGAATACCAGCCAGTTGCAAAAATTCAAAATAAACACGCTCGAGAAAGAACTAAGTGCGCACAAAAACTCTAACACCTGTGTTGCTGTATCGTCGTATAGCAATGTTCTAAAAAAGAAGAAAGTGGACCCGGAATCTTCTGTTTTGTTGATCAAAACACTGGATAAAAAATCTGATGAGGATGTTCTTATGAATCTATCGCAATCGGTTAATCCCGCTGAATTCAACATTGGAATCAACGGAACAAAAAAGATTCGAGACGGCGTTGCAGTTTTTTGCAATAATAACAATAGTCTTGAGCAGCTGAAAAAGGTGATTGCAGCAAAATTTGACAAGAAATATGCTGTCGATCAGGCTAAAAAGATGAATCCTCGGCTACTGATAAAAAATGTTGTTTTAAATAATAATCTGAGCAACAATGACCAGATTGTTAATAGTCTAATTAAATCAAATGCACTCAAAGATGATGACCGAACCAACATGAAGGTCGTTACAATGTTACGTCGAAATGGTGATAAGCATATTGTCCTGGAGGTTGCACCGACTGTCAGGCGTCTTCTGCTGCAAAGGGGGTATGTCAATCTAGGCTGGAAAAAATGTGATATTGAGGATCATGTGCCAATGATACAGTGCTTCAGATGTTCAGGTTTTGGTCACTTCCAAAAAAACTGTAAGTCCGAAATAGTTGCTTGTCCTAAATGCTCATCTGAGCATACTTTGAAAGACTGTAGTTCTAATATCGATAAGTGTACGAACTGTATAAATTTTAATAAAACCTATAAGGCCAATGTCGCTGTAGATCATGCTGCAAGAAGTCAAAATTGCCCGTGTTTACAACATAAAGTAGAATTGCTGAAATCACGTATCAATTATGAGTAAAGGAATTAGTAAAGTAAAGTTTGGACATCTAAATGTGCGATCCTTGTTATCGAGTTTTTCTGATTTCATCGATTTAATTGAAGAGGATTTTGACTTCTTTGCTATCACTGAGACGTGGTTGTCAAGTAATATACCGTCAAGTAGTATTAGTATCAATAATTATAATTTTTTTCGAAAAGACCGTAGTGGGCGAGGGGGAGGAGTAGGAGTTTACGTTAAATCTTGTTTTCCTGTTGAAATTTTAGACCTAGGTTTAGATGACTCTATCATGGAGAGCTTATGGATTAAACTGACGTTACATAAGACAGTGTTTTGTATAGGAGTTGTTTATCGTCCTCCAGGTCAGAATTTTAATGACTTTGTATCTGTTCTAGATAATCTCTTACCAACATGTATAACTAATTTTGAAAACGTTGTGGTACTTGGTGACTTCAATATCAACCTATTGCTCTCAGATAACAAACTCAGCTCTTGTTTTAACTGCTATGGTTTTTCTCAGCTAGTTAGCGAACCGACACGGGTAACCAGTAATTCTGCCACACTCTTAGATGGTGTGTTTACCAATGTTAATCACTTTTTTACAGACATATTGGTTCTCGACGCAGCTAGTATATCAGACCATTGCGTCATCTGTTGTTATTTAAATATTCCTGTTAGAGTAAACTCTCAAAAATTCATAACTTTTCGGGACTATAGAAATTTTGATGAAGTTAGTTTTTACAGTGATCTTGCAAGTGTAGACTGGTATAAAATAATAGAAATTCAGGATTTAGACAATAAAGTTAAATTCTTCACGGAGAATGTTGTTAATACGTTTAATCGCCATGCACCAGTTAGAACGGTAAGAGTGAGTAAGCCCCGTGCTCCATGGTTGAATTATCCTCTGAAGATGATACTCAAGGTAAGAGATGACTCTCTCAAGAAGTTTAAGATGAACAGAACGCTTGAAAATTGGATTGACTACAAGAATAAACGTAATTTTGCACTCGCTTCGATTAGACGAGAGAAAGCGGCTTATTTGGCATATTTGGAGAAACGGCACATGTCTAGGGAACTGTGGCATGAATTAAGGAACCTAAGTGTTTCTACATCAAAAAATAATGCATCAAAGTTGCCAGATGATCTATGTGATCCTACCCTTGTAAATAATTATTTCTGCTCTGTTTTTGATAAATCTGATGTAAATTGTCAGACCATAAGTTACTATAATAATAATAAATTTTGTAATAATCGATTTAGTTTTGTACCTGTAGACCCCAATAAAATACAATCGGTAGTAGCATCGCTTAAATCTAATGCAGCGGGGGTTGATGCAATAACTCTATTCATGCTAAAATTGTGTTTACCTGTTGTCATCCCTTACCTAACTCATATTATTAATGTTTGCCTGGAGCTAGGTTACTTCCCTAAATCATGGAAGCTTGCTGTTATCAAACCTGTGCCAAAGATAAAGAATCCCAAAGAATTTTCTGACTTGAGGCCAATCAGTCTTTTATGCGTCATGTCAAAAATATTAGAGAAAGTGGCTTACTTGCAAATTACCGACTTTGTTGAGGCAAACAAGATTTTACCTGAGAGCCAGTCGGGCTTTAGGAAGTCCCATAGCACCACCACAACGTTACTAAACCTTACAGACGATATATGTAGAGCAATAGATAAAAAGATGTGCGTGGCGTTGGTTTCGCTAGACTATTCCAAGGCCTTTGATAAAATCAACCACAAGCTATTGCTATCGAAGTTGAGGTACTATGGTTTTGATGTCAGCTCCCTTGATTTTTTTAAATCTTACCTGTTTCAGCGAACACAGTGTGTGACAATTGAGAATAAGTTCTCTGAAAAAACCGAAATAACTTCTGGTGTCCCTCAGGGCTCTATACTCGGGCCGTTGTTATTTTTAATCTATGTTGCAGATATCAAAAATTCGGTAAAATATTCACTTTTATATTCATATGCAGACGATACACAATTGTTATACTTTTTTGATTATAAACATATGCAAATTGCCAATTCTGAAATCAATGAGGATGTCTCTGCCTTATATTCATATTCATGTGACAACAATTTGGTTTTAAATAAAGATAAATCTCAAGCAATGATATTTTGCCATGATAGCAAAAGAGAAGCTGTTAAATTAAGTCTTTCGATAAGGATAAATAGTGAGGTTATAAATTATTCCGATCATATCAAATGCCTTGGACTTTTGGTCGATGAGAAATTGAGATTCCAAAGTCACATTTCTAGTCTGTTGCAAAAGAGTTATATTAGGCTGAGGTTACTCTATGCAAATAAATCTTTATTGAATTTTAAATTAAGAAAAAAACTATGTGAATCATTAGTCTTATCCGTGTTTAGTTATTGTAACATAGTGTATTATCCTTGTCTAGACTACGACACTCGTAAAAGACTCACCGTAGTTCAAAATAACTGTGTACGCTTTGTATTTAGTTTGAGGAAGTTCAGTCATGTATCTAATAGTTACGCTGTCATCCAGTGGCTCAAGATGCCAGAGCAAGTTGAATACAATTACTTGACTTTTATATATAAATTATTACAAACGGGCATACCTAGTTACTTACGAGAAAAATTAATTTTTAGATATGATGTTCATAATAGGTCTATACGAAATACAGCTGTTCTTACCATGCCTCATCATACTACATCTCTGTTTCAAAGAAGTTTTAGCTATAATGCTGTATATCTTTACAATTCTCTTGAGCCTAATGTACTAAATTTGTCATTTACTAGATTTAAAAAACATATAAAAAGTATACTCCTTCAGAGTCAATTTCCCTCCTAGCCCAATTAATATGTAATATATTTTTTCGTTTTTTTTATCACTCTAAATAAGTGTATCAAATGTTTTCTCTTTTTTTTTGTTTCTTTTTGAATGTACAGTGTATCTTAAACACCCGAACACTTATAGGTGCAGTACGCGGTTAGGTGTAAGAATAGCTTTTTAGCTAAATCTCGCCGTTCTGCAAACCTCATGTATGTACACCTTATACAGAAATAAAGACGATTATTATTATTATTATTATTATTATATGCTTCAAAATAACAATTTCCGCTTATAGAATATGAAAAAAGCTATCGTGTCCAACACGTCCGGTGACTGGCTGCATAAAAATGCATTTTCCGTACGAATAAACACCTATTTCCGCACACATCACTCAAAACACCATAAACATTCGAAAAAAATAAAATTCAAAAAGCCCACAACTCCCCTCAGTGAGGAAATTTACGATGCAAAAAATCTAAAAAACGCTTAATGTATTCATATATTCCATTGATATTATTATCCCCTAGCCCGATGCCGGTGTTGTTTCCATTTTATAAATTCTGCCGTTTTGTACGCACTGGCGCTATTCGAAAAATTTAAATCGCTCGATTAGCGGCATTTATATTTAATTTTAATTGTAGATTCGTTATGTACCGGAATTCGCAATTTGCAAACGCGTACACGCACCACTCTGAGGGGCGGATAATAAAATTTATTACAATATATACCGCTTTTTCAGTCGATGATATTAAATGTGTTTTTAGTCAAGCGCAACTCTTATAAGGATAGAGGATTCAATATCCATTTTTTCAACACGTTTTTATATTATTATTTTTTTAACCGGCATCGACATCTAAGGTCATTTAGCGTTGCTTCTCGTTGCTCTGTACACTTTAGGCAAAGTTTACGGAATACATATAAGTTGGATCACTCTCCGTCGGCACTTTGAAGAACTCACATGAAAGCGATGCCGCGGCTGCACGCGTCAGTTAGTTTTTGCGTTGGTTTTTGCTCAAGTACGAGGGTCTTTTAGCGGGGACTTGCTGACGCCTGGGTTGTGCGTATATACGAGGGTTATTGAAAAACTATGTATTGACGGCCGATTTAGAGATACAAATACAAATATAACGTTTATTTTGCTAATGCACTAAGTTACACAAATGGATATCAAAAATAAAGCCTAGTAAAACTATTACTAATGAATCTCAAATGATTTCACATATTGTAGCTATTTCGTAGATAAGTAAAAACCGATGGTTCAAAGTTGCTGTAGTATTTTTGCCTTAATGCTTTGTTTATCTGGCTTATTTTTGAGATCACAATTTATAAACTTTATGGTATAGTATATACGAACTCGTATGATCAATTTTAAAAGATAATCATGTGGAAATGCTTTACATGGATGTGAATAAATTATTTTTGACATTCTGCTTTTCAGTGTCATTCCAATGGACTAGTATCATGAATTTTATTTCTGGTTGCATATGATAGAGTACGTCATAAAAAGCATCTCATTTTTTTCTCCGATTTTTTTGGGCACAGGAAAGCCGTGAAAATGAGGAAAATATTTGAATTCTCCTAGGGCAGTGACGTCACTGCCCTATAGGCGAACAGCCAATCAAAAGACAGATATGTGTGCTGTGTTGCCGCATTCTGATGGCGCGCGGAGCTGTACGCGGGCTGGCTCATCTATCTTGTCTTCTGTTCCCGTCTGATATGTTTTGTGGTTTTAATGTCCCGTGATCCGAAATTCTAGGGCTGTTCCAAATTACGGTTCTATCACCGTCCTAGAACTGTTTTCATCATGCCCCACACATTTTGGGATTCTAGAATCGATGATTGGTTGGTACGCTGGTGGACCAACCAATCATCGTTTTGAGAACTGTAAAATGGGCAGGGCATGATGAAACCAGTTCTAGGACGGTGATAGAACCATAATTTGGAACAGCCCTTCCGAAAGCTAAGTTAAGGTTCCTGATCCGTCAATCCTGTCAATCAATCGTCATTCGGTCATTGTCATTTCCAAATTCCATTGGGCTTTGGCTGTAATTTTCAACAATCTTAAAGTTATTATTATTTGTTTGCGTTTATTTGTACAGGATATCCTTTTATTCCATTTTAGTAGGTTTCAAGTTATTTTATCATAACATAACCAACAGGTATGGGTAAAATCGATAGTGGATTCACAAACGCCGATTCAGATAACCTGCCTAAAGTTGATATGGCTATGGTGAACGACTTTTATGTGGATAATATGCAGTTCTTCAATACGAAGATGAGAAATGTGAAAGCTAAGAAGTGAGTTTCAAATTATTTATAACACTTTGGATAGCAAATAACATGTTTATGTGAAATGTAAATGTTTTGCGAGTCGGAGCTGTTCTTGGCAACAATGCACTGCTGATAATTCGCGCGGTTGGCACTGATTGGCTGAATTTGAATTCCTTTCTTTAAACTTTAGAATGGAATCACTAAAAAACAAAATGATGTAGACAGTAACGAAATGCAGCAGAACGTTTATTTGTGTATGCACTAAGCGGCCATAATAATTAAATCATTGTTCTTAACCTCGTGATACTAGTCCATTGCTACTGTAGAAACTAAATTGTTAAAGTTATCAATAAAAATATTTTCGAGCTCTAAAATATAATTTACAATGTCCCTGGGTGGTATGTTAAGACCACCGAATGAATATTTTGTCTCACTATACGCTTTTAGCGTGATACAATCCTTTAAGTACCTGTAGTTCTTGAACTAATCACTTAGACCCCAAAGTGTGCTAGTCTGTTGGAATTGTTTTATCGGGAGGAACACAGGCACAAATATACAGGGTGTCCCATTAATAATCTTGAATCGAATGTCACGTGACCAAAAATAAATACCTCATTGGGTAGTGCAATGACAAAAAAGACACAACATCTGCTTTAATTTACAAGCCCAAAATTATAGTTCTCTACTACTGCCCAGTTCCGTCATATTTCTTGTCTCAATCGCCGTGGGATACCCTGTATCTATATCTCTTACATTTCAAGGTTTATCACAAAATAAGGATGGATCTGATTGTCATTCTCCATCCGTTAGTAGATTTAAATTGATTGGTAATATCTTTTCTAAAAAGATTATCCATGTCCTGCAAACAAATCCGAGATAACACAATCCGATATTTTTGAGACACTGTATACACTTCGCGTTAAACACGTTCAACCTCTAGTTTGCGCCGCCCCGTATCTCCCGGCTGACGTCGGTACACTGCTACCGGTGTACCGGGGAGACGGAGCAAGGGGCAGGCCGTTTTGATATTTTTGCGGAGTGATCCAACTTATATGTATTTCGTAAACTTTGCTTTAGGTCTGCTATTGTTGGTACTGTTTGGCTCCATACCCTGATTGTACTGTTTGTGAGTTTGTAACTTTTATTTGGAATAAGAGGTCGGACCGAACATTGAACGCTCCAAATTTGCCGCGAAAACGATTTTGATGGCTTCAAATCCGTCGGACCAGCGGTCGTATCTGCTGATTGGAGATGGCGCAAACACCTTACAGTTTGTTAATATTACTCAGAGGTATAGTGACGAGAGCCTAAAAGGCAACTGTTTAGGAGTTGGCATTTTTGTGAAATTCTCAGAACAAAAAAATAATGATTTTAGATATTTATGGTTAACTTGATGGTCTGAGGGTCTGAAAATTTTTGATCATCTTTATCTGAAGCTGAAAGTCAAAACAATAGTTGGATTTGAAATTGGCACCCTCAAATTATACACCATAGGAGTTTTCGTTCTGATTGGAAGCCAGATAATGATTCTAGATATTTAGGGTGAACTTGAATATTCAAGGATCTGAAAAATTTTGATCTTCTTTATATGAGGTTGAAACTTAAAATAATGGCCAGATCTGAAGTTGGCACCCTCAAACTATATACCGTACGAGTTTTCGTTCTGATAGGAAGTCAGATAACAATTTTAGATATTTAGGGTGAACTTGAACATCTGAGGGTCCCAAAATTTTTGATCTTCTTTAACTGGGGCTGAAACTGAAAGCAATTTGAAATTTGAAATTGACTCCTTCAAACTATTTACCATACGAGTGTTCGTCCTGGTAGGAAGCCAAATAACGCTTTTAGATATTTAGAGTGAACCTGAAAATCTGAGGGCCTGAGAATTTTTGATCTTCTTTACCTCAGGATGAAACTCAAGGCCGGATTTGAAGTATGGCACCCTCAAACTATACACGATACGAGTTTTGTCCTGATAGGAAGTCAGGTAACGATTTTTGTTATTTAGGGGAACTTAAAGATCTGAGGGTCTGAAAATTTTTGATCTACGTTACCTGAGGCTAATACTCAAAACTGTGCGCTATTTGAAATTGGCACCCTCAAACCATACGAGTTTTTGTCCTGACCGGAAGCCAGATAACGATTTTAGATATTTAGGGTGAACTTGAATATCCGAGGGTCTTAAAATTTTTGATCTTCTTTACTTGATGCTGAAACTCAAAACAACGGCCGGATTTGGAATTGGCACCCTCAAAGTATACACGATACGAGTTTTCGTCCTGATAGAAAGTCAGATGACGATTTTAGATTTTTAGGGTGAACTTGAATATCCGAGGGTCTTAAAATTTTTGATCTTCTTTACTTGATGCTGAAACTCAAAACAACGGCCGGATTTGGAATTGGCACCCTCAAAGTATACACGATACGAGTTTTCGTCCTGATAGAAAGTCAGATGACGATTTTAGATTTTTAGGGTGAACTTGAATATCCGAGGGTCTTAAAATTTTTGATCTTATTTACCTGAAACTGAAACTCAAAACAACGGCCGGATTTGGAATTGGCACCCTCAAAGTATACACGATACGAGTTTTCGTCCTGAAAGGAAGTCAGATGACGATTTTAGATTTTTAGGGTGAACTTGAATATCCGAGGGTCTTAAAATTTTTGATCTTCTTTATCTGAATCTGAAACTCAAAACAATGGCTGGATTTGAAATATGGCACCCTCAAAGTATACATGATACGAGTTTTCGCCCTTATAGGGAGTCAGATGACGATTTTAGATTTTTAAGATGAACTTGAATATCCGAGAATCTGAAAATCTTTGATCTACTTTACCTGAGGCCGCACGTAAAGCTATCCTTATAAAGTGAAGTACAAGTAGTAGTAGTTGCTTATAATAACTTGTCATTAAATTTGATGCTACCCTTTTTTGTGTAATAATACTGTCATATACAGGGTGAGTTTTTAGTACCGGCTCGGTCGATAACTCCACTACTGTAGAAGATAGCGAAAAAAATTGTATATGAAAATTGTAGCCACGGATATGCTCCTTGCTCAGAAAATATTTTGATTTATACAGGGTGATCCATAACTACGTGGTGATGCAAACATGCATTTTTTTAAATGAGACACCCTATATATTATTCCATATTCAAATTCTTCTAATAATTTCCGTTCTTCTTATATAGGGTATTGTTACATTATACAGGGTATTTCAAAAGTTATGACCATTTTTGTATCCAAATCACGGTCAAATGAACGTACTGTATATCAAAAAATAATGAATCAAAAATTATTTTTTTTTACATGAGAAGATTAGAAATATCCTCTAGTTCTGAAATACGCTATAAAAACATCTCGCGACGCATATTCGTATACAGGGTGATGTAGAATGCAAAATCTAGATTTTCTCTCTTTTTTTAAATGTAACCCCCAATATTTTATTATACCAAAGAATTGCTTTTAATACGCTCTTTCATCTTTGTATAGCACTTGTTATGGCTGCATTCATTAGTTTCTGAAATATTTCGACTTTTCTACAAATTTTAAATATACCTTCTATTTGTTTAATAAAATTTATTTATTTTGAGAAAATACTACTAAATTTTGTTTTTGCTTAACAAACAACTAAGATATAAGGCAATAATAATACTTGATCAAGTCAAAACACTGAACTAACGAGATAATATAGGTCAAGTGTGCTGAGGAAACAATTTTTTAGACGTCATGCATAATTATCAAGCAGATGTATCAGGTAGGTTATGAAATATGAAACGCCAAGTCCAAATAAAACGATTCTTCAATCTTTCAAACGCATTAGTTTTAGAGTGCCTCCGTTCTGGCTATTGCTATTCATAGTTGATATATTCTAGAGGCAAGTAGACAATATCTCAAAGATTCTCCTAAATACCCTCAATGGAAAAATTAATTTTCAAAGCTGGTTTTTCACACAGTACGGAATTATTGAGTAGGTTATGAAAACTGTCAATTTTTCAAAGCCTACCTGATAAAACTACTTGATAATCATGCATGACGCCTACAAAATTGTTTCCTCAGCATACTTGACTTTATTATCTCGATGATTTAGGGTTTTGACTTCATCAAATACTATCAAGACGTTATAATTTAGTTGTTCGCTAAATAAAAAAAACAAATCAGATAGTACTTACTCAAAATAAATAAATTTCAGTACACAAATAGAGGCTATATTTTAAATTTACCGAAAAATCGAAATATCTCGGAAACTGATGGACGTAGGTACAACAAGTGCTATACAAAGATGAAAGAGCATATTAAAAGCAATTCTTTGGGATAATAAAATATTGGGAGTTACATTTGAAAAAAAAGAGAAAATTTGGATTTTGCATTCTACATCACCCTGTATACGAATATGCGTCTCGGGCTTCTTTTATAGCCGATTTTAATACTAGGGGATATTTTGAATCTTCTCATGTAAAAAAAATAATTTTTGATTCATTACTTTTTGATATACAGTACGTTCATTTGTCCCCGATTTGGATATAAAAATGGTCATAACTTTTGAAACACCCTGTATATTGTAACAATGCCCTATATTGAAAGAACGGAAATCATTAGTAGAATCTGAATATGGAATAATATATAGCGTGTCTCATTTAAAAAAATGCATGTTTGCATCACCACGTAGTTATGGATCACCCTGTATAAATCTAAATATTTTCTGAGCAAGGAGCATATCCGTGGCTACAACTTTTATATACAACTTTTTTCGCTATCTTCTATAGTAGTGGAGCTATCGACCGCGCCGATACTAAAAACTCACCCTGTATGTGCCAGTCTATAAACTGTCTAGTCCAAGCGGTAGCTATTAGTAGAGGTAAAATGGTTGCATCCAGTGAAATATCGAGCAACAAGTTAGTCTACTAGAGACTCCTAGGGTACTTGCAGAGGTCGTGAAATCGTCTCGGGAGTATACATAGCGTAAAGAAAACCATATCAAGAAGCAGTAGGAAACAAAAAACATGATTTTACTGACGGCCAAAAAAAGATATTTGTAAAATAAAATAAGGATATATTCAAATTTTTCCACGTGACTTAAAACAAGGGCTGACGTCACAGGTATCTTATCGATATCGACAATCGATACTGCTACAGCGCAGGTGAGTGAGATTCAACTGCAAACTAGAGATGATCTGAATTCTTTAACAATGCGACTCAATTTATTGATACTAAAACATATTTGAAACAGGCAATTAACCCACTAGCATTTTCGTTGCAATACATTTTTATATCTGATAGGTATCACAGTTCATCTTGTTTCTGAGCGAGATTCGAAACTAATCGAAGCCATCATTTTATTTCGTCGCATCCCATTTTGAATGAATCCAAAGATAGAATCTAATTCAAGCCCATCCCTACAAAGTGAATTAGTAATCTAGCCTAACTTTTATTCTTTTGACTTATGTACTTTTGTGTGTGACTGTATTTTGCGGCTATAATGATCAATGTCAAAATGTTAGGTTAGCACTGGCTATCGATATCGAATATCAATACTTTACATCCCATCCCTATAGGATATCACTGACGTCAGAGGTTGTTTGCGCGGCATTTTCCGGCATTTGAAATAATTTTTGGAACATCTCTCACAGCCGATTCCAAAAAACCAAACAAGTGATTTTGTCATGTTTACTAGGCTCTAAGGAACGCGTAAAAGACATAATATTTTTTTCTGCAAGTACCTTGAAGCACCCGTAATTTATCTACCTTTAAACCCTCTCATTTTCCAGTGCAGCAATGGCCCATAGACAAGGAACAAGGAAAAAGTTGTTGGAGCATCGTGCAGTTTTTCACGGTAAGCCGTATCCAGTATCGGGATA
Source organism: Callosobruchus maculatus (assembly GCA_951848785.1). Lineage (NCBI taxonomy): Eukaryota > Metazoa > Arthropoda > Insecta > Coleoptera > Chrysomelidae > Callosobruchus > Callosobruchus maculatus. The sequence goes on from CATOUR010000184.1 coordinate 627,244, forward strand.
AAGAATTTCCAGGCATTCGCTCACCTGGCAACGTGATCCCACCTTTATAGCAAGATAAACCTTCGGAGCGTCTCCACCTAAGTACGAGCGTACATTCTCTAGATTTATCTGCCTCATTAGATTCTCGCGATTTCCACGATTTGGGTCAGACCACAGGCAGCGTTGCCAAATATCTGTTATGAAAGGTTTTCCAGGTTGTTTTCTTGGATTCCGAATGAGATGCGATTTTGTCTCATCTTAGGGTCGCAGTGATATGTGAAAATATTATTCGTTCAAAAGATAAGCGATCTTAAGACGTTGATGCATTACCGTTTTGAGCACGCTTTTATTAGCTTCATCTGTATGTTTGTTTGTATGCATGTATGTAACCGACGCCTTTTTGACCTGCTTTAAACGGACAGAGTTGTGAGTTTCAGCCTCAGGTAAAGAGGATCAAACATTTTTACACCCTCAGATCTTCAAGCTCACCATAAAATTCTAAAACCGTTATCTGATTTCCCATCAAGACGAAAACTCGTACGATGTTTAGTTTGAGGGTGCAAATTTTAAATCCAGCCGTGGTTTTGAGTTTCAGCCTAATGTAAAGAAGATCAAACATTTTCATACCCTCGCATATTCAAGTTTACTCTAAATATCAAAAATCGTTATCTGACTTCCCATTAGGACGAACACTCGTGTTGCGTACATAGTTTGAGGGTTCAAATTCAAATCCGGCCGTTGTTTGGAGTTTCAGTCTCACGTAAAGAGGATGGAACATTTTCAGACCTACGGATATTCAATTTCATCCTAAATACCTAAAAGCTCTATCTGGTTTCCTATCAGGACGAAAACTCGTATCGTGTATAGTTTGAGGGTGCCAATTTCAAATATGGCCGTTGTTTTGAGTTTCAGCCTCACGTGAACAAGGTCAAATATTTTGAGAACCTCGGATACTCAAGTTCACCCTAAATATCTAAAATCGTTATCTGACTTGCTATCAGAAGGAAAACTCGTATGGCGTATAGTTTGGAGATGCCAATTTCAAATTCGGCCGTTGTTTGGAGTTTTCAGCCTCAGGTAAAGAAGGTTAAACATTTTCAGACCCCTGGATATTCAAGTTCACCCTATATATCTAAAATCATTATCTGACTTTCCATTATATATGACGAAAAACTCGTATTGTGTATAGTTTGAAGGTGCCAATTGCAAATCCGGCCGTTGTTTTGTGTTTCATCCTCAGGTAAAGAAAATCAAAATTTTTCAGGCTTCATCTCTTCTAAATTTTATTCTACTTCTATATAATAATATACTGTACTAAATACGCGTAAAAATGAAGTTTGGAGTGCTTTTGACGGTTATCGTTGTTTGCTCAAAACTTCGCTGCCTATGCAGAGATTCTCAAAAACACCATCAACATTTCGCGATTGAAATTGAATTTTATAAATCATATTGACAATTTAATCAATGAGTTAGCTAAAGTAAATTACATACTAAGAACAGTTAGAGAAACTCTTGGAAGAAACAGCACGAAAAGTTGTTATTTTGCATTTTTCCAAAGTACGTTGAGTTACGGCATCCCATTTTTGGGTATCTGTCTACCTACTTAAATAAATTGTTAGCCTTACAGAATTGAGCAGTTAGATGCATCGCCAGAGTAGATCTAGAACTTTAAGCAAGCCACTATTTTTAGAATACAAAATTATGACCGTAATTGTACTATTTATTTTGGAAACGACATCACTAATATTCAAAAATAAAACATAATTTGAGTCCATAAATATAGAATATAAGACAAAATAATAATTTTAAATTAATCACACCCAAATCATCACTAATTAAAGATTCAAATATATACAATGGAGTTAAGATTTATAACAAACTTCCCCACTCTTTCAAAATTCAAAAAGATTTAAAAGTTTTCCGTAAAAAACTTAGAAATTTTCTGTTACAAAAACCTTATTACACACTATGACGAGTTTTAGTGAATATTATTGTGTAAAAAGCGCACGGCACTGCGCTCCCTAAGTCAATCTTGCTGTCCACTCAAACGATGACCATGTGCGTATTAATCACTGTTCGTCCATGCGTAAGATAAATCCTAAGAGGAATAATTGGCTTTGCTCCAACACAAACATGCATGTGCATAAGTTTCGCTCGTATGGATGTGCCCACCGATGTACATATTAAATTTTTGCCAACACTATATAGGGTGAAACAACATCCCGTTACACCCCTAGCTTTAACTACATTATTAGATCTATTAGTTTGATTGTATAATATAGTAAAATGCTTTTTGAAATATCTTGAACTAAAACAAAAAACGACGTCAATTTTAGCTTGCTATCCAGGACCAAGTGATTGCGACACGGAACTACATAAATTACAGAATTAAAGATCCCTCAATAACCGACGATATTTGCAGAAACTGCCACCAACAGAAAGAAACAATAGACCACATAACAAGCGCATGCAAAACTCTCGCTGGAACCGAGTGCACAGCTGGACATAGCTCTGCAGCCAAAGTCATACACCAAGCCCTAGCCACAAAAAGCAAGCTAATAAGAAATACAGATCTATATTAAAATTACACACCGACATCAGTACTCAAAAACAATCAATACAAACTATACCGGGGACTTTGAAATACATACAGACAAGACTATAGGCCATAGTTTTTCAGTCAAGGGCAGACAAAGTTACCTATTTGATAGATATTGTTATTCCCAACGATATGAATATCCATAACACCTACGCTGGAAAGATGTCTAAATACACTGGCCTTGCCGTAGAAATAAAATGACTCTGGAAGCAAAGCAAAGTTACTATTGTCTACCTAATTATGTCGGTCTCAGGCCTTATACCAAACACATTCACACCACACCTACAACAGTTAGGCCTGGAGGAAAGATTACACAAACTATTCTTTGTAAGTCTGTAATTCTGAACACCTGGAATATTGTACGATCCTTCTAAAATTCAGAGGTTGGCTTGACACAGCCCGTCAATTTTTGATGCTACCGCAGTCCTGCGAGAGAAACTTGGATAATAATACAAGCTCGATATCTAAGAAGTGAAGTTTTGGTTGGAAATTGAACTTTGAGTAATTTTACCAAATTAAGGCCCGATTTTATCAACACAGGCATTTTAACAAAGGCTTTGACCAATTAGAGCAGCCCATTCATGAACATGCATCTGTCAAAGTTCTCTGAAAATTATTGATTTCTCTTGAAGTTTACCTTAAAAAGATGAAAAATGACATGCTTTATTATACAATCGACCATTATGAACCATGTAGTATCTTTACAACCCTGATTTTCCAACCTAAATGGGTGAAAAATTGCATTTTCTTATTTAACAAAGAGTTTAGCGATTGCTAATCTCAATCAAATTCCACAAAAGCAGTACACTTGGTCACTGGATTGTTGGTCTATTAAATGATAATGATGACAAGAAATCCAACTTACTGCATTATTTTGATATAACAATGATTTATTATCGATAATAATTATAAATACCTGCAATATACCGTTGTATTATATAGTATTATTGTATTATATACTTTCCAGAGAATAGAGGGAACCAGCAGACATTCATATGCATGCCTTTCAATGTGTTTCTGTGCTACGGTGATTTTTATAAAAAGGTCTATAACATGTATCCAGTAAATGAAAGTTTCTTCATAAAAGTATGTATTTGTCTATAATAAATCTAACTGACTGAGGTGAGATTATTAATTATTAAATAAGGTGGCTGTGATTGATACTACTTTTATGATTCTGTCACAAATTATCTCAGTTTGCAGTTAGTAATTATACAATAATTATAAGGTAAACATGATATATCTGGCATTAATTTGTAAACAATCGCTATGTTCTGATTTTCTGCTATGATTTTGATCCATTAATTCTAAAATATTTTTGACAAAAATATCATCCACGTTTGACGTTTTCTTTCCAATATTGATAAAATACTATTGGATGATACTTATTAATATAGACCTCAATACCCAATAGAAAGCTTTGTTAAAGCCTCTGTTAGAATATGCATGTTGATAAAATCGGGCCTAAATATGCGAAAAAAATGAGTTTTATGCACTTTTTAGTGTACTAAAAAATCCAAAGATTATTTTTTAAGCTTTAGGTACAAGTAGGGATGGTACAATACCCTGTAGCGCAGATTACGGTCTACAAAACCACCAATTACAACAGCTCTCCAACTCGAGTCTGATGGTTTTAACCCAGCAGTTAAATGGGCAGAAATTTGGGCGACCAAAACACCAGAAGAAGTGAACAGTAATCTAACTGTTGGTCAAGAACCCCCTGGTTTTGAGCTCCACCGAAGGGAATGGTCGACCCTAAACAGAATTCGCACGTCGCATAGAGTGTGCGCTGATTCGTTGTTTAAATGCAACAAGCGCGAATCGCTATGATGCGACTGTGGAACAGAACGCCAACCTGTCATCAGGCATATAGTGCAAGAATGTGGCCTTAGAGCAAATTCACGCTACAGCAAGTACTTCCTCCAAGCGAAGCCATCAGCCAATTTTCAGGCTCGATATTAACCTATAGCCCTGTGACTATTGAGATTGCAAAAAAAACAACAAAAAAAAAACAAAAAGCTGTTTTAGCCTTTTATGATTTTTTTCATGTACCTACCTATCCTATATAACCATACCCTAAATAAAAATTATACCCTGTGTCACCCGGTACATCGAAATTACACACTTGTTTAAGGGTGAGGGTAAGGCAAGGGTTGAATGTATTCAGCGATGGCTAAACGAAGCAAGCCATGATGATTTTTTATGCAAACAGCCCTTAGGGAGGGACGGTGCGCTTTTTTGTACCAAGGGTTTTAAGGGCATGATGGAAAATTCAAACACGTACATGTACGTGTACGTCTAATGAGCCATTATTCATGGAATACATGGAGTAATGGAATAAAATATAGAGTGCCCGGGCAAAATCAACAAAAAAGACATTAAAATGAAGAGAAATGTCTATATACCTATAGGGCGCGTATTTCAAAGAGTTGCGTATACATGCTGTTGAATCCATAAGTATAACTTTTCGGATGAGAGTGTCGAATTAATAAAAACGTATCTATCAAATAGATCGCAGATGATAAGAATTGGAAGTGTATTGTCTTCAGACGAACTGATTAAAGTAGGAATTCCCCAAGGCTCAATTTTAGGACCCATATTATCTCTAATATATATAAATGATTAACCTCCTAGCAACGGAAATGTACGTTATACCCTTTTTGTGGACGATACAACTATATCTCTTTCTGAAGACAGTCTACAAATAGCACAATTGAGATCTATTGCCGCTCTGGCAGAAGCAGAAGTATGGTTTCATACTAATACTCTACTACTAAATAAAAACAAAACACAGAACGAGTTATTTCCATTGTGATCAACCTTTACAAAAATGGGGGATGAAACTGAGGCTCAATTCCTTGGGGGTAACCCTCGACAGTAGACTCCTACGTCACACATGTGTGGAGCAAACTTAGCTATTGCATGCTGCAGCTCTCCTAAACAAGCTTCCGTTCTACGGTCTTCTTATTAAACGTTGCGGCTGGTTAGCTGACTTTCTTTCTCATGGTAGATGGCATCTTGTCGTCTTTGCACAAACGCTAGGGTTCCGCAGGGATTGGTATTGGGGCCGATATTGTTTCTGCTTCGAATCAATCATTTAATTCCTTAAAATTGAATGCACAATTCTCCAATCAGGCATCATGATCAACACCTCACGTCAAGCAAGCGGTAAGTTGTCCGTTTTTTCCGACGAGAAAGTTGAAAAAGACGTGAAAAACTTCGAAGATCGGGAATGATCTGGGATAACTACGGAAAAAGTGGTACTTAAAGTTCTATATAATAAATTGGCAAAAATCGTGAATTAGTTTAAACCGATAAAAATCTAGGGAAATCAGTAACAATCGAAGAAAATCAGGTATATGTGGGAATCATTAGGAATAATGGGTAAAAATCTGGAGTGAATCCAAAAAATTGAGAATAATCGTAGTAAAATTGAGATACTCAATACTGTATTGAAAATGATTCTTAAGTCCTTGGTCCCATTGAGATTTTGTAATATTTCTAGGGTTGCTAACTTTTTACTGTAAGGAAAAAGTATAATAGGATTAAAAGAGGAAAAAATAGGATATTGGAGAAAAAACAGTATTTTATTTTTTTTTATGTTTTGAAGACATACTTTTTGGAGCTTTTCGCAAAGCCTATCAATAAACTCTCATTTCTGAGGGCCTCATCACATTTTACGTCAAAATAAAATTGAAATAATATATGAGATTTTTCATTAAATTAATTGAGGTTTGGTTCCAATCATCTCGCCACTTCACACTCATCATAGAAAATACCATTAATGTGAATGCTGAAGTGGCAGGAACAGAAATTAAATATGAAATAATTTTTGTAACATTAACGAATTCTTCTGAAGCATTTACTAGCAAACAACTTTTTGCCAGTGCGCAATGTTGATAAAATTTTTATGGCTGCGGATAAAGCTCCGGGATCAATGTTAATATGAAACAGTAGATAGATAGATAGATTTTATTCGTCCTCAATGATCACAGAGTGATATAGGATATGCCAATATTTATACTACAGTCAACAGTAGCAATAACCACAAACTCTTGTAATTAAATATATACACATACACAGAAAAAGAAGTAAAAAAACAGGTATTTAGAAGATACAATTAATTTAAACGACACACACAATGGAAAAAAGTATATAAATAAAATATAAAATAGTATACATAAAATAAAATATGAGTGGCATCTGAAAGATATTCTTCTACAGAATAATAAACTTTCTGTTTTAGGAATAACTTTAACCTATTTTTGAAATGCTTCGATGGAAGAGACTTGAACGTACTCGGTAACTTATTGTATAGTTTTACAGCCATAAGTTTAGGGCTGTTTTCTGTTTTAGATAATCTATGCTTAGGAATCTGGATGACGAGTGAATTTCTAGTTGCGTATGTTTTGTGATCATTTAGTTTTGGAAAGTCATGTAGGTTTTCCTTAACATAAACTAGCAATTCAAGTATATAGACACAAGGCAGCGATAATATACCTAATTCCCTAAATGAAATATGAAACAGTACATTAGATACTTCTTTTTAAGTTAAACAGTAAAAAGTATTTTATAGCGAAAGACAGGATAGTACTGTTTTTAACAGTATGGTTGGTAACCCTGAATGTTTCTGTCTTCTAATCCAGTACATGATCTGGTACCAAACAATATCAGTTCAAAGCATACATCCCAACAAAGTCGATGTAGCGAAACCGCTCCAGAGACTCGAAATTCCAATATTTCCACTCGTACGCACCCGAATTAACGGAAGAGGCCAGTGGCGATTGCGTCAAGCGCATAATCGGCGTGGGGCGAGGGGTGGTGTGTGGCCACCCTTGAAATGAACCGGCCGGCCCGGCCATCCAAAGATCCTTTTAATCGCTTCCCACTCACCCCCACCCCACCCCCTGTGCCGAAACGGGGAAAAGCAGGCGGGCAGTTATAATTGGCGTCTGTCATAGAGAAAACAAATCAAAGAAGAGTAGTCTTATCCTTATAAAAATTAGAAACACTATTCGATACTAGCGACACTAAGGACGTCTGGCAGAACGAATGTGGTTTCCGCGGGCTTTTTGAATACTGGTTTATTTGAGATGTTGTTTATTTATTTCGTGCCACAATTTCGTAGAGGTAAGTGAGGTTAGGATAGTCGTCAGATGTGTCAAATATACTTTTTTGTTGCATTTTTTTTAGTTTGAACTATTAACTTACGAATAACACATATATTTGACAACGATAACTACTCTAACATCTCATCTCTACGAAATCGTGGCACAGACTTTATGATTTATTGCTGATACATCAGGAACGAATTTAAAATGCAATTTATTTACAGCCGATTTTTTGGCTTATTTTATAGTAGTAGTAATACTGGTGATTCTTCATTTTTGGAGCATTTTATACTATTAGGTGGGATGTGTCCTAAAGAGTGGTGAAATAGAGAGGGTAAAATGAAGTACAAATCTCTTTTTAATAAGGTTTAACTTTCAAGTATGGTACATGAAATTAATGTGTGATAAGAATCTTACTTTACCAGGTAAAAATCAGGAAATGTTAGACAATGAGCACTATATACCTATGTATCACATACATCAAAAATAAACAAGTGTAGAATGTACTCTTATTCCATATCTGTCTTATAGGGCTTTCACGGTCGTATTGAGCATTGACTGCACATTTTAGCTATTAAAATGGTTTGAAATTGGTAAAATGGAAAACGTTTCCATTTCGCACAAACAATTGCACATTTCTCAATTTGAGGGTATGTTGGACAATGGACAGCACAGAACCACTGTCACAGAACATACATAAAGTTAGGATTCAATGTCCTATGTCAGATCATATGTCATCGCAAGTTCGAAGGATCGCCACCATGCGCAATGCGCGTCTGGCATGCGCAAAAACTGTGTGTCAAGGTCATAGTATGCATAAAACCATCTCTCAGCGTTTTATGTTATCTCTGGTGTCTGTAGACCGTACGGGTCTTCTTTTGATCGGCTGCTACTAGCATTTTTTATGGCCTGCCTCTCGCAAAGGTTGAAAGCCTACGACGCTGTAGAAGCGCTGCGAGAGGATAAGTGTCGGTGCACGTTAGATTTGAAACGCTGCATGTTGTAGCCGTCGGGAAATAAATTCACCGGCAGCTCATTCCACGGTATCGAAGTTCTCCAAAAGAAGGAATGCTGGAGGAGACTGGTTCGGGGAGTAGGGACCTCGATCTGATAAGGATGAGCTCGCAGAGCCTCTCTAGTGTTCGGAAGGCCTTCGGTGTTATCATATGGGAGAGCTCACTCGAACATGTTCCGTGATAGAATCTATACAACAGGGACATGTCAGCTATCCTTCTTCGATGTTCCAGGCTATGGACGTTCTTTGTGAGGTTAGGCGTATATCGGCTTTCATACGCAGCAGCGTATAAAAAACCCGTGCTCTCTGGTGGCCAAGCGGACGCACCGTGGCGTCCCGCCAAGGAATCTATGCTGCTGTGCAGCGATTTCCTTGGTTTGCCTTTACCTTCGGGTACCAGATGGCGCACCGGCAGAACGATCTGTCACTTGCTGCAACATGCTTCACATGTCTGGTAGACACGAAAGAACTGATGCTCTCTATCTCCGTCAATCGACCTATGGCGCACTGATGATCGCTAATAAGCGTGAAACAGCTGTCTGCGTACTGGTGGATTGACGGAGGTATAGAGCAACCCTCGTATATCGGCTTTCATACGCAGCAGCGTATAAAAAACCCGTGCTCTCTGGTGGCCAAGCGGACGCACCGTGGCGTCCCGCCAAGGAATCTATGCTGCTGTGCAGCGATTTGCTTCGTTTGCCTTTACCTTCGGCTACCAGATGGCGCACCGGCAGAACGATCTGTCACTTGCTACAACATGCTTCACATGTCTGGTAGACATGAAAGAATTGATGCTCTCTATTTCCTTCAATCGACCTATGGCGCACTGATGATCGCTAATAAGCGTGAAACAGCTGTCTGCGTACTAGTGGGTTGACGGAGGTATAGAGCAACCCTCGTAAGAATTCGATTTGTTTTTGTTACACAGAAGAATAAAACGCTATAAATATTGTTCTGATCCATTACAAAAAATTTCATTAAATGCTAACCCTAAGAGAACAAGGCACTCTGATACCTTCTGTGCAACTTGCAATTGTTGTTGCATATTTGGGTTCTTTTTGGTATTTTTAATAGTCTTGCCAAACATATTCGTAATCTGTAGTGTGCTTTGTATATTTGTAACAAGGCTTTTATGCGTTAGAAATAAATAAATGAATAACTTATCGCCAATATTGACGATCCTCGTGCGAGGTAACGATGTATCATCATCTTGAACTAAAGAGTGAAAAATAAATACACACATAAAAAGAAATTCTCAAGTCACGAATTGTGATATTCTTGTAAATACATACTCACAACAAGAATATCGGTTCTCACTCTAAGAAGGAATATTTGATGAGAAAATTATAGAAAATTTAAATCAAGAATAATATATTTTTGATTTATATACTTATTTTAAAGAAATATGCTCCAAAAGAAGATACAATTTTCTTTGCAACCAAGGCTATAATAATTTAATAACAAATATTTCATAATTTTATATCAAGATTATCATTTTTCTCAGCGGTGCCCAGTTTACTTCTATCAAGAATATAGACACCTTGCAAATGCGAACCTTCATTTACAATATGATAATCTTGCTTTCAAAATGAACGCTGTTTCACAAGCACACCCTATAATTGTATCAAGTAAATCATTTATTTGACGTCTACCAACGTCGGAGTGCGCAGGCGCGCAGCGTGTCACGGGTCAACTCTAACCTCTCCAACTTCTCTACTCAAGTCAAGAGCCTGTTGCCCGTCCGCGTCCGCGCCGCCGCGCCATTATCGGTTTTCGGATTGTCCCATTCGCCGCCGTCTTTAGCATCGTAGCATAATACCCGGATCCTGCATAATAGCACATAATAGTGTCTAGTCAAACTGTTAAATAAATTGCCATTGCCACGTGATACCCGTGATATCACCGTCAACCATCAGTCATCGAATCTGCCGGTAGTGCTGGTCCACCGCCATTTGTGTCGCATTCCAGTTCCCATCAGCTTCCTTATCATTGGATCTGTCCTGATCTATCCAACCATGAATGAGCTATTACAAAAATTGGGATACGAAAACTTGACTCAGGTGTTCCTAGATAAGTACGAAGTATATTAAAAGTGATTTAAGAAATTTTGCAGAACTATTTCTCCAGAAAAATGTCTACATGCTCATAGAACAGTTTGAATGCTCAAATTAATACTACTAGATTCCTCATCCAAGAATATCATAATTTTAGAATAAAGTTGAGCTACTTGTGTCAAGTTTATGAAATGCTCCCAATTAAGATTATGAAATGCTTCAGTCAACATTATGAAATACTTCGGTCATAATTACCATATGCTTGATTTAAGATTTTGGTATTCTTACTATCAATAATTTCCCAGTTTTGCATTGAAGATATTTTCTCAATCTAACCCATATATGGTCAAAGATATCGTATTCTCGCTTTAAGATCAACATAACTTTGCGCGTATAGGAAGTTATGGTATTCTTGAATTAAAGCATCTGTGCTCCATCTAAGAAATTATTTTTATGTCTGTATAGTTAAAAAAACAGTTTTATAGCACTAAAATTTGAGAACTAATTCTGTAGATAAGCCGAAAATAATAATGAACAAAAAATACTAGTATTATTTTTGAAAAGCGTGGGTTTTTCGATATACGAAAAGTATGGCACAAGGAGCGTCTATTTTTACACGACTACCACATTTAGAACTAGCTGTTACCATTATTAACTTCATCACAAAATCTCCTATCCTACATCACATCACTACCCCTGAGTACCTCTATTCCATTACAACCACCCCGGTTCGTAATAACCAGAATAACGCCGAAAACCAGACTGCTGGCGTTTGATATCTGCTTGCAAATCCGACGGGCATGAATATGAATGATCCAAGACGGCTGTGCTTCGGCTTTCCCTGCCAACAAATGACGCGCGCCTTCCTAGCCTACTACGATGCAACACGTCTCTTCCACGGCAGACAACACACGGAATATTAAACGACGTGTAAGGCGCCTCTCTTAAGAGAAGGGATGTACGAGATTTGAAGGGCGGCCTGTGTGATACTTTATTAATGTTTTGACGGGAGAGACAACGGGATTGAAGCAAGGTACCGCTCCCGCCGTAAATTGGACTTTATCAAATATTTGGTGAATGCTGCAAGTAAATGGTGCAATACTGTTGTATACTCTGTTACCTGATACTTTAAACTGGTTTGACGTCTATTTGATAGGTATCAGCTGACGAAGAAGTGTATCTCAAATTTAATTTTTTTTCTCACGATAAATTTTGATAAATCTTACTATTCACCTTTTTCGTCATATAAAAATACGTTACCGAATTTTGGACCTATTGCAATAGACAAAAAACAAATTTTTGAGGCTGATAGTATCAAATACTTAGGTATAATAATTGAGAAACATTTAAAATGGGATTTACAAATAAAATTTCTTTCGCGAAAAGTCAGACAACTATTACCTAAATTCAAATATCTTAGACAATTTCTAAACACACGTTGTTTAGAAAGATTGTATTATTCTCTTGTGCAGTCCCAACTAAATTATGGCATCTTAGGTTGGGGAGGAGTGCATCAAACTCATTTGAAGAGTATCAGTTCCTTGCAAAAATGTGTTTTGAAGGCTATTTATTATAAAGAACCCACTTACCCCTCAAATAATTGATTTAAAGAATCCCAGAAATTTGATATCCGACAACTATACAGCTATAACATATTGAATTTCGTCCACAAACATAAAAATTACATCAACTTCAATGGCCATGAACATAATACACGAACCGAGAATAGGACCTTAAGACCTCCTATATTTAAGCCAATAGGCCAAACAAGTTTAATATATCTATGTTGCTGCATATACGATTTACTTCCTGCTTCACTGAAATCCATAAAATCTCATATTGTATACAAAAAAAGTCAAAAATTGGATAATGAACACACCCAGGGATATTTTTTCAAATGTTTTTAACACGATTTTGAACTGACACACTTACAAGTTTTTAATATAGTTAGTATTAATTTTAATATACTTGTTGTAAAATATATGTATGTATTATAACCCACGCACAAGGTCAGCACCTTCTGTGGGTCAAACAATTTATTTGCCCTGTATTGTTGGTGAATAAATTATTATTATTATTACTAGTGGTGTTGATTGGCAATCCTGCGATCAGGATCGTATTAGTAATATTCTTATTGAATATCTCATTGCCCAAAAGTAATGACTATTTTTGTAAAGAAGAAATTGCTTCAATATCCAGAAATAGCAGCAAAAATGGTTAGTTAAAAGAAATAGATTATTTTATTGATTTGTATATTGTTAGAGACTGCCAAAATACTCCTATATTTAGCAATAAGGACTATTTAATGAATAGCTTGCATCACTAGTGGGATATTTTTTGGTTGAAACGTACAAGGTGCAATTGGAGAACAGTATAAAGTAAGTACATGGAGTAAAATTAATAGAATAAGGTAGTTTAACTGAAGCTTAAGCTAAAAATGCTTTTGTCTTCATTCTTACCTCATTTAAAGCGTACCTAATCATCATCATTCAAACCAGCCCTACTGATATACTGAAAGACACGCCGGATTTTCCGAGAAGATGTAAAATAAGCATAGACCCAGAGCATAAACGAAAACGTCACCAAATGTCAATTACTCGTTATTAGTAGTACTTGCACTCAGTACAGCCCTGCATTCCTTCAAAGCTTAAAATTGATACGTCAAGACTCAGTCTGGGGTATTTTTAGTTATCACAAACCGAACAGCTGTTCGCTGTTGACAAGGCTGACAGTTTAAAGTATCGGGTAACAGGGTATACGTTGAAAGTCTTGACGTATGACGTATGACTTTTTTTATAACTGATCAGACCTCATAGGCAGGCTCTCAATACCAGAGTACAGCGGCCGCTATGGAAAGGTTATGTTAGGGTTGCCAGTTCGATTTTCATTTCTTCATTAAAAATTCAGTAGATTTCAGCAAAACTTAGGTAATGCTTGACTATAATAAGTGACAAAATATCATCCTTTGGGGAAATGCGAGGGGGGGGGGTGCATTTTTATGGATAAAATTTTTACGACACTATGTAACGACATTGTATAACGTTTATTCAAAAATTGTTAAGTTGCGAGTTACTATTTGTCATTCTTATGATTTTAGATTTTTTGCGGGTGAACCAGAAAGTTACTTGACAAACTTACCCGATGTGGAGTAAGAGGAAACGCTTTGAACTGGATAGATTCTTTCCTAATAAGTCGTTGACAATTTGTGTGCATAAATGAGGATACCATCTCTGAAACAGTAACTGTAAATATAGGTGTACCGCAGGGCTCAGTCCTCGGTCCATTCCTCTTCATAATATATATCAATGATCTCGACAAACTAGACGTTGCAGCAAACTTTACCATATATGCAGATGACACATCAATTATTATATCCCATAAGGACGAGGAATCATCAAAAATTCAAATGTAAATCTGTATTATCGAAGGTTAATGGCTGGTTCATAGAGAACGGGTTATTCCTAAATGTTAGTAAAACATCCGCTTTGCGGTTCCATAACAGGCAGAAAGTCTGCCCTCCTATATCATTATCCATCAATAACGAACTTATAGAGTCGTGTAATTTTCAGGTCACAAAGTTTTTAGGTATACATCTTGATGAGCACTTAAGCTGGAGATATCACTGCGAAAGCATTATCTCGAAAATTACTTCGGCTTCGTACCTGTTTAATAACCTTAGACATGTACTGAGCACTGGTCAGTTACTGATGCTATACTATGCGCAAGTGGAAAGTAGACTGCGGTATGGAATATGTTTTTGGGGGATGAGTACACATGCCCAAGATGTTTTTTTATCACAGAAAAGGGCTCTCAGGTCCATGGCAGGGCTGCGCAAGAGGGAAACATGTAGATCACTTTTCCGTGAACTCAATATTTTAACTGTACCTGGTCTTTTAATACTCGAAATGTGTACATATGTATTTAGGGAAAAAAATAAATTAACACATATATGTGATATTCACAATAAGGGTACCAGACAGATGGATAAGGTATATGTACCATATAGAAAATATAATGTAGGATATAATTCTCCAGATTGCTTAGGATTAAGATTATATAATAAGCTACCATCATACGTCAGAGAATCAACTAATTCAAAGATATTTAAGACACACTTAAAAAAGCTTCTAGTAGAGCTATGTATTTATAAGCTAGATGAGTTTCTCTTAGGCTGATTTTCATCGCCTAGTACTATATTATGTTATTATTTTTTCTCTTTTTCTCTTTTTTTTTGTGACTATTCCAACACAATGTATTTTGTCAACTGGAAAATAAATTATTGTATTGTATTGTATTGTACCTCAGGATCCGGGCATCGGAGATTTTCCATTTTCGGGCATCGGAGATTTTCCAAACTCAAAACATCGGTCAGACTTGTAATTAGGATACTCTAATTATATAGGATACAAGGGTTCGTTTTCATCGAAGGTCAAATAAAGATTTTAGATTTTTTGTGGGTGAAGCTCTGGATTCGGGCATCGGAGACTTTCCATTTTCGTTGAACGAGACTAAAACTCAAAACATCGTCTGGATTTGTAATTGGGATATTCTAATTCTCTAGGATACGACGTTTCGTCTTCATCGAAGGTCGAATAAAGATTTTAGATTTTTTGCGGGTGAAGCTCAGGATCCGAGCATCGGAGATTTTCCACTTTTGTTGAACGAGACTGAAACTCAAAGCATCGGCCGGATTTGTAATTGGGATACTCTAATTATCTAGGATGCGGGGTTTCGTTCTCATCCAAGGTCGAATAAAGATTTTAGATTTTTTGCGGGTGAAGCTCAGGAGCCGGGCATCGGAGATTTTCCATTTTCGTTGAACGGGACTAAACCTCAAAACATCGGCCATATTTGTAATTAGGATACTCTAATTATATAGGATATGAGGTTTCGTCATCATCGAAGGTCGAATAAAGATTTTAGATTTTTTGCGGGTGAAGTTCAGGATCCGGGCATCGGAGATTTTCCATTTTCGTTGAACGGGACTAAACTTCAAAACATCGGCCAGATTTGTAATTAGGATTCTCTAATTATCTAGGATACGAGGTTTCGTCTTCATCGAAGGTCGAATAAAGATTTTGGATTTTTTGCGAGTGAAGCTCAGGATCCGGGCATCGGAGATTTTCCATTTTCGTTGAGCGGGACTAAACCTCAAAACATCGGCCAGATTTGTAATTAGGATACTCTAATTATCTAGGATACGAGGTTTCGTCTTCATCGAAGGTCGAATAAAGATTTTAGTTTTTTTGCGGGTGAAGCTCAGGATCCGGGCATCGGAGATTTTCCATTTTCGTTGAACGGGACTAAACCTCAAAACCTCGGCCAGATTTGTAATTAGGATACTATAATTATATAGGATACGAGGTTTTGTCTTCATCGAAGGTCGAATAAAGATTTTAGATTATTTGCGGGTGAAGCTCAGGATCCGGGCATCGGAGATTTTCCATTTTCGTTGAACGGGACTAAACCTCAAAACCTCGGCCAGATTTGTAACTAGGATACTTTAATTATATAGGATACGAGGGTTCGTCTTCATCGAAGGTCGAATAAAGATTTTAGATTTTTTGCGGGTGAAGCTCAGGATCTGGGCATCGGAGATTTTCCATTTTCGTTGAACGGGACTAAACCTCAAAACATCGGCCAAATTTGTAATTAGGATACTCTAATTATCTAGGATACGAGGTTTCGTCTTCATCGAAGGTCGAATAAAGATTTTAGATTTTTTGCGGGTGAAGTTCAGGATCCGGGCATCGGAGATTTTCCATTTTCGTTAAACGGGACTAAACCTCAAAACATCGGCCAGATTTGTAATTAGGATACTCTAATTATATAGGATACGAGGTTTCGTCTTCATCAAAGATCGAATAAAGATTTTAGATTTTTTGCGGGTGAAGCTCAGGATCCGGGCGTCGGAGATTTTCCATTTTCGTTGAACGGGACTAAACCCCAAAACATCGGCCAGATTTGTAATTAGGATACTCTAATTATCTAGGATACGAGGTCTCGTCTTCATCGAAGGTCGAATAAAGATTTAGATTTTTTGCGGGTGAAGCTCAGGATCCGGGCGTCGGAGATTTGCCATTTTCGTTGAACGGGACTAAACCTTAAAACATCGGCCAGATTTGTAATTAGGATACTCTAATTATCTAGGATACGAGGTTTCGTCTTCATCGAAGATCGAATAAAGATTTTAGATTTTTTGCGGGTGAAGCTCAGGATCCGGGCATCGGAGATTTTCCATTTTCGTTGAACGGGACTAAACCTCAAAACAACGGCCAGATTTTTAATTAGGATACTCTAATTATCTAGGATACGAAGTTTCGTCTTCATCGAAGGTCGAATAAAGATTTAGATTTTTTGCGGGTGAAGCTCAGGATCCGGGCATCGGAGATTTTCCATTTTCGTTGAACGGGACTAAACCTCAAAACATCGGCCAGATTTGTAATTAGGATACTATAGTTATATAGGATACGAGGTTTCGTCTTCATCGAAGGTCGAATAAAGATTTTAGATTATTTGCGGGTGAAGCTCAGGATCCGGGCATCGGAGATTTTCCATTTTCGTTGAACGGGACTAAACCTCAAAACATCGGCCAAATTTGTAATTAGGATACTCTAATTATCTAGGATACGAGGTTTCGTCTTCATCGAAGGTCGAATAAAGATTTTAGATTTTTTGCGGGTGAAGTTCAGGATCCGGGCATCGGAGATTTTCCATTTTCGTTAAACGGGACTAAACCTCAAAACATCGGCCAGATTTGTAATTAGGATACTCTAATTATATAGGATACGAGGTTTCGTCTTCATCGAAGATCGAATAAAGATTTTAGATTTTTTGCGGGTGAAGCTCAGGATCCGGGCGTCGGAGATTTTCCATTTTCGTTGAACGGGACTAAACCGCAAAACATCGGCCAGATTTGTAATTAGGATACTCTAATTATATAGGATACGAGGTTTCGCCTTCATCGATGGTCGAATAAAGATTTTAGATTTTTTGCGGGTGAAGCTCAGGATCCGGGCATCGGAGATTTTCCATTTTCGTTGAACGGGACTAAACCTCAAAACATCGGCCAGATTTGTAATTAGGATACTCTAATTATATAGGATACGAGGTTTCGCCTTCATCGATGGTCGAATAAAGATTTTAGATTTTTTGCGGGTGAAGTTCAGGATCCGGGCATCGGAGATTTTCCATTTTCGTTAAACGGGACTAAACCTCAAAACATCGGCCAGATTTGTAATTAGGATACTCTAATTATATAGGATACGAGGTTTCGTCTTCATCGAAGATCGAATAAAGATTTTAGATTTTTTGCGGGTGAAGCTCAGGATCCGGGCGTCGGAGATTTTCCATTTTCGTTGAACGGGACTAAACCGCAAAACATCGGCCAGATTTGTAATTAGGATACTCTAATTATATAGGATACGAGGTTTTGTCTTCATCGGAGATCGAATAAAGATTTTAGATTTTTTGCGGGTGAAGCTCAGGATCCGGGCATGGGGGATTTTCCATTTTCGTTGAACGGGACTAAACCTCAAAACATCGGCCAGATTCGTAATTAGGATACTCTAATTATATAGGATACGAGGTTTCGCCTTCATCGATGGTCGAATAAAGATTTTAGATTTTTTGCGGGTGAAGTTCAGGATCCGGGCATCGGAGATTTTCCATTTTCGTTAAACGGGACTAAACCTCAAAACATCGGCCAGATTCGTAATTAGGATACTCTAATTATATAGGATACGAGGTTTCATCTTCATCGAAGATCGAATAAAGATTTTAGATTTTTTGCGGGTCAAGCTCAGGATCCGGGCATCGGAGATTTTCCATTTTCGTTGAACGGGACTAAACCTCAAAACAACGGCCAGATTTTTAATTAGGATACTCTAATTATCTAGGATACGAAGTTTCGTCTTCATCGAAGGTCGAATAAAGATTTAGATTTTTTGCGGGTGAAGCTCAGGATCCGGGCGTCGGAGATTTTCCATTTTCGTTGAACGGGACTAAACCTCAAAACATCGGCCAGATTTGTAATTAGGATACTCTAATTATCTAGGATACGAGGTCTCGTCTTCATCGAAGGTCGAATAAAGATTTAGATTTTTTGCGGGTGAAGCTCAGGATCCGGGCGTCGGAGATTTGCCATTTTCGTTGAACGGGACTAAACCTTAAAACATCGGCCAGATTTGTAATTAGGATACTTTAATTATATAGGATACGAGGGTTCGTCTTCATCGAAGGTCGAATAAAGATTTAGATTTTTTGCGGGTGAAGCTCAGGATCCGGGCGTCGGAGATTTTCCATTTTCGTTGAACGGGACTAAACCTCAAAACATCGGCCAGATTTGTAATTAGGATACTCTAATTATATAGGATACGAGGTTTCATCTTCATCGGAGATCGAATAAAGATTTTAGATTTTTTGCGGGTGAAGCTCAGGATCCGGGCATCGGAGATTTTCCATTTTCGTTGAACGGGACTAAACCTCAAAACAACGGCCAGATTTTTAATTAGGATACTCTAATTATCTAGGATACGAAGTTTCGTCTTCATCGAAGGTCGAATAAAGATTTAGATTTTTTGCGGGTGAAGCTCAGGATCCGGGCGTCGGAGATTTTCCATTTTCGTTGAACGGGACTAAACCTCAAAACATCGGCCAGATTTGTAATTAGGATACTCTAATTATCTAGGATACGAGGTCTCGTCTTCATCGAAGGTCGAATAAAGATTTAGATTTTTTGCGGGTGAAGCTCAGGATCCGGGCGTCGGAGATTTGCCATTTTCGTTGAACGGGACTAAACCTTAAAACATCGGCCAGATTTGTAATTAGGATACTTTAATTATATAGGATACGAGGGTTCGTCTTCATCGAAGGTCGAATAAAGATTTAGATTTTTTGCGGGTGAAGCTCAGGATCCGGGCGTCGGAGATTTTCCATTTTCGTTGAACGGGACTAAACCTCAAAACATCGGCCAGATTTGTAATTAGGATACTCTAATTATCTAGGATACGAGGTTTCGTCTTCATTTAAGGTCGAATAAAGATTTTAGACTTTTTGCGGGTGAAGCTCAGGATCCGGGCATCAGAGATTTTCCATTTTCGTTGAATGGGACTAAACCTCAAAACATCGGCCAGATTTGTAATTAGGATACTTTAATTATATAGGGTACGAGGGTTCGTCTTCATCGAAGGTCGAATAAAGATTTTAGATTTTTTGCGGGTGAAGTTCAGGATCCGGGCATCGGAGATTTTCCATTTTCGTTAAACGGGACTAAACCTCAAAACATCGGCCAGATTCGTAATTAGGATACTCTAATTATATAGGATACGAGGTTTCATCTTCATCGAAGATCGAATAAAGATTTTAGATTTTTTGCGGGTGAAGCTCAGGATCCGGGCATCGGAGATTTTCCATTTTCGTTGAACGGGACTAAACCTCAAAACATCGGCCAGATTTGTAATTACGATACTCTAATTATATAGGATACGAGGTTTCGTCTTCATCGAAGGTCGAATAAAGATTTTAGATTTTTTGCGGGTGAAGCTCAGGATCCGGGCATCGGAGATTTTCCATTTTCGTTGAGCGGGACTAAACCTCAAAACATCGGCCAGATTTGTAATTAGGATACTATAATTATATAGGATACGAGGTTTCGTCTTCATCGAAGGTCGAATAAAGATTTTAGATTATTTGCGGGTGAAGCTCAGGATCTGGGCATCGGAGATTTTCCATTTTCGTTGAACGGGACTAAACCTCAAAACCTCGGCCAGATTTGTAACTAGAATACTTTAATTATATAGGATACGAGGGTTCGTCTTCACCGAAGGTCGAATAAAGATTTTAGATTTTTTGCGGGTGAAGCTCAGGATCTGGGCATCGGAGATTTTCCATTTTCGTTAAACGGGACTAAACCTCAAAACATCGGCCAGATTCGTAATTAGGATACTCTAATTATATAGGATACGAGGTTTTGTCTTCATCGGAGATCGAATAAAGATTTTAGATTTTTTGCGGGTGAAGCTCAGGATCCGGGCATCGGAGATTTTCCATTTTCGTTGAACGGGACTAAACCTCAAAACATCGGCCAGATTTGTAATTAGGATACCCTAATTATATAGGATACGAGGTTTCGCCTTCATCGATGGTCGAATAAAGATTTTAGATTTTTTGCGGGTGAAGCTCAGGATCCGGGCATCGGGGATTTTCCATTTTCGTTGAACGGGACTAAACCTCAAAACATCGGCCAGATTCGTAATTAGGATACTCTAATTATATAGGATACGAGGTTTTGTCTTCATCGGAGATCGAATAAAGATTTTAGATTTTTTGCGGGTGAAGCTCAGGATCCGGGCGTCGGAGATTTTCCATTTTCGTTGAACGGGACTAAACCTCAAAACATCGGCCATATTTGTAATTAGGATACTCTAATTATATAGGATATGAGGTTTCGTCATCATCGAAGGTCGAATAAAGATTTTAGATTTTTTGCGGGTGAAGCTCAGGATCCGGGCATCGGAGATTTTCCATTTTCGTTAAACGGGACTAAACCTCAAAACATCGGCCAGATTCGTAATTAGGATACTCTAATTATATAGGATACGAGGTTTCATCTTCATCGAAGATCGAATAAAGATTTTAGATTTTTTGCGGGTGAAGCTCAGGATCCGGGCATCGGAGATTTTCCATTTTCGTTGAACGGGACTAAACCTCAAAACAACGGCCAGATTTTTAATTAGGATACTCTAATTATCTAGGATACGAAGTTTCGTCTTCATCGAAGGTCGAATAAAGATTTAGATTTTTTGCGGGTGAAGCTCAGGATCCGGGCGTCGGAGATTTTCCATTTTCGTTGAAAGGGACTAAACCTCAAAACATCGGCCAGATTTGTAATTAGGATACTCTAATTATCTAGGATACGAGGTCTCGTCTTCATCGAAGGTCGAATAAAGATTTAGATTTTTTGCGGGTGAAGCTCAGGATCCGGGCGTCGGAGATTTGCCATTTTCGTTGAACGGGACTAAACCTTAAAACATCGGCCAGATTTGTAATTAGGATACTCTAATTATCTAGGATACGAGGTTTCGTCTTCATTTAAGGTCGAATAAAGATTTTAGACTTTTTGTGGGTGAAGCTCAGGATCCGGGCATCGGAGATTTTCCATTTTCGTTGAATGGGACTAAACCTCAAAACATCGGCCAGATTTGTAATAAGGATACTCTAATTATACAGGATGCGAGGTTTCGCCTTCATCGAAGGTCGAATAAAGATTTTAGATTTTTTGCGGTTGAAGCTCAGGATCCGGGCATTTTCCATTTTCGTTGAACGCGATTAATGATGTGATGTGAAGCAGAAACAAAAGTGCTCCATATCACGGTCTTTCTGTGACACCCCGTAGATCGTAGCTAGCGATGGTAATCCAAGCGCCCCTGCCCCCAAACGTGATCTGACACCGATTCATCAAATGCACTGAAGGACCTAGGGTCAGGTCCGGGCAATAAATTTCGTGACGATTAGGTAGCCCCGGATGACCTCAAATGGGCAGCGCTCCAAACGAAAAACCCATAAGCGGGTAACGGGGATAAATTATAGTCTCTAGTTAATTAGTAATTAGTCGCTAAGAGCGTGCCTGAAGACATGCGCGTTCGAAAAGATGGCAAGACGT
The DNA here is from genome assembly GCA_951848785.1 of Callosobruchus maculatus. Taxonomy (NCBI): domain Eukaryota; kingdom Metazoa; phylum Arthropoda; class Insecta; order Coleoptera; family Chrysomelidae; genus Callosobruchus; species Callosobruchus maculatus. The sequence continues at coordinate 649,664 of CATOUR010000184.1, forward strand.
ATTGCCGTGTCGAATTTGGTTTACGAGGAGCGTGGTGTGATGTATTTCGTTTAATATGAGAGACACCTTTGCGCGATTTGTTGGTGAAGGTATAATTGGACATACGCGATTGCAGGTCTAATAATGACTCTGTCTAAAGTCACCGTACATTAACAAAGACAAGTAGGATCACTCGCCGTGCCGACTTTGATGTGAGTCTCACAAATGCGAGCCGTCTCGAATTCAGAGGGGTTCCCTTCGCGCGATCTCGTTTACTGTGCTTACAGGGAATCCGACTGTGCGATATGATCGACGTCAACGGTCGTCGTTCAATTTACTTATACGGGGGTCAATAGAAATGAATTCTATAGTATAGAATATAATTTATTATTCGATAAACCATTCAACACAATGACTGCAGATGCAGCTACTGGGGTGACAAATAGCTCAAGGAGTATTATAAGATCATGTTTTGTCACATAGATGTAGTAATTTGAAATGTGCGATTCAAGTAGTAAAGTAATAGTAACAGTCTGATCATTCATAATTTGTTGTCAATAACCTTAGGTGTAAACATTACAGTAGTTGCGACAAAATATAGAAAAGAAATACACAGAACAGATCATAAAAAATTAATCTCAAAATTTGAAAAGAATATTCAAACTACAGAAGTTCAATGATTTCAGGATCTAATTGACTTAATCACTTCTTGTAAAAAAGGTTCGGAATTCAAAAAGACGTATAAGATACGTGAAAATAACGACTGGATAAATCAAGAAATTCTCGAAATGATTGAAAACCGAGTCAAAATTTATAAACAAAAAGTTAAAGAACCGGGAAACACGACTTGGAAAATGAATTTAAAAAACTTAAGAATCAAGTCAATAATAAAATGAAAGTATTAAAAACAGATATTTTAAAAATCAGTGGGAATAAGTAGGCACAAATATAAAAAACAATGGGGCCATATACAGAGCATGTCGCCGGCATTTTTTTGTGAAATACACCCCGGTAGATCCGACCGATTGTATCCCGTACACTGTGTCGCGTGTTAGGTGGTGTTAGGCGGACTGACCCTGTAAACCACAGCTGTTAGCGTTCGACTACTGCTCGGGATCGCCGGGCGCCAGAATCCGCCAGCTTGCGTAGTATTCGAGAGCACAGCTGGAAAGACCACATTGGGGGCGGAGCTTAGAGTGACCCTACTTGTCTTTGTTAATGTACGGTGCTAAAGTCTAGCTACAGCGGCTTGCCCTTTGATGGTATTAGAGATTATAAAGTTAACCCACTTCAACTGTAAGCGAGCCAGGAGACCCACAGGCTTTTCCGTCCTTAGCTCTCACTGACTCACTGAAGTAACTGAAGAGGACTTATGCAGAGCATCTGTCTGTCCGTCCGTCCGTCTGTCCGTATACAAAAGATAGCCAAAACTACAGGTACTAGCAGCGGCGGCTCGTGCCAACTTAGAGAGGTAGTGCCAGAATGACAGCCAACATTTCAAATCGATATAAAATTGAAAAAAAAACTTATAACTAAGCCGAATTCAACTAAGTCTTTATGCTCGACTTACCAAGCATCGATAAACTGAAAATATTATTCATATGCCCTTTAGATTTTTCATGGGTCTTCATTTTCTCTCATATATGAATAAGATCAGCCGTGCCTTTTTTCGTCCAAGTGACATCGCCTCCAAATAGAACACATACAAAACAAAACAGTTTTTTAACTACTTCACAGTCACTTATCATGTTTTTGTCGTAAATAGTTTTATAAAATTTATGTCACCGCGATTTCTGTCCACTACTAATAAGTTTTTCAATTTTTAAACCAGGTATTGGATGTCCTAATTCCTTAATCTGCAGTTTTTCTTCCAGCGGAATATTATTAAATGAGTTTATTAATGCGCCAATTTTATCCATTTTCGCTCCAATGATATATTTTAATTAAACACAAAAGAGATACCGATCCGAAAACAGCGCACAACTCACTCAAACTAATAAGATCTAAATTTCCAACCTTTGACGAGAAAAGCCGACATCAGCATGAAACATAAACAAGTCGAAACTGCTGACACAAAACAAAAATAGTGAACCATGAATGGAAATATGGATAATGTGCCTGGCACGATCTACTTCGGACTTTCGTATTTAAAATCTATCCAAACGTCCAGCATAGCGTCATCTCTGTCACTCATAGACGTTTGTGATAAGATTTCTCTCACTCTGTTTGTGCCTTATAAGAAACGGCACGGTAGGCTGTGGTCATTTTGCCGTCGCGTCGCGTCGTCAGCTCTCATCGTATGTGCCACGATGCCACGTGTTGCCTTATTTTATACGTTGAGGTGCTATTGCCATTTCATATAAAACAGAAAAATTCATTGGAAACTAACGTAGAATAAGAAAACTTTAAGAGATAAATAAATATGTTTTTGTCGAAAATTAAGGTAGTGCTATGGCACTGTGGCACTACCTCACCAGCCGGCACTGGGTGCTAGAGAAAAACTAAATACAGATACGGAATAAGCGTGAAAAAAACTAGTCCGGTAAAAATCCTGGTTTGTCAGTATCTCTCTTTTTTCATTGGTGCAATTTGAAATCATGAATAATATTATAAAATGGTATTATGTGTCCCTGTATTAATGTTATAGTTTTGCGGAAATTAAATGTAAAGGCTCCGTGATACAATGGTAAAGTTTCTACGAGGGTTGCTCTATAAAGTTTCTGTTTTGTAATCCAAAGGTCCAGAGATCGATCCCCAAACTAGACGACTTTTTTTTCTTAGTATATTGGTGATATCATATGCACGTATTTTGTTTAAGCTCTATAATGTTTAAAACAATTATTGTTGCTAACCTAATATTCAGAGCCTCTGTCTGTCAACTTTTAACAAATTCCACAATCCACAGCCGTTTGAATTTACTCCAGTAAATTCTTTACTACTTTTTTTCTATTTGACGCTGGCCGCTGTATCCGCATCCTAATTGGTTCCTACTTTGACACTAGCGAATTTTATAGCAGCTCTGCCAATCCGAATCTACTATTTTCAGCGATTACTCGATAGCAGTGCTTTATTTCCGTCCTTGTGGACTGCACAGATTCTCCCAAACGGTAAGTAGCTAAATGGGTATCAAAAGATTACGATAAAGATAAGTGAACGCCGAACTGTGTCGCTTAGAGTTTTGAATAAACTTTACACCAATTAGGTTATACAGCGCTTAAAAAATATTTTTGGACAGGTAATACTACATAAATAAACTGCGTAGCCACTGTGCATAACAATAACAAACTTTACAGTGTAAAGAGTTTTTTTTTCGCCAGAGATTCTAGATATTTAAGGTGAACTTAAAGATCTGAAGATCTGAAATTTTTTTCTACTTTACCTGAGGCTGAAAATTAAAACAATGGCCAGATTTGAAATTGGCACCTTCAAACTATACCTCCTACGAGTTTTCGCCCTGATAGGAAGCCATATAACGATTTTGGATATTTAAGGTGAACTTGAAGATTTGAAGGTCTGAACATTTTTGATCTTCTTTACCTGAGGCTGAAACTCAAAATAATGACCAGATTTGAAATTGGCACCTTCAAACAATACACCCTACGAGTGTTTGCCCTGATAGGAAGCCAGATAACGATTTTGGATATTTAAGGTGAACTTGAAGATCTGAAGGTCTGAACATTTTTTGTCTTCTTTACTCGAAGCTGAAACTCAAAATAATGGCCAGATTTGAAATCAGCACCTTCAAACTATACACCGTACGAGTTTTCGCCCTGATAGGAAGCCAGATAACGATTTTGGATATTTAAAATGAACTTGAAGATCTTGGGGTCTGAAAATTTTTGACCTTCTTTACCTGAGACTGAAACTCAAAACAACGGCCGGATTTAAAATTGGCACCCTCAAACTATAGACGATACGCGTTTTCATCTTGATAGGTAGTCATATAACCATTTTAGATATTTAGGATGAACTTGAAGATCCGAGGATCTCAAAATTTTTGATCTTCTTTACCTGAGGCTGAAACTCCAAACAACGGCTGGATTTGAAATTGGCACCCTCAAGCTATAGACGATACGAGTTTTCATCCTGATAGGACGCTAAATAACGATTTTAGATATTTAGGGTGAACTTTGAGATCTGAGGATCTCAAAATTTTTGAACTTCTTTACCTGAGTCTGAAACTCAAAACAACGGCCGGATTTAAAATTGGCACCCTCAAGCTATAGACGATACGAGTTTTCATCCTAATAGGAAGCCATATAACGATTTTAGATATTTAGGGTGAACTTTGAGATCTGAGGGTCTCAAAATTTTTGATCTTCTTTACCTGATATACTGTGTAAGGCTTTCGCGGCCATCGTCCAATGAATTTGTGGTTCTTGGGTTTTTAGGCCGGCGTCGTTTAGCGTTAAAGCTTGACGTTTCGCCACCACGAGTGGATGGCATCTTCAGAAGCTATTTCACTTCGGCGACTTCCAAAATACTGAATACAGAACGTCAAGCTTTAACGCTAAACGACGCCGGCCTAAAAACCCAAGAACCACAAATTCTTCTTTACCTGAATCTGAAACTCAAAATAACGGCCGGATTTGAAATTGGCACCCTCAAGCTATAGTCGATACGAGTTTTCATTCTGATAGGACGCCAAATAACGATTTTAGATATTTATGGTGATCTTGGAGATCAGAGGGTCTGTTTTTAAGCGGCCTAGGATCCGAGATTAGCGCAATAGGTGTCTGTTGTTTTTTCGTCATTGACTTATACCATATCATAGTGGCTCATATCAAAACCAAAGACATTCCTATACTTACGGTGCTAAAAACTGTTGGTTATATGCGGCGTAGTACCAAACGGACTACACTGTACTGTATTTAATGCTGTGCTAATATCAAACGGTAAATGAATGCTTCTCACGTAATATACCTTCATCATTTAGCATAATAGCTAGTGCAAATGTTCCCATCTTGTAATACGTCCATCGTATCCGTCCGTAAACACCTGCTAACGTAGCGAGACCTTGCGTAACTCACACAGTCCCGTCGACTATATACAATTTCTGATAAACAACCAATTAAAAGTTATAAATTGCTAATCTCAACTTTCTGAACGGTACAAATTGCTTCTTGACGTGTCGCTCTCTGGGTTGTTACGTGTTGCTCCAATTATATCGCCTCTATATTATGCCCAACCCTCCCCCCTTCAGGCTGTGCCTTCTTTACACCTAGCTGCTTTACTTCAAAGTTGCTCCTTAATAAGAGAGTTCGCTCCGTATAAAAATGACTCCTTGGAAGTTATTAGAAGCCTTTCACGGAATATGTACGACGTTATTTGACTTGACGAGGGTTCGTCAAAGACATGAATGATATGGTTGAGACCTTAGAGAAAGGGATAAAAGTATTTTTGAGCCCTGTATCGAAAAAATGAGTAGATTGCTTTTGTTGTAATACTACCTATAAACAAACAGCGTTCTCTGTCCAGGGTAGTACTGAAATAATTTTCATACTAATAGTCAACGTAAGTCACTTGTACATAGATGCTAAAGATATAATAGTTATGTCTCTTCTTTGTAAACTATCAACTGGTCCTGATAATATTCTCATGTTTTTTTAAAGAGTTGTATATTTACTTTGACAAAACTATTGCAGCCGTTATTCAACAGATCATTGAGCACTGGTCAATTTCCAAGTTACTGGAAACAGCTTTTTAAGATCAATTTTTAGATCTGGCCAAAAGGATAATGTTGAAAACTACCACGCTGTTTGTATTCAGTCAGAAATTTCAATGATTTCAATGACAGACATGTTGTGAACTCGTGAAATGCATTAAGTCGGAGCTAGAGTATTGCCGACATGAATATTACCAATAGTTTTGAGAACTGTAGCTCGCCATCGTTCAAGATTTACTGTCATTTCAGTGGCGCTCTTGATACTCATAACCAGCCACTGTTTCTCCATATTATCGCTTCTGTGTATATGTCCAAAGAATGTAAGCATTCTCGTCGACACAACGGAGGATAGTCTCTTTGGATTACCGACCTCATCCATTATGGAAACCGGCACTTATGGGTGTATTTCTCCCCAAGTAGAAAGTTCACATATACATCCAACGGTGCAAACCACTATTATTCTGAGGGTACTTGTACTTAACAGTCAGTAATGTTATACAAATATTTATCCATATTTGGGGATCATAATGTGCATGCCTGGTTTTCAAGGGTTAAAATTATTATCGTGGCTATTTTTCAGTGTATATATGTTTTGTTGTTCGACAGTTGGAACAATATGCATTAAATTATCATACCATTATTATAACGCTATAGGTTTCCGATTTATTATAGATAATATATATGCTGGCTGGTTTCGCTTGATTTGTATAATACAGCTGCAGTATATTATCGTCACATAATAAGCAAATTCATGAATCGGTGAATGGTATAATTTAGTCAGAAAATGTTAAAAAATTATTGAAAAATATTAATTCATTCATTCCGTATCCCTGCGAACATGATTCCGATACGTAGGTTATATAGACATTTTTTGCAAACATTATAAATAAAAAAAATAACTTTTTTTTCAAAGTATTGTCCCTTAAGATCAATAATGTCTAGGTTGTGTGCATCTGCCCGTAGTAACAACTTTTCGTGGCATCTAGACACGGTATAGGAAACATGCAGTAAGGGTTCAAAATGTTGTCCATTATTGGCAAAACAATGAGGGACAGTTGCAAAAACACTGGAAAGGATTCCCATGAGGGGCTAGGGGGTACAATGGGGTGAAATAGTTTTTGGTTAACAAGTTGTCTCTCTGGACAAATATTTTTACGTGTCTTGTGTGTTGAAATTTGCCGATCAGATGAATATTTGACTGATACTGTACATGTTCAACGAATTCTTGTGCGCGTCTTTTTAAGGAAGCTATGTACTCTGGTCGCCCGTATGGGGGCGGGTTAGAATATCACCCATCGTATATCCTGCGTGTCGTAAAAGGCGACTAAAAGGAACACCGAACTACTGTCGGTATAAGCAGTAACCTCTTCTCAACCAACAGCTTCGGGTGGACGAGTTGAGAAGAGTCAGGACACCTTCTTGTCCTTGGGGCGAGAAATTGCCCCTAAAGGCGGATGAACCAGTAGATACCATCTGGTCAACGGCATGAGGATGCAGAAAGCAAATGGGAAACTACTGCATTAAAGATCTTAAAGATATCCCAAGAGAAACTCGTAAAATGTGTAAATGCATTTTACGAGTTCACAACATGTCTGTTAAGACATTGTGACTATGATGATGATGTACTCTGGTAGAGACTGTTTGAGTCGCTTTGTAAACAAGTTTTTGGTAACAAGAGGTAGAAGTGTTGTATCATTTTGGCGCTTAATTGAGATATGACCGCCGCATGACTGATTTGTTTGGTTTGGGAATTATTGTGGCACCTAGCCTATATCTAGTGTTGTGGTTGTGTATAAATGTATTATGCTCATTTGAGTATACCTATGATACTAACTGATAGTACGTAGTAAATACAATTGCCTAACGTTATATGTCTTGGTCTCGTAATATCATTGGTCGGGTACATTGTTATTTTGTTAAACATTAATATTAGAATAGCTTTTACTTCCGATACACACCGATAGGTGAGGGGAGTATTGCGATCGCGAAAATTATCGATTTTGAGATGATATGCTTTGTGGGCATTGGGAACAACATTGACGTTGGACGCGATACATAAGGAGGCTCCTGCACTTGGCAACGCAGCAGGGACGACCTGGGTTCAGTGGGAATTCTGTGTCGGACAGATCCTTTGGGTTGGCCCGCCAGTTATAAGATAATTATAACATTATTAAATGCTCATTTTGTTAACTCATTTATTTCATGTTTTGTATCATTTAACATACTTACATCATATTTATACTATATCTGTATCAGATTTTTATCATACTGATATCATTGTTTTATCATATTCAACCATGACTTTACCATATTTATACTGTATTTTTAATAACGTTTATCATTAAAACTTGTTACTGTTAAATAGCCCACTTTGTAATATCTAATATCGAAACAATCCAACATATCGAATATCAGTTAAAGTATATATAGAAGAATATATACAGTTTGAACAGGAATGCCCAATACCCCATTATCTCGGGCTAGAAAATGGATTAGGCGTAATTACCAGTAAATGCCTCCAAATGAGGCCAATTCCAAGTTTATCAATATATCCAAATAAATATTGTATATAAACTAACCGTCTACTTTCATAACCGCACTTATTTCCTTCCAATGTTTCTCTGTGCAGCTATAGCTTGTCTTTTATCCCAAATAGGGATTTCCGCAAACACTGAAGCTATAAGTAACTCTTTATCGATACTCATCTTCGACCGGCACAGACGAAACCAGGTAGCAAACTAAATTTCTGTTACAATAAAGGCGTTCAAGCGGGCTTCCGACGCTGGTAAGCGGTCGAAAACACAGTTGAGCAGGTTAGCCTGCATGCGGTACCTACACACCTTCGCACGCAGTTGCACGCCCACTCAAATGCCCTACTGCGTCAAGTAGTTCAGATCGAAAATCAAGTCAAGTCAAATATCAAATTTTCAAAAGCGTGAGCTTTCAAGTCAAGTATTTAGGAAAAAACTCAAGCTATTTGGCTTGATGAATCCCTAGCTGAGGGGCAACCATTAGAGTAACTGAGCCCTTATCCCCTCACTTCAAAAAAAGTAGCAGCTTTTTACAGACACTCTTCAGCCTGTGCGGCAGGTAGACTTTAGCAAACTTGTAGATGCAGCCGTCCAAAACTTTCTCAATAAATTAAAGGCCACTCGATTTCTTCCGGTTCTTTTCCTGAAAGGGGGGCCGGGAGAGGAGGGGGGGGGGGGTCTGAAAACTTTCATTAAACGCTTATTACAAACATTCATCCGGGTGTATTTAACCTTGTTAAGGCCACTTTTGCCCCGGCTCGCCTCGGCTTCCCTCAGAACGATTAAAATTTAATTAGTTTAAAACTTCTGGAATTCCGACACCGATTCTTACCGATCAACAACCCCCTTCGTCTGACAAAAAACCGCTCGCAAATGTACACAGGGGCGTAGATATGGGGTCACATATCATCATAGTCACGATGTCTTAACAGACATGTTGTGAACTCGTAAAATGCATTAAGTCGGAGCTAGAGTATTGCCGACACGAATATTATCAATAGTTTCGAGAACTGTTCGCGATTCACTGTCAGTTCAGTGGCGCTCTTGATACTCATATCCAGCAACTGTTTCATCGTATCCACCCAGTGTGTAGGGGAACGGCCACGGCACCGCCCACTTTGGGCATGACCCTGAACTACAAGTTTCTCCATATTATCGCTTCTGTGTATAATGTCCGAAGAATGTGAGCATTCTCGTCGACACAATGGAGGATAGTCTCTTTGGATTACCGAGCCTATCTAGTATGGAAACATTAGTTCGATGGGCGGTATAAGGAATTCTCAGCATTCTCCTCCACGTCCACATTTCAAAAGCATCTGTGCGAGCTCGATCTGCCTTTTTAACAGTCCAAGTGTCCAAGGCATACAAAAATATGGAGAACACAAGGGACTGAACCAGCGACATTTGAGGTTTTGAATAAAAATTTTTTTTGTCATAAATGGAAAGATCATACCTACATAAGTTTTATAACAAAACTGTTTTTGTTTTCTTTTTGTCGCAATAATTCAAAAGTTATATCAAAATAAAAATGGGTTTTTGAATCGAGTGCCGAAAACACGCCGATGGCTCCCGAACCCGTGTGACGTCACCATGGCGGTAAGGATGCTCCTTTGACCAACGACGGCCTACCCCGATACTAGATTTTAGATTCCCAGCCAATCACGAAAATACGTACTGCTAAACTGGTAACTAGTGTATATTTGTTACAACACAGTCGATGAATGAAGCTTGCAGCTCGAGACGAAGTCTACGATCGAAATAAATATGTTTTTGAATGTTTGAAGTTGAAGTCAGATTACAGATTCCAGTAAGTAAGTACCTAATCAAATAATTATGTTTCGTTGAAAAGATCTCCTCAATCGAAGGATGGCCCTGTGGTTAGAGAGTTCGATAGTGGATCTCAGGGTATTTGGGGTCTTTGGATCGAAACCCAGGCCTTCCAACTTTTTTTTTATTTTTTTTATCAAAAAATTTATTGATGTGCTTTTTGCACTTGTTACCCACACTTTTTCTACGATCAACATAAATATGTGTTTGAATCAATTTTTTTTGTTAGACATATCTATTACTTGCACCGCACAGTGCTTGCTAAATTTTTATGAAAATTTAATACTGTTAAGCTTCATTGCCCAAAGTTAAATAAATAATAATACCAAGTGATAAACAGAATGTGATTACGAGTTTGAGTTACTTTTTTTACATTAAAAAAAACTTAAAAATGAATGAATTGAATGGATGAAGGGATTTTGTTTTATACACCAACTATTACATTTAAAAAAAATTAATGGCGATTGATATTGATGGATAAAGCTCATTTCCACTGATTTTTTGAATTGTCCACCGCCTCCTGTACTTAGTTTTTGTACTGTGTAGTGCAAGTGATATGTCTAAAAAAAATTGAATCAAACACATATTTATGTTGATCGTAGAAAAAATGTGCGTAACAAGTGCAAACATCACATCAATAAGATTTTTGATAAAAAAAAAAAATAAAAAAAGTTGGAAGGCCTGTGTTTCGATCCAAAGACCACAAGGACCCTGAGATCCACTATCGGACTCTCTAACCACTGGGCCATCCTTCGATTGAGGATATCTTTTCAACGAAACATATTTGATTAGGTACTTACTTACTGGAATCTGTAATCTGGCTTCAACTTCAAACATAAAAAAACATATTTATTTCGATCGTAGACTTCGTCTCGAGCTGCAAACTTCATTCATCGACTGTGTTGCAACAAATATACACTAGTTACCAGTTTAGCAGTACGTATTTTCGCGATTGGCTGGGAATCTAGAATCTAGTGTCGGAGTAGGACGTCGTTACTCAAAGGAGCATCCTTACCGCCATGGTGACGTCACACGGGTTCGGGAGCCGTCGGCGTGTTTTCGGTACTCGATTCAAAAACCCTTTTTCATTTTGATATAACTTTTGAATTATTGCGAATGAAAAGAAAACAAAAACAGTTTTTTTATAAAACTTATATATGATCTTTTCATTTATCACAAAAAAGGTACTTTTTTTCTTAATTCAAAACCTCATTTTTGTAGCTTTAGTGATGTTATGGTCATGCCATATTTTAGTAAGCTTTGTCATGGCCACACATGCCTGTCGACTGCGCCGTCGGATCACATAACGCGTCGGCCTAGAAAGCCGGAGACGCTGGTTCGAATCCAGCCGGTACCCTTCATTTTTCCAATTTTTCTGTGAACCAAATGGCTGGAATTATCTCCCTCTTGCAGAGTAAGCAAGCAACTGTCATTCCATTCATCTGTATATATTTGTTTATGTGTCTAGAAGCGACTCCTTCGGACTTTTGAACGAATGCGATAGATATCTGTCTATTATTTTTGAGAAATGATGAAATGGCTCATTCGACTGACAGACCGAATGAGTAACATGGTTTTTCGTGATTACAATTCTTCATCGACGTATCAGCATGGAAAGTATAGCATTATCCCTATCTTAAATCACTCAAGTACGCCTATGAAGTCGAAATTTAATTACTTGCCTAGACTGAGACGGGTTTACATTATGCAGTAGAAAAGGGCAAAAAATACCCGGATTAATTATCAATAATATTAATTTTCAGGGAAATTTTCGCGTTTCATTAAATTTCAATAAGTCAGACTACAAGTGCCCTCTTATCCAGCAGTAAAGGTCGCAGAGTTTAATTAAAGTCATTGGTGGGAATGCACAAAGAAAACGAATAACAAATTGTGAGTGAGAGTCAACATAGCAAGAAGAGCACATTTTAAAAAATGTCCGTTGTGTAAAACAGAGTGTTTTTTCGTAGCATAGTCTAAGGGTCGCATTCATAGTAGATTTATTTGACTATTTTTGTACATAATAATACATTATAGCAAGTCGTAAAGGTGTGTAGCTTAACGCAGTGTAAAATAAATGTTTAGAATGACTAAATCGGCAAAAAATTACTACTACAAAATACAAAATATTACAAACATTCAATAAAAAAGAAATATGCAAAAATGCGCATCAATAAATTAACAAACAATATGATGACATGAACATCCAAAACACCTACGCTGGGAAGATATCTAAATACACCGATCTCGCCATAGAAATAAAACGACTATGGAAACAAAACAAAGTTGTCATTGTCCTCCTCATTATGTCGGTCTCAGGCCTTACTCCAAATACATTTACGCCACACTTGCAACCATTGGGCCTGGATGAAAAGTTACATAAAACCTTCCAAAAGTCTGTAATCCTCAAGACCTGTAGCATTGTACGTTCCTTCCTGAATTCAGAATAATAATAGGTCAGGTATTGACTTGGCACAGCCCGAAAAAATAAGAAATGCAAAAAACAATAACAGTAAGCCAATAATGAACCACGATTTTCAGAATTTCATTAGTCTGGCAAACAATTAAAAATAAAATTATTGCTGTCAAGATAGGCTTGAACCGAATAAAAGCAATATGTTAGTAAATACTGTTTTACTGGTTTTTTAAATTTTTTATTCGACAGATTTTTGATAGATGCTGGTAGCTAGTACAAAGAGTTTGAAGCCGCTTTTGATAGTCTATGAACTGAAATGGTTATTAAATCTGATCTCAAATTGTGAGAGTGATTTTTATAGGTATTATTGTAAAATGGAAGTATACAGATGGCAAACGCATGATTTTGTGACCCTGAAACAGATGTCTGCAGTGTTCACGATAGTGTGCCAAACATAGAACCCTAACCACACTTTTTTGCAATTTGAAATTTTTTGCGCTGCAACCCTTGAGCCTCATAATGGGGATATTCGATACAGGATCTCTTAATACTTGAGATCCCCTTTTCAACATGACATTGCGTTGCAGTCAGTGCGATTTTGTAGGTTAATTTTGGGGTACCATGTTGTCAGTTTCTGTCACATCCAGAAAAATGTCCGACACAAAACAAGAAACGCTGGCACAAAACAAAAAGAGATAACAGAAGAAACAAAACGCGTAGGCATAGGCATAACAAATTGACTTATATGACAACGTCGCAAAATGAATCCCGATGTCTTGTAGATGTTGTCTAGGAAACAGATACACAAGGAAAGCCACACTTGAGGGTCCCTTAAGTATCCCTTGAGTGTTATTTAAGGAAACCTTAAGAATTACTCAAGAGACGACTATGAATGCGGCCCTAGTTCCTTAAAATAATGATTTTAATAATTTAGTTTAATTAAATTTTAACATTTTGCTATCAATTAGTGTGTAATTTAATGTAGTACCACTGTTGAGATTCATAGGCATCCTCTCAATTTGTTTGAGGTCCACATGTTGGCTACAGTGAATTTTCACTACCAACTTTCAAGCCAGTGACAGTGAAAGACATCTTCAACAACATCGAAGAAACAACGAAAGAACTGGGACTCAAGATCAACAAGGAAAAACTAAATATATGTGCATCAACAGACGAGGGGGTCGAGATAGAATAGGACAGAATGTGTCAATAAACACATACAATTTCGAAAAGGTAGAACGCTTTAAATACCTGGGTGCCATAATTACCTCTGATAACGACATAACAGAAGAAATTAAAGGAAGGATCCAAGCCGCAAACCGATGCCTTTTTTCACTGAACAATATATTTAGGTCGAAGGTCATATCAAGAACATCAAAAATTAAAATCTACAAGGCTGTGTTTCGACCCATAGTCATCTATGGATGTGAAACCTGGACCATGACAAAAGCAAACGAGGCTAAGCTCAGATGCTTTGAAAGAAAAGTGCTTAGAAAAATTTTCGGCCCGCGTTACCACCCCGACACCAACCAATACCGCATTAGAAATAATGCCGAGATTAAACCACTGTATGGCGAGGGAGACATCGTCCAGGAAATCAAGTCCCAACGCCTGAGATGGTTCGGACATGTCCACAGGATGAACAACGAAAGACTGGCGAAACTCGTATGGGAGGAGGTACCAGCAGGAAAGAGAGACCACCAGGACGCCCGCGAATGTGCTGATCACAACCTAATAGAAGACCGAAGAACATGGTTGCAAGTTGTGCAGTCAGCCAAGACCCACCCGGGGTTGTAGAGCTTTGTGATGATGATGATGATGATGATGATGATGATGATGATGACGAACTTTCAAGCAACATCCTCACAAGCTATTCCCTGAGAGTGAGAGCATAGACTCTCGAAAGCTGGGAAATATAGTTTATTTGTGGATTCCCAACTGCTATATGGGCATCGTAGATTTTCAGCGCAGCATGAAGAAGGGATAGAAAACATAAGCAAAACAGGGACATTATATCGTCTGGTGCGATTATTCAATCCCGATGCTGGGAAGGTGGAAAATTAAATCTGCTGTTGCCGGTTGTAGTTATAAGTGTTATGAAGTATATAAATAGAATATCTAGTGAATATACATTATTTACCGTTTTCTTAATACATAAAATAAAACAAGTTGAAAAGAAGGAAATAGAGAATTATTAAAAGTTATGGCAACATCCTTAATACTTTCACCGAATTCTTTTCGCTGGTAAATTTACGATAGTCACACACCCAGCTAAAAAAATGGTTCATAAACTAGTCGAACAATGCCCTGTATCAAAGAAATAAACGATACTGGCACATAAAACTCTGCAGTTTAATTTGGGAACCATTTTCCGTTAGATGGCAAGCGAAGAATAAACTTGTCGGTAGAAAGAAACCAATAAATAGGGCGTTTATTTCCTTATAAAGCCCAAGGTAAAATGGAAAAGTGATGGAAAAGACGTTCTTTTGGACGTTGATGGAGTCTACGGAACGGCATGCCAGGTTGTGCTTTGATGCGATAGACATTGGCGTTGCAAAAGGTGGAATATGGGGACAAATGTGATGAAATTTCGTTTTTAGTCAAAAGCTGGCGTTTTGTAGATCACACACTCGCAGGTTTGCCAGATGTGGCGATTTTCCGATTTCACAACCGAGTTTGCGACCAAAAATCGTAGTTGGGCGATTGGGGACTTTTGGTGATGCAAAACACACAATTGATACTTTGATCATAGTTACTACTGAAGGAGAATATTAGAACTATACCGGGTGTCCCAGAATTTCCTTGACACGTGATATTTCCGTAACGAAAAACGGTTCAAGCAAGAACTGGGTGGTACATTTAAAGGTACTATAGGGTCTATCATACCATGCATTCAAAACATTTTTTTTTGTATGTCAACCCCTAAAACTCACCCCCAACTTTTCTTTTTCAAATAGCACCCCATAGGTTTTCCTACATAAATGATATCCCCATTTTATTTAAAATCTTGTGGCATCTTTAACTTTATATGCAAACTTATTTTTTCCGTAAAATCATAAGCATAAGATAATGAAATGATAATTTGTTTGACGCCTGATATTTTTGTAACAAAAACGGATATAAAAGAAAACTAAGTGGGTTTTTCAAGGGTAGTGAATGACCTATCTTTCTTTGCTTATGAATCATTTTTTTCGTACTTAAACCCCTGGAATCCACCCCTAGCTTGTTCTTTCAAATTTCAATCCACAATTTTGCCTGGAAAAATAATTTCTTTACTCGAATTTAATTATCGTAGTGCCTTACTTTTTATGCCCCTACCGCAATTTATCGTTAATTTTGGCGCCCGTGTGCGGGGCACACCCTGCACACGGGGTTGGCGCGGCCCGATGTAACCATAAAACTTTTTCACGTTTTTGCACTTAGTTTTGTTGTCACATTTTTTTTATCAGTTGATTCATGATAATAAAAAATTTTCTACACATGTGTTTTAATTAATTTATGCTTACGATTTCATGGATTAAACGAAAAAAATTAACGATAAATTGCAGTAGGGGCATAAAAAGTAAGGCACTACGATAATTAAATTCAAGTAAAGAATTTATTTTTCCAGGCAAAATTGTGGATTGAAATTTGAAAGAACAAGCTAGGGGTGGATTCCAGGGGTTTAAGTAAAAAAAAATGATTCATAAGCAAAGAATGATAGGTCATTCACTACTCTTGAAAAACCCACTTAGTTTTCTTTTTTATCCGTTTTTGTTACAAAAATATCAGGCGTCAAGCAAATTATTATTTCATTTGTCTTATGCTTATGACTTTACGGAAAAAATAAGTTTGCATATAAAATTAAAGGTACCACAAGATTTTAAATAAAATTGGGATATCATTTATGTAGGAAAACCTATGGGGTGCTATTTGAAAAAGAAAAGTTGGGGGTTAGTTTTAGGGGTTGACGTACAGAAAAAATGTTTTGAATGCACGGTATGATAGACCCTATAGTACCTTCAAAAGTACCACCCAGTTCTTGCTTGAACCGTTTTTCGTTACGAAAATATCGCGTGTCAAGGAAATTCTGGGACACCCGGTATACAAACCAACTGGGAAAATACAACAGTATTTAAGATCGGTAAAGGACAAAAGGGATCCGTGAACATGATCATCATAGTCACAATGTCTTAACAGACATGTTGTGAACTAGTAAAATGCATTTACGCATTTTACGAGTTTCTCTTGGGATATCTTTAAGATCTTTAATGCAATAGTTTCCCATTTCCTTTCTGCATCCTCATGCTGTTGACCAGATGGTATCTACCGGTTCATCCGCCTTTAGGGACAATTTCTCACCCCAAGGACAAGAAGGTGTCCTGGCTCTTCTCAACTCGTCCACTCAAAGCTGTTGGTTGAGAAGAGGTTGCTGCTTATACCGACAGCAGTTCGGTTCCTTTTAGTCGCCTTTTACGACACGCAGGATATACGATGGGAGATATTCTAACCCGCCCCCACACGGGTTATCCGTGAACAGCATCAGGGATTTATCGGATACTATTACTACGTTCCAAAATCCCATCTATCGACTGAGCAGATGAATTTTTATGAAACGGCAAAGACCTTTTTTTGACAATTTTGACATATCACATAACTTGTGCTGTTTTCTCAGAGTCAGAGTGAGTGAGTAGTTTCAGTCACAGTTGTTACCATCTGAGCCGTGGGGCTGTTTTGCTTTTGTGAAAATATTTTGTGGTGAAACTGAAAGGACATTCAAATGGATTCAAATATGGAAAATACAAGAATGTATGAGCACTGCATCATTATAAGTACATCATGAAAACTGCATAGAGCTGCTAGCAGTTCTTTATATCAATAAAATTCCTTTTTCGTGAAGTACCCACCTTCATTTACAACTAAAACTTTGTCAGTTTCGGTAATAATTTGATTATTTTCATCCAAAACATATAGAACTCCGTTTTCCATTGTATTTACTTCTAGACCATAGATTAAAATAAAGGGACAGCATACCAATAAAGCAGAAGAGGCTATGTTATTAGCTGTCAAGTGAAAAATATCTCTTGACAGTCTTGACACAAAGGTCGCTAAAATCTCAATTTGATTTCCGAGCAAAACGATGACATCCATGGCCTCAGGAATGCAATAATGGAACACAGATTTTGGTTGACAGTTTGATGTTGAGTGAATACTGAAACGCTACAGAGCAAATCGAGGTATTTGATGAGATTTTGAAACGTAGTATATGTACCTGTGGAAGTGTATACATCGGAACAACAAAGAGATCGGTACAAACCAGAATTTCGGAACACAACTCAAATTGCCGATTAGGTTAGACGGAAAAATCTGCGGTAGCCAAAGCGGCGGAGCGTGTCGACGCCGGCCGAACAGCCCGAGAACCAACAGTTCATCGGACCATGACCGCGAACGTCTTACACAATACATTAGTCCTAAACCAGGTTTGATCTAATCTCCCCATAGTCTAGGGTCCAAGATAATCACAGGATAAGGTTTGACATATTTTTGCAGTTCCTTAGGTTAGAGGTCACCCTCAGCCACAGAGTATGCCATACTGGGTGTTTCGGTTTTGACAATTTGAATTTGAATTGAATTGAATATGACAGAGATTAGCGGTTTCTGGCACATAAGGGAGATGTCCCCAAGCGACTTTTCAACGAAAAAACAACACCCTAAAAGGGGTGATACACGTACGAGCAAGGACGCGTACTTATGGCTCGACGACCTTTTTCGCCTGTGTGTCACCGTAAGTACGCGTACTTTAAAACCGTCGCGCAAACCGCCGGCGTTCCAACTGGTTTGAAATCTTGCTCGTAGCTTGTCTCGGCTCGTACTGCGAGCCGCGAGCCACCACTTTATTTCGGCAGGCCATCGATGCGCAACGCTTGTTGTATTTGGCGTTTGTTAAAAGTTTTGTTTATTTAGGAAAATTATCAAAATGAGTGAATTCATCTTCACGTGTGTCACCGATGTCGAGCCGAGTAAGTTCGCGAACTTAAAACCGCGTACTTCAAGTTCGTACGTGTGTCACCCCTTTAAGACGATGAACAATGGACCAGTTGTGGCCTAAATGCACCCTCCCGTTTCTTAAGATACAGATGATGACAAGATAGTTCGATTAACATCACACACATCTTTCTAAACTCCAAATACCTTGAGGTGATAATCCAGAGTACGCCCATGATTTTACAACCTAATAATTTTTCAATATGGTTCCGATTTTATGCTCGAACAGTGTTTTATTAGAGTATATTTTCGCGCAGTGAATCATTTTATATGAGCAAGGGTTCGTCGGTCTGGACGTCTTTTCGATGCATTATAAAAGTTACTATCTGAAATAGATAGGAAGGAAAGGAATATAATATACTGCAATTGCATGACAAGTTGTTTGGTATGGACTGCTTTTTGCGTATCTGTAAAAAATTTGTCGTTTTGGTTTAGAACTGTAGCTCTAGTATTTCACGATAATATGCGAGCGTCATCCCACTCATACACCCAAACAAAATACTGATCGTAAAATATAACAATGGACGAGGAAGGAACTGAATCAAAAGCAAAACGTAACTGTACTTCAGACTAAAACGAACGACTTGCTATTACACTCCCTGCTTTGCACTGTGCCAACGAGATTAATACAGCTAGACAGTCAGAAACCAAATCAAGTGCTAACTTTAAAAATGTCAAAACATTGGCAATTTTTTTATGGTCAGCCTCCCGCAAAGGTTAAAAGCCTATGGCACTGTAGGAGCGCTGCGTATCAGTGCACGTTAAATTTGAAACGCTGCAGGTTGTAGCGTCGAAGTTCTCCAAAAGAAGGAATGCTGGAGGAGTTTGGTTCGAGGAGTAGGGACCTCGACCTGGTAAGGATGAACTCGCAGAGCCTCTATGTACAACAGGGATAGGTCAGCCACCCTTCTTCCACAGAAAAAATACTGTTGCGTTTCCAATTAATTGTTAGTATTTGGATGTTTTTCCATCACTTTAAATATATTTACAGTTGTTTCAAATCCATGTCATTGAAAGAATTCAATCCTTATACTCGAAGTAATCACAGGTACGCCAATAAATTCAAAATAATTTCATATTCGTAATAACGATATGTATAATCCTTCTAATACCAGTATTGACATATAATGCAATCAAAACATCCTTTTGTTTTCGAAATTTACCCTATGCTTCATTTAAGCAAAGCATACAATCTATTCAATGTAAAAGAATTATTACTGCAACAGCAGTTCGTGGCAATCTGATAAAAATTAATTTTGTTTCAATGGCCCTTGTCGTTCGCCGAACTATAATCAGTATTCGGCGGGACTGATGTCCCGATTCAATGAAGGTAAGAATAAAGAACAGGGGGATGATCTCAGTGCTACTATCGCCGCGAACTCTTCAACATGGACGAAGTTGTTCCGTTGTGTTGTTTCGGTGTTAGCCGTGTTGTGTCATCTCATGGTTTTGCGTATTGCATCAGCAATTGTGTGATTTAAATGTGTCCAGTTATATATTAAATGGAGGACCTACTGAGAAATTGGGACTTAGAAGAGCTAACACCCACATTTGAATGTGAGTATTTAGATTAGTCAGACAGTTATATTTCAGGTAATAATGCAACAACTGGTGCAGGCTTATGTCTAATTCTTATATCATGCTCCTTATAACTTCACACAAAATCACACCATTAAACATCCAAACGAATCAATCAGCTGTCCTCGCAATAAAATCTGTTGGTCCAAGGAAAAGAAAGTAGTTTAGAATCAATTACCAAACACAGATTCGATTCAACGACAGGCTACGATTGAATCATTCATTGGAATCCAGTGACATCTTGTAGTTGAATCGGCAATACGATATAATTCGCTACCAACTTTGACAAAACAACATATTTTTCTGTGTCTATGCTCAAGGTTGTGGAGGTCCTTTGTGAGGTTAGGCGTATCGATTAATCTAATTGCTCTCTTCTGGGATGATAGTGGCTTGTCTGGTTCCATGCACGATATTAATGAACTGTCGACTGCGAATCGGTATCGGTATCGGTATCGAAAATAATCACGAACCAAACGCGCCTCCATTGGCGTGTACAGCTCTATGCTTGGCTAAAAAATATCGAATTGGTGCCGTTATCGATATTTTCATTTTCGCATCTCTACCCAAACTTCACAGCCGTAAAATCATCCCAAGGTCAAATTCTGTGGGAACCATTTTTATATAGGAAATCTTCAGAGATATTCTGCTGGTTGTCTAGTATGCTGTGTTATAGGCTTGTGATCACTCGAACAGCAGCTTGGTTAGTTATTTGAGTGATTTAAGAGAGCTTTATCTAGGCTAGGTGAAAAGGTCTTTGGTTCAAATTTTATCTTTCCGGTTGGTTAGACCTAACACCTCCACCGCGACGTGACGACTCGACCATAATAAAGAAATAACTCAAAGTGAGGCGTCCCATTGTGCGAATAAGAAATCTGGGTTTCAGGAGACAATATGCAATAAATAAAACCTCACACCCAACTCCTTACAATAAATATATTTTCCTAACCAAGAGGATAAGCAGGATAAACATTTTGTTATACGGTACAAGTGAGAAACATGTACTTCTCAGCAGTTAAACATTCCTTTCTATGCTAAAAAGCCACGAGTCTTTTTCGTCCTGATAGGAACCCAGATAACGATTTTAGATATTTAGCGTGAACTTGAATATCCGAGGGTCTGAAAATTTTTGTACCCCTTTACCTGAGGCTGAAATTCAAAACAACGGCTGGATTTGAAATTAGCACCCTCAAATTATACACGATACGAGTTTTTGTCCTCATAGGAGGGCAAATAGCGATTTTAGATATTTAGGGTGAACTTGAAGATTTGAGGGTCTGAAAATTTTTGATCTTCTTTACCTAAGGCTGAAACTCAAAACAAGGACCGGATTTGAAATTGGCGTCCTCAAACTATAGAGCATATGAATTTTCGTCCTGATGGGAAGCCAGATATCGATTGTAGATATTTAGGGTGAAATCGAATATCCTAAGGTCTTAAAAAATTTGATCTTCTTTACCTAAGACAGAAACTCAAAACAACGGGCGGATTTAAAATTGGCACCCTCACGCTATACACCATACGAGTTTTCGTCCTGATAGGAAGTCAGATAAAATTTTTGGATATTGAGGGTAACAGTTTGGCTTTCTGCGAACTTGGGCTGCCTCTATACTTCCATTATATATACTTTGATACTTCAAATCAAGCTGGTCGGTAGCTTGTTTATCGCTCCTTTCACTCCCGTTTAATTGAGAATACCATGTCCTTTACGAATTCCAGATTTTTTACCCATAGTCAATACGAGGGTCGCTCTATATCTCCGTCAATCCAACAGTACGCAGATAGCTGTTTCACGCTTATTAGCGATCATCAGTGTGCCGTAGGTCGATTGACGGAAATAGAAAGCATCAGATCTTTCACGTTTACTAAACATTTGAAACATGTGAAAGAAAGGTATCTGCTCTCACATGTTCCACATGTTTACTAAACATGAGGGATCTGACGCTCTCTATTTCCGGCAATCGACCTATGGCGCACTAGTGATCGCTAATAAGCGTGAAACAGCTGTCTGCGTACTGGTGGATTGACGGAGATATAGAGCAACCCTCGTATATTGACTTTAATATGCAGCAGCATATAGCACTCGCGCGCTCTAGTGGCTAAAGCGGACGCGCCGTGACGTTCCACCAAGAGGTCTGCTGCTGTTAGCAGCGAGTTTCTTTGGTTGCCGTTACATATGGCGCACCGGCAGAACCTTTCTGTCTCTGCTCTCATAGTCAATACATTTTTGTATTTTTCTATTGAAGTAGGGGGCAATTCAATCTACTGGCTGCCATTTTACTTCCCACACCGATAGGTGAGGGGAGTATTGTGATCGCGAAAATTTTCGATTTTGAGATAATACACTTTTTGGGCGTTTTATGATGTGTACATAACGAAAATCCACGTCACTCATTTCCGTCGGTCTGTCTGTCGGTCTGTCGGTCTGTCGCTCTGTCGGTCTGTCGGTCTGTCGGTCTGTCGGTCTGTCGGTCTGTCGGTCTGTCGGTCTGTCGGTCTGTCGGTCTGTCGGTCTGTCGGTCTGTCGGTCTGTCGGTCTGTCGGTCTGTCGGTCTGTCGGTCTGTCGGTCTGTCGGTCTGTCGGTCTGTCGGTCTGTCGGTCTGTCGGTCTGTCGGTCTGTCGGTCTGTCGGTCTGTCGGTCTGTCGGTCTGTCGGTCTGTCGGTCTGTCGGTCTGTCGGTCTGTCGGTCTGTCGGTCTGTCGGTCTGTCGGTCTGTCGGTCTGTCGGTCTGTCGGTCTGTCGGTCTGTCGGTCTGTCGGTCTGTCGGTCTGTCGGTCTGTCGGTCTGTCGGTCTGTCGGTCTGTCGGTCTGTCGGTCTGTCGGTCTGTCGGTCTGTCGGTCTGTCGGTCTGTCGGTCTGTCGGTCTGTCGGTCTGTCGGTCTGTCGGTCTGTCGGTCTGTCGGTCTGTCGGTCTGTCGGTCTGTCGGTCTGTCGGTCTGTCGGTCTGTCTGTCTGTCTGTCTGTCTGTCTGTCGCGTTTTTCTACCCTCGTAATCTCAGCAACCGCTGCATGGATCGTGATGAAATTTGGGCAGCGGTATGCTGTGGGGTCGTAGTAGGTAATGTTTCTAAAATTTTGAAAATCGGTGCATAGGCGGCGGAGTAATTAGCAAAAAACAAAAAAAATTAAAAATTGCTGAAACTTCGTTTTTAGGCGTTTTAGGGGTCCCTGATCATTTTCTACTTTACTTACTTTTTGGTGGGGGTGAAATTGGGGTGGTTGGGGGGTGGGGGGTTGTAAAATTGAAAAACTTATTGCTTTCATAATAGACTATCCACTGACCTGTGAAGAAAGAACTGGCAACATAAATAACTTTTTTAGGTCCATCCGAACATTGCCTTGCCTATTACAGAAAGCAAAGGACTGAATTTTTTCTGATGTAAACATACGGGAGCATTGCTTTAGATCGTTCTATATTGTCTAACGAGGAAACTGTTGAATGGATTTTAATGAAATTTTGACACAGTATTACTACCGTGGTGAAGATGGAAAGCGCGTATGGTTTTTATAAATCGTGCCAGTGGCGGCGCAGAAATGATAAAAAAACTAAAAATATAAAAACAGCTCAAACTTCGTTCTTAAGCGTTTTAGAGGTGCCTGATCATTTTGTGCGTTTTTTTTCGGGTGGGTAAAATTGGGGTGGTTGGGGGGTCGGGGGTTGAAAAATTAAAAAATTTCTTGTACTACTACTAATAGGCTGTCCACTAACCTGTGAAGGAAGATCTAGCGACACAAATCATCTTTTTAGGTCCACCCGAACATTGCATAGCTTATTACGGAAATTAAGTGACTTAGAATTTTCTGTATACATACGAGAATTTATTGGTTTAAATCGGTTTGTATTTTGTAACGTCGACATTATTAAATTGATTCTAATGAAATTTTGACACAGTATATTGTTACCGTGGTGAGAATGGAAAACGCGTATGTTTGTAAAAAATCGTGTCAGTGGCAGCGTAGCAATAATCAAAGAACGAAAAGCATGAAAACAACTCAAATTCGGTTTTTAGATGTTTTAGGGGTTCCTGATCATTTCCTACCAGTTTTTTGGGTGGGGGTGAAGGTGAGGTGGTTGGGGGGGTGGGGGTTGTAAAACTGAGAAGTTTGTAGTATCGATAATAGGCTGTCCATTGACCTGTGAAGGAAAGACCTAGCGGCATAAGACAATTTTAGGGGGGGGGGTGGCCATTATTTGGTTGCAAGGGATCTTAGACTAAAGCTTCATGCTATGGGAAAATAATAAACTGGTATCAGCGTAATGTGTGGGAAGTACTGAGTCAATCAACTTGACTTCATTTTTTTATTGTAGTAGAAGATAATTCAATCTACTGGCTGCCATTTTTTTGAATCAAACACAACTCCCAGTCCCCTCTGCGAGGCAAACATTAGCATAGCCGCCTATATTTATATTCTGATATATTTCCGAAACGAATTTTGACATTTATCCGGTACGGTGGTGCGTATATTAATTTCCAAGCAACCCTCCCCTTCCCTTCCCCCTACCCCCTTGTGTACATAAATTTTAATAAAGCGAAATTAAGTTTTCTCAGCAGCCGTAATTTACTTGTATACAAATATGTTTTCCTTAGCAGGAATATAAGATTTCGGTATCGTAAGATGTGGTGGAAGGGTAACTTCCCTTGATACACAGTTGCTCTCGCTTCGGTTTTGATGCCTCGAAGTTCATTCCGATCTCGGAACCAGTGGCGCACAGATAAATTTAATGTAAATATGATGTAAGCGAGGGTGTAAGGCTTTCGTCTCCACAAGTGGATAGCATCCTCAGAAGTTGTGTACCTGTACAAAACAGTGTAGAGCAAACCATTATTGTATTTTGTCAACTTGTTAGCGGGAATCTACCTGTTAAAATAGATGATGTTAACATTAGTGTTGTAGATCAAATTAAACATCTAGGGGTTTAAGTTATCCAACAGTTACCGTGTAGATTATATTTGTAAAAAGTTAGGTAAAAAACATTGTACGTTTGCAAAACTACTCCAAAACTTTCTACTTGGTGTAAGAGGGTTGTTTATAACACCATAATTTACCCTCATTTCACATATTTCACATATTAATATCATTCTCTACTGAAAATAAGCATAAACTGCAGCCACTACTAAAAAAATGTACGAGAATACTATTAGGCTGTAGTGCTATTTGTGACCTGCTTAGTAATTTAATTTTTTTAAATATTGAGCAAATGATGCAAGAAGTTAAATTGGTGCTTTTGTTTAAAATTATAAATAAGGAAGCACCAAATTATTTTGATGAATTTATGTGTAAGAGAATGGACGTCACAGAACAAATGAGCATTACTTTACTGTATAGATAGATATCGATCCAAATCAATGGAAATGTGGTTGTTTATTGAAGGACTGAAATTGTATAATGAACTGCTTCTCTAAAATACCCGCAGGCCCAATAAATACATCTCCCGGCAGTCCATTCCAAGCTTTGGACACTTGGACAGCCTGGGAATAAATGTGCGGTTTTACCACTGTGTTCTTGATGTAAGAAGAACCACCGCCTTAGGATGAGGTGTCGCGGTCGCGCGGGTGCATCTGATAGGAGCGGAGAGCGGCGAAATGATAGAGGATGGCTCAGAGGAGCAGATTCCGTTTGAATATTGGTAGTAGAGTGAGAGGTGACCAACAACACGCCGGTGAGAAAGTGGCTGGAGGTGGTGCGTCAAGGCCGAGTCGCCAATTAGTCGAATTGCCCTTTTCTGGACGGCATATAGTATAGATAGGGTAGTAGGGGCAGCAGCTCCCCAGACATGAGAGCAATACTCCAGGCCAGGACTTATCTGGGCTTTATATAGCGTGAGGAGGTTACATGGTGAAAAGTACTTTCTGGCTCTAAATAGGTACCCAAGCTTTTTACCAGCAGCTGTTGCAATTGACGCAACGTGTTCGTGCCAGATCAGATTTTCTGCAATGTTGACTCCTAACAGTTTGAATGAGTGACTCCTTGACAGAGCCCGCTTGTTCATTAGAACCTGGTGTTGGCTTGGGCACTTCTTGTTTGATAGCGTACAATACTGGGTCTAGGAAGTATTAAATTTTACCATATTCTTGAGCCCTCAAGCGGCAATGGTATCGAGATCCTGTGAAACTGAAGCTGCCACTGCCAGTCTTTTGCGTTCCAGCTCGACCACAGAGATCGGTCTATTGCTCATGATGCCTGCATGCAGCGTTCTGTCATCCGCAAAACTGTGGATTGGGTTTGTAGTGCTAGAGAGTAGACCATTGATGTGTCTAGTTTTGCCTGTACCTTCTACACATAATAATTTAAAATCAAAACCAGCTACATCCATTGGGCAAGAGTCCAAATTATGTAGCTATAGCCAGATTATTTTTCTTTTATTCAAAGTAACCTTTGAGCAAGCACCGTGTTATGATATTGTGATTCTACTTTCCGTTACGTAACAAAAACAATGAATGAAGATATGAACTGGTTTAGGAGATAACAGTTTTCCTGGTTTTCTGAACAAAAATGTTTATTGTGATGCAGCTGAGTTTGAAGTCGTTCGTTTATACAATAAATATGACTTTGTTCACAGGCTAATCATAGAATAACTTCAGTTTGACATACTTTTCCAATACCTTATGTCAGAGGTCATCCTCACCCACAAAATATGTCATACTGGGCGTTTCGGTTTTGACAATTTTCTCATTCATAATTGCGAAATATTGGCGATTTCTGACGATTTTTATGCCAAAAGCTGGCTGTCGGTTGCATTGGAGATTTCGCACTCTAGATCCAACATTGCTAATTTTGTATCCTTCCTTCGACTACGTGCGTCAGGTTTAAAATCGTAATAATTGCAAACGACATAAAGGGCAACAGGCTAAAAACTGGTATGCGAATTCTTGCTATTTATTCCAGCAAAAAAATACTTTGTAATCTGTGATGCGCATCATACAAAGTTGAAACGGGTGCGTTTCACAGGTCGCTGCAACATTTGGAACAAACAATGTGGATGGAAAATCCGGGGATTCGTCCGAAAATACCGACCGTTTCCGGTAGCATATTGCAGTTTAAAATTCCGCAGGAAATTAATATCACGGTCCATGGTTAATTCTTTGAATGAATGAAATGTTAAGTGTAACGGTTTTTGAACGTATGAGGACATTTATTCTTTTTAATAACGTCATACAAATACTAGTTCCAAGTAGGAGAAAAATACTATATATCAGCTCAAAACCCGTCAGACGTATTATATAGCTATAACACCAGCACGCAAATATCTCAAGAAGCAGTTACTCCCGGCTTGAGATTTCCAAACCTAAAAAGGTTAACCCACATTTTTACGATCTTGTTAGAAAATTCTATATCAACGTTTTTTAAACAGTTAAGTCCTTACTTTAAGAACATTGTTTTTTATTCTACACAAGAATTTTAATGTTAACTCGAACTGATAGTGAATGAATGACTGTAAACAGGATTATAATGTAACAGTCAATAAACTTCTACTCTACTGTAGGTTTCGTTGAACATTTATTTGATTAAGAAATTAGTGCATAGAGCATAGTTTAATAATGAAATATTTATAACATTAAAAGATCTCAAACAATTATAAAATTTTGATAACCCAGATCTTCAAGTTCATCTAAAATAAAAATCTAAAATCTTTATTTGGCTTTTTATAATAAAAAAACCTCATGTCCCAGATAAATTGAGGGCTCTTATTACAAATCCGGTCGTAGTTACGAGTTTTGCTCTTGTTTAACGAAAATAAAAAAGTTCATACTCCGGGTCTTCAAGTTCACCTAAAACAAAAATCTAAAATCATTATTTGGCTACCTATAATGACAAATTCACGAGTCCCGGATAATTTGAGGGTGCTCATTACTAATCTGGTCGCAGTTTCGAGTTTCGGTATCGCTTACAGAAAATAAAAATTTTCATACCACCTTAATGTCAAGATCAGCACAAAATTCTCCGAAAGTGTCAAAATTCTCGGGGTTACATTTGATGAGAAGCTAAGATTTACTAACCATGTTAAAAATCTCTTGAAGAAAACTTACTTAAGATTACGTACACTTTATGCCCATAAATTCATTTTAAACTTTAAAACAAAGAAAAAACTTTGTGAATCTCTAGTAATGTCAATTTTTAACTACTGTGATGTATTATTTTATCCATGTCTTGATCAGGTGACTAGAAATCGCATACAAATTGTTCAAAATAATTGTGTTAGGTTAATTTTTAGCTTAAGGCGTTACGATCATATTTCAGAAAAGTACCCTATTATTAAATGGCTGAAAATGTCTCAGTTAATTAAATTCCATTATCTCGTATTTGTTCATAAGGTTATTACGACCTCAAAACCACAGTATCTGAGGGAAAAGTTATTACTACGGGCGGATGCGCACAATCTAAATATAAGACATGGTTCCAGTCTTACTATACCCTACCATGTTACCACACTTTTTCAACGTAGCTTCTCGTATAACGCTGCTATTGTTTATAACTCGGTTAGTGCCCAGTATAAAGAAATGTCGTTGAACATTTTCAAAAAAAAAGTCAAGGCCTTAATGTTTGGTCTTTAATATCGCAAAAGCTCTTCGTAACAGCTGGAAAACTACTGCTACGCCAAATTATTATAATCAAGCTTGTTTTTTTTTGTGTTATAATTTAACGGACCATTTGATTTTTCGTTTTTGTTTGTTTAGTTTATTTTTAACATCTAATAAATGTGAGACACTGGTGGTTAAGTGTAAGAATAGCACTTTGCTAAACTTCGCCACCGATGCCCTATCCTGATGTAAGCCTCATCTTACATGATATGTTTATTTTCAATAAAGACGATTTATTATTATTATTATTATCTTCATGACCGGTTCATTCTAAAAGGGGTGATACACGTACGAGTAAGTACGCGTACTTATGGCTCGATGACCTTTTTCGCCTGTGTGTCACCGTAAGTACGCGTACTTTAAAACCGTCGCGCAAACCGCCGGCGATCCAACTGGTTTGAAATCTTGCTCGTAGCTTGTCTCGGCTCGTACTGCGAGCCGCGAGCCACCACTTTGTTTCGGCAGACCATCAATGCGCAACGCTTGTTGTGTTTGGCGTTTGTTAAAAGTTTTGTTTACTTAGGAAAATTATCAAAATGATTTCAGCTTCAGGTGTGTCACCGACGTCGAGCCGAGTAAGTTCACGAACTTAAAAACCGCGTACTTAAAGTTCGTACGTGTGTTACCCATTTATGTAAGTTCCTTGTGTGATATAAAAAGTCACACTAGAATTGCGCAAGGAATCGAAATATACAATAATATACAGGGTGTTCAATCAATAAACACGAAAATTGAAGCCATTTCTCAAAAGTGTTCTAGAAGGCTCACTTTCCTGCATCCACACACTGTTGGCTCAAGCTATATTTTATTGCGTTAGAGTTTCATATTTTGAGAAGTAGTATAACTATATAGATAACCCATGTGGGGGCGGGTTAGAATATCTCCCATCGTATATCCTGCGTATCGTAAAAGGCGACTAAAAGGAACCGAACTACTGTCGGTATAAGCAGCACCTCTTCTCAACCAACAGCTTTGGGTGGACGAGTTGAGAAGAGTCAGGACACCTTCTTGTCCTTGGGATGACAAATTGCCCCTAAAGGCGGATGAATTGGTGGATACCATCTGGTCAACGGCATGAGGATGCAGAAAGCAAATGGGAAACTACTGCATTAAAGATCTTAAAGATATCCCAAGAAAAACACGTAAAATGAGTAAATGCATTTTACGAGTTCACAACATGTCTGTTAAGACATTGTGACTATGATGATGATAGCTAGATAAATTGCTTAATTTTGTTAGCATTCGCTATCTCATCTGCTGACTGGGATACCTATCTATGGCTAATATGGCTACTGAAAGCAAACACTGAATTACAATTGCATTATATACTGCAAATGCATTGCAGACGTAAACTGTCCACAATGTCTTGCATCATCGTTCAAACGGTGTGAATTTTATATCAAAGCAAACAAAGAAACGATGATGTATTGCAAACTGGGAATTATCTAAGCAGGAAATTGTGCAAGGCAAACATGTAGACAAACGATTCATAAATAGCGGAGCATAAATGAGATTCGTATAAGCAGGAGAAAATGCAATTTTAGCTCTAAACTTGTCGGTGCATGTTTGCCTTTCCTTCAATTTTTGTATTCATATCAAGCCACCTCCGTCTTCATGAATACGTGATTATTTGTTGCCTTTTTGCCCGTTTCGCTTGCCGTTGCACCTTTGTGCAGGAAACTGCGTCTCTTACCTTTGGATATATCTTAAGCGGGAATATTTCTTAAGACGCTGTTTGGTATGTTGATGTTTCATTTTAGAGGTGAGGGTTCAGTCTCGCTGCGACATTGCTCTGTTCTCGAACGACGTAGATTCAGCAGAATTGGTTTCGAGTTTTTTGCTTGTCAAGCAAGTGTGGGAGGCAAAAAATGTTCTACAGGGTGAGTCAGCTCAACCCCTCGGATTTTTGTCTTTTCAGAAAAATAACTATATGGCTGCTATTTTAAAATAAAAAATAATAAAATTATAACATTTATACAGGGTGTCTAATAAAACCATCGCGTCGTGAGATATCAAAGATGTGTTTTTTTTAAATGGAACACCCTGTATATTATTGCATATTCAGATACCTTGATCAATTATAGTGTGGCTTTATGTATCACATATGGGAAACATTTAGGTGCAAAACATAATTTTTGGTAAACATAGATATCAGAAAAAAATTGAATATTGCAGCGACTATTAAACTTGGAAGGCTGTGACTTTGTTGTATGAAAGCATGAAATGTATCTGTTTAGGTTAGACAGTCAAATTTTAATTACTTTTGTATTTTTCGGTAGATTGATTTTATAGTGGTGCTCTTATTTCTACTCCGACTATGTGAAGATCTACACTAGAAAATTACCAATTGAATTGAAAAGGAACGTTCAATTTTGAAAATACCCTGTATTGGAGAACATGTAATAGTAATCGAAAGGGAAGGGTAATGGAAAAAACATCGGTGCGATCATTTATCAACAGTCGCGAAAATAAATGGAGAGTTATCTGAAAGCAGGCAGAATACCAAATTTTGCGAAGATCAGGGACGTGCTAGATTGGGGTATATATTTATCTCATCCTAAGGCGGTCGTTCTTCATACATCAAGAACCGAGCGGTACAACCGCACTTTCATTCCCAGAGTATCCAAGGCTTGGAATGGGCTGCCAAGAGATGTATTGGGCCTGCGGGTATTGGCCCATTCAAATCCCGCGTTAACAAACTTCCCCTAACATAACCCTTTCACGGCAGCCGCGGTACTCTGGTATTTAGGCTCCGCCTACGTGGTGTGTTCAGTTATAAAAAAAAAATTGGGAATCTGTAACAATATCTGTTTCTAAGGAATCGTTAAACTTTTTCCGTTCTTCTGCTTTTCAGTCAAAATTTTATGACATATACAATCAAGCGCTTTCGCTAGGTCTGTAAACACACCAACATATAGATAACATGTATCATTCATGATTAAGAGATTCCTTTATATTCTCTACAGAGAGAGAGAGAGAGAGAGAGAGAGAGAGAGAGAGAGAGAAAAAGAGAACCATTTTCGGGACAAAACAGATACAGGTAAATCTTTTGCCATTGACATTAGATTTTTTTACTTTGAGATACCAGAAACGTTACAAAAAAATTCATTTAAACGGATTTGGTTTTTTATTTTGGCCATGACGGATGCTATTCCTACACTAGCTAAATTCTATTATAATAATGTAGATAATTATAACTTACGTATAGTGTGACGACCAAATGGTATGGCAAGGCATCTGGTACTTACCTAAAAAGAAAAACAAAATGAGATTAGCATATACAGGGTAAAATAGATGCAACATGCAACATGGCTTGCAAGGCTAGGGCGTCTTGGGCAATATTTTTGGTATATGAAGCAACCCACGCTTTTTCCACAATAATGCTATACCTTATCCACCGAACAAACGGAGTAACCATGCACAACATATGTAAATTTTTACTGTATGGTCAAGGGTTATATGCACACCGTCTACAAAACGGCATACTGAGAGCAGTGATGTTATTATAAACAGAAAAATTAAGTTCGATTTATCCGAGTAAAGCCCCAAAATATGGGTTTGAAATAATTTTTTACTCCTTTTCTTCAGTGAATGCAGTATAGTATTTTTTGTTCATTATTATTGTCAGTTTATATGCAGAATAATTTTCAACTTTTTAGCGACACAAAAGCGTGTTTTTTAATTTTTTTAACTATATCTACTTTCCACTTCTAAGTTCAGGATAATGAGTCTAAGTTATTAAATTATTGTATTGTCATTAGTTCTAGATAAGTATACAAAATTGAAATTAAACCTGTTCGTTTAAAGTGGATCAAAACAGAGTCCAAAGAAATTACAAACGAACATACATCTGACGCTAATATAAAGGCGTGTTAAAAATCACGAGATATGATATGCGTTATTTTATAATAATATGTCTTTATTTACTAAATCACTAACATGAACAATACATCGAAAAAAAAGCAACAAAAAAACCCCAGGAGTAGTTTGACAAAAGCGCGAAGTTCAGCCCTGAGTTCAGCTTTGAATACCTACGTAATTCATCGCTGTTCTTCCTCTTAAAATATGAAAGCTAAAATGAATTACAGTGGCTGAAACCTTTTATAGTGATAAATCCTAAGACAATGGAAGATGTTGAAGGCAATATTAACATTACAATTAAGGTTTAATTTGTTAAGCACCTTCACCATTTCTCAAAAAATAAAAGATGTCTATCACATTCAATATTTTTAACAATTTGAAATGACTCCGAACTTCAATTTCGGCGATCTTGATCAGGACAATATGACAAACTTACAAAGTTATATGATTGTCACCGATTGAGAAACACCGATTTGACTGAAAATGTCAAATAAAATAGAAATCTGATCTGGCACGATCACGAACACGTCGCGTCAATTGCAACAGCTGCTGGTAAAAAGCTTGGGTACCTAGTTAGAGCCAGAAAGTATTTCTCACCATGTAACCTCCTCACGCTATATAAAGCCCAGATAAGACCTTGCCTGGAGTATTGCTCTCATGTCTGGGGAGCTGCTGCCCCTACTACCCTGTCTATACTAGATGCCGTCCAGAGAAGGGCAATTCGTCTAATTGGCGACCCGGCCTTAACGCGCCACCTTCAGTCACTTTCTCACCGGTGTGTTGTTTGTGACCTCTCACCCTTTTACCAATATTCCGTTCCGCCGTTCACTGCTCCTATCAGATGTACCCGTGCGACCGCTGCATCTCATCCTAAGTCGGTCGTTCTTCATACATCAAGAACTGAGCCGTACAAGCGCACATTTATTCCGTGGGTCTCCAAGGTTGGAATGGACTGCCAGAAGATGTATTTATTGGGTCTGCAGGTATTGGCCCATTCAAATCTCGCGTTAACAAACTTCCCCTAACATAACCCTTTCACAGCAGCCGCGGTACTCTGGTATTTAGGCTCTGCCTGCGCGATCTGCTCAATTATAAAAAAAACTAAAAAAGATTGATATTGAGAATCCTATATCGTTAGAAAGGTAATTGAATTTTACATTTCATTCTGCAAACAAAGATAGGCATTCCCATTTGAAAATTAATCGATTGGTTTCTTGAAGCACAAAAATAATTCAATTTTAACCGTCTGAACTGAGATAATGCATTTCATGCCTAGTAGTACCCAAAAGTCACGGCCTTCTAATATCGCTGCGACATTCAATTTTTTTCTGCTACCTACTTACATCAAAAATGGTGATTTGCGCCTAAACGGTTCGTTTAAAGTTCCATATATGATAATAGTAGCAACATATAGCAGTACTTTAAAAAAGTATTGGTTCGCCATCTATCGGTCCGGTACCTGAGGGTTTTGCCAGCTAGGCACTAACAGGCAATTTCATTTATTTAATAAAAGCGAAACGACGCCGTCTGTGATTGGTTTCGGATGAATGAATGAAATTGCTACTCTTTAATTGAGTTAAGTTGCTTTTTAGCATAAACCGAATGTCGGGAGTGTTAAATGAGTGTTTCACAAAAAAGAGTCTGTTTGTTGTCGTATCCGCAGGTTCCTATACCTGATGCTTTTAAACGGGTACTGCTTCCCAATATCTATATGTTGCTACTACTAGTTCGAGTTTTGCCAGCTGGGCACTAACAGGCAATTTCATTTATTCGTCTGAGACCTAAATCACACTGACAAGCTTTAATAAAAGCGAAACGACGTCGTCTGTGATTGGTTTCAGATGAATGAATGAAATTGCTACTCTTTAATTTATATGATAATAATAAAGTCACACTGAAATTCACCAAGGAGTCCAAAAATGCAATGATATATAGGTGATTAATTTAAAAAATGTAAGTTGATTAGAATCACCCTGTATAAGCGTCAAAATTTAAGAGAAAATATTCTAGCGTTATAGCTCTCACAGATCCCTACGATGATCAGATGACAGGTCTCTGAAATATCTTTTAGTAAGTCCACAATCTTCCGTCCACTCACTATTGGCCCACCCTGTATGTTTTTGGGATGCCTCCCAAAACGTAACTCAACACCGTTCAGTGGGTTAGCAGTTCCGCCACTGCTGGGAATTCCCGGTTCCATTTGGGAAGCAATCTGTCTCCATTGACACCTCCAGAGAGCCGTAAATAATGCTCTTTCCCATCCGCGTCTGCACGAGCTCCCACCGACATATGTTACGAAATTCTGCCGCTGTTGGACGCATTCGCCGAATGCCAAGCACATCTTTTCCACATTCACACTTCATGAACTTCATTCGATCATCCAAACTTGGACCAGCCAGCATTTAGTTTGTTTGAGTTGAGAATTCAGAGGGCGATTGATAAGGAAAGTTGGGAACAACTACCGATGTATACTACTCGTAAGTGAAATCTACCTATATCGCATCTCTAAGAAACTCTAGACGTGTAAAAACAAAGCATAGCTGTTTGTCGATTCAAAAACTATTATATCGTTTGCAAATGTACTGAGGGACTAGTTGTTTATGTAATGATGTCCCTAGAAGACGACAGCCCCAGTTAACGCAGTTAAGTACCTTTGAACGGAAAGGGATTGTAGGCCAACGAGAACGTGGTGCTTCTTTCAGAGCAATTACTGTAACCATTGGGCGTAGCGTGGCTACAGTTGTAGCAGCATGGCGCGCATGGATTGCAGAAGGGCGAATGCAGCGAGCTAGAGGTCCTGGAGCATGTATAAGAACCACAGACCGGCAAGATCGTCATCTACGACTACTGGTCCTTCGAGACATAATGCGATTCACTCGAGCTGTTGCTAACGCTTGGTATGCAGCTATAGGGAGGCCCATTCGAATCCGCACGGTGTATCAGTGGGCTCAGGATCATATCGTCTGCATCTAGTGCTTCCACTAACTGCAAATCATCGTCGCCAACGGTTACATTGGTGCCAAGAACACTGACAAAGGCATCAGACGGCCTCCTCCGACGAGTCCAGGTTTTATCTGGAGGCACATGACGAAAGCCAATGCATAAGACGACGACGGGGTGAACGACGTGATCTCCAATTTGCTGTTGAGCGCCATGTACACCGCCCTATTGGTTTGATGGTTTGGGATGCCATTGCATTCAACAGCAAGACACCTTTACTTGTGATTCGTGGCACAATGACTGCGCAACGTTATGCGAATGAGGTGTTAGAACCAATTGCCGTTCCATATGTCCGAGGCCTCGAAGAGGGTTTCTTGCAGCAAGATAATGCACGTCCTCATAATGCAAGGGTATCGATGAGGTTCCTACAGGAAGCTTAGGTCACGGTACTCCCCTGCTCTCTACGATCACCCGATTTATCGCCAAATGAAAAACTATGTGTAGGATTACTTATGAGACAGATGGATGTTCTGTTATCTTCCTAATTTATGGTTTTGCGCTCCATGGTCATGCATCGCTGAACTGTTAATGTCAACGGGTTGTCACTGTTAGACAAATGTCATTATGGTTATGTCATGTCAAGATGATCGAATGTCAATTATTATGCATAAGGTTAGATTATGAGCAACGTTATGTGAGTTATGTCGTTATGGTTGTGTAAGAAGAAATCTAAGAAAATAAAACGAATCCGTCTACAAGAAGGTCTACTGTTATTAAAACCTCTCACATATGGGATTGGATTGGTCGATACACAGGCGATTTACCCAATCCTCCGACCACGCTGGACGAACTGGAACATGCTGTGAGGGCAGCTTGGGAGGCTCTACCCCGAGAATAGCCATCACAGAAGCAACACAACCTGTCGGCACCTTTGATCTTCGGCTTAGTAACCTTGAATCGGCTTAAACTGATTCGCTTCCACGCTGCATTCGTCAACATGGAGGGCCCACCCATTATTGATCTGTCGTATTTTTTTATAAACTAATTATGGCAAATGAGTTACTTTATTATTGCATTTAGTCCTATCGCATTTTATCAACCGTAAACCTTTTGCTCTCATTGTGGAGATTTTACTTTGCGAGTAGAATATGATTTATCACTTTATAATCGTCATTTTATAATCCTATATGTCACCACCAGAATAAAGCCTCGTGTCCACTTGCAAGTAACTTGCGATAGTTTTTACAGCAAGTACTTGCTTGTTCGTCTACACTATATCTTTTAATTGTTCGCAAATTTAATCTAGGAAATTGCTCTCGCAATTTCACTTGGACTTGATTGTTCTTATTCCGTATACAAAATAGATAAGATATCTTATGCAAAATCTGTAGCTGGTGCGGTAGCTGTGATATATTAAATAAAAAAAAAGAAAACAAGAGAAAGATAATAAAAGACCGAGAAAATGTTGGGTCAGAAAGTGGATTCAGCATAAAACTACTCTAGGGATACATGAACTTAAATGAGTCAACGAACTCCCAAGTACTCTTATATGTTTCATTAGTCTTTTGCCCATTTTTCTTTTTTTGAATTTTTCTCCATTCTTGGTTGACTTGCATTCTCAAATTATGTAGCTTCCTTTGCATTTCCGCTGTAGAAGTATTAAATAAGTCGGCCAATTTTTGTAATGCATTCTGCTTTTTGAGTCTGTCCTTAAATTCTGGAGAATGTACATTCCATAATTCAGGATATAATTCAAAATTTTCAAGACACGTGTCTTCTCGCGTCCAACTGAACTTCTCCATATTCGATTTACAACACTCCTTGCTGCAAGACTTTCGAAAGAGGCTCGAAATTTTTATAGCAAACTAATTTCCTGAGAGTAACCGTGTACACTACAAGCCCTCAGCAAGTCGCAAGTCCTTTATGTGCAAGTAATTTTGCTGCAATATTTCTCTAATGACGTCGTGCACACGCTACACAAGTGACTTGTTTATTTA
The DNA here is from genome assembly GCA_951848785.1 of Callosobruchus maculatus. Lineage (NCBI taxonomy): Eukaryota > Metazoa > Arthropoda > Insecta > Coleoptera > Chrysomelidae > Callosobruchus > Callosobruchus maculatus. Next base: position 687,059 of record CATOUR010000184.1, read on the forward strand.
TTTATTTATTTATTTATTTATTCATTTACTCTACCCAACAGTTTAACACCAATTACAGGGTGAGATATACATGTACTATATTTACTAATGAATAACTTAAAAATAGAAGAACAGTCAAGAATCTTACAAAAAATACTGCTTAATCTTTGATACACTGCTATTAAATATATCAAGCTGGTTACCTATTGTATTACATTCCCTTAGCATACTGAGTAGAGGTGAATAGTGTTTAATGTCTGTTCAGGCAGTTGGCAGATAGAAAGTGTCACTTGCTCTGGAGCACACTCTTGGAATATTTAAAGAAAATTTGCTCAGCAGATTAATGTCGTCAATATCACCATTTAATAGTTTGAATACAAAAACAACAGACTGTAGTTTCCCTCTTGCTTCCAAACTGCACATACCATGTCTCTCAAGAACGGAGTCGTGGGGTATTCCTATAGGTGGAAAACGCCGTCCACTTTGAAAGAGAGGAATTTCAAAAACCGCCTCTGTACCGACTCAAGTTTCTGTACATGCGTTGAATGGTATGGATTCCAAACCAGCGATGCATATTCCAAGATAGGTCTAACATATGAATAATAAAGAATTTTGAGAGGTGCTGTCTGGGTGAAGTTACGGCAGTTTCTAACAATACATCCATATGTCCGACTTGCTGTAGCTATAAAATTGTCAATATGCAGTGCAAATGACAGCTTAACATCAAAAATAACACCCAAGTCACGAAAATGTTGTGGCTTATGAAGAACGACGTCGCCCAGTGAGTAGTCGAATATAATGGGATATTTTTTTATTGTGAATGACATAACATTGCATTTATTCAAGTTAAGTGCTAATTGGTTTTCCGAACACCATTGTTCCAAGCTGCGGAGGTTATTCAAAAGGATATGACAGTCAGCCTCTTGATTAACTTTTTGGTATATTTTTAGGTCATCAGCATAAAGTAGACAGTTTATTCCAACCTTGTTAACTACGTCATTAATAAATATAACAAAAAGTAACGGTCCTTAATTTCTGACGTAGCTAAATATTCCAATGATGTGTGACCATAAAGCACCACATACTGCTTCCAATTGTAAAAATAAGATTGAAAGGACTCCAGTAGTGAATCTGTTATGCCATTCTCACCCAATTTTCTTAAAAGTATATTATGATTTATCTTGTCAAACGCCTTAGATAGATCTGTATAGATCTGTGAGAGTAGCTCTAACAATTTTATCTGCTAGTGGACACGAGGCTCAAAACCCAAATCGCAGCGATCAGAAAATCGCACCTACAGTCTCACCTCGATCACAAATTCGCTACTTTGATCATCACTAATGCATATCCATAGCTGCTGTCAATTCCTGCGAGGCACCGAGGCCGCTAATTGAAATAAAACCGCGCGTCTCTCCCTACAAAAATTTCAGCTCGTCGATGCAGAGCACCTTCAAAGCTGTGCCGGGGCACTTAGCGAGTAATTGCAATGACATTTCCTGAGCTCGAACAGAGAGAGAGAGAGAGAGAGAGAGAGAGACAGAGAGAGAGGACGTGGTGCAGCAGAAACCGCTACAATAAAACCACGGCCCGACTCGCTAATTATACCAGCAAAATTACTTTCGCTCCATTTTGAATGTAGCATAGAGGATTTTACGATGAAAGCCGTGATATTGGCAGGTGGGGTCGTCAGGATGATTGAACCGTAGAAGAAGGAGAAAAAGAAGTAGAATGTCCGCCGCAAGGCAGTTTAAAGATCGCCTACTTTCTAAAAAAAAGTAAAAAAATAGTCAAGAACGTCTATTTAGCGTATGGTTGTCACCATCATAGTCATAATGTCTTAACAGACATGTTGTGCATTAACTCGAAGTTAGAGTATTACCGACACGAATATTATCAATAGTTTTGAACTCTGTAGCTCGCCATCGTTTGCGATTTACTCTCAGTTTAGTGGCGCTCTTGATACTCACATCCAGGAACTGTTTCGTCGTATCCACCCAGCGTGTAGGGGAAGGGCCACGGCGCCGCCCACTCGAGACATGACCCACAACTACAAGTTTCTCCATATTAATCCTTCTGTAAATATATGTCCGAAGAATGTAAACAATCAATAGAGGATAGCCTGTTTGGATTATCGAGCTCATCCAGTATGGAAACGTTAGTTCAATGGGCGGTATCAGAAACTCTCAGCATTCTCCTCCACGCCCATATTTCAAAAGTATCTATGCGAGCTCGATCTGCCTTTTTAACAGCCCAAGTTTCCGAGGTATACAAAAATATGGAGAACACAAGAGAGAAGAGACTGAACCAGCGACATTTTGGTAGCTTCAGTGATGTTAAGGTCACGCCATATTCTAGTGTGGTTTGTTATGGCCACAAGTGCCTGTTGAATGCGCCGTCGAATCTCATTTTCACAGCTACTCGAATTGTCGATCAAAGAACCGAGGTACACAAAACTTGAATTACTTGGCAACGGCCTACTGACTTTATTTCTCGATGACTATCGTCATAACCTTGATTTTGTTGTAGTTAATATGAAGACCATTTATGCTGCACAGTGTTTCTCTTAAATGTTCAATAGATTTACTAGTTCTTCCTAAGAAGCAGCAATATGGGTAGTATCGCCAGCAAAGTTGGACATTTTGCTTCCGCCAATAGTTATACCGCCATTCCAGTTGTCCAGTACTTGTCTCATCACAAATTCAGAGTAAATGTTAAATTACATCGGAGATAATACACATCCCTGGCGAACTCCTTTTCTGGTTACAGTTTGACCAGACAGGTTATCATTAATTCGTACATGAGCCGAGTCAGACTCACTAGGTGGTATGGAACTTCCATAAAGAGAAGGATTTCCCACAGCTTAGGCCACTTTACGTTATCAAACGCCTTAGAATAGTCCACAAAGCAGATAAAAACTGGAAAATAATTATCTCTGGCTTTTTCAATAATTTGTCGTAAGTTTAAGATCTGTTCACGCGTACCGCGTCATTTCACGAAACCTACCTGCGCCTGAGATATTTGCTAGCCAATAAAACCCTCCAAACGAGATTTTAAAATATACAGTAGAACCTTGCTTGCATGAGAGATTAATGCGTATGGTTATAATACACATGAAAAAAGTCATCAACAAATTAACACAGTTAAGAAAAACAACACAAAATAATAAAAATTGCTATCTAAATAGTAATTAGTCTATAAGTTAATATCAAGCCTGGAAATTCATTCTACGATTGATGGCTGATGGCTTGGCTTGTTTCCTGGATATGCTCTAATGGCACGTTCTTGCACTATATGCATCGTGGGGATTCGTGCTTGTTACATTTAAACAACGAATGAGCGCACACTATGTAACGTGCGAATTCTGTTTAGGGACGACCAGTCCTTTTGGTGGAGTGGGTTCTTGCACAACAGTCATAATACTGTCAGAACCGACGGTTCCCCTCAGCGACTTCTTAGACTGAACCCCCACCACTCTGTCCCAGCTAGCGCCTCCAAAGATTCCGCGGTTTGAGTATTCTTTGCTTTTCCTTAACTACACTTTCCAGAAGTGGTTTCAAAAAATCAAACTACGTTTCTAAATCGTTAATGGTAGTTTCAGTCAGTTATAAATTACAAAGTTACAACTGACAACTTGAAACTACAATTGGATGCTTCAGAAATGTAATTTGAGACTTTTGAAAGTATTGCTCGAAAAGGTGTAGTTCGTGTATTTAAAGAAACTATAAAATCTTCGATAGGAGGCCAAATATAGATTTTCGACGAACTAGTGGTACTTGGGCTGTTCAGCCGTCGTCGACACACTTCGGCGCCTTGGTGTCGGCGCGCTTCGCTGTTTGACGTTTCACCACCACGAGTGGTTGGCATCCTCAGAAACTGTTACCTGTTTGGCGTGTTCTGAGAAACTAAGAAACCACCAATTTATTTGATCCTTTCTCCGAGCGTGTACACAAGGCTAAATGGGTTGACATAAGTGCAGAATGCAACATGAACAATTTGATCCTTACATTGGAAGACACTAACAAAATCTCTGGGAACATTGAGCTGAATACCCTGCTGACGAACGACTGTGTATCCAATTTACCTGGACTATAAATAAGATACACGTCGAACGATAAATAATACATGGAAGACGGGAATGACTTAATATCTATCTGCGAGAAAAACTCTGGATGGGAAATGATTTATCCGCCTATCCTGAACATTAAGTACCGACATCAATCGTTTTTCATCGTGTTGTTTCGATTCAGGTGTTCAGTACCGATAGAGATAAAATGCAACATGAATTATAGCCGCAACTTCATTCAGGTTCATGTGTGGGATTCAGTGCAATTCGATAAATAGCTTGTGTTCATTGGACAGAGCGAAAGATAGCAGTAAATGATAACAAAACAGGGCTCAAATAAATAATTGATTCTTAAGGACGTGCATGTACACCTTTGAGGTTAGGAGCCTTGACTTAAGACCACTTTTTTATATCATTATGGCCCGATTTTACCAACATGCATATTTTGACAAAGCTTTTCTATTGGATGTTATTTAGCAAAAGCTTTCTATTGGGTATTGAGGGCTATGTTAATAATTATCATCCAATAGTATTTTATTAATATTGAAAAAAACGTCAAAGCTGGATGATACTTTTGTCAAAAATATTCTAGAAATTCATGGTGATTCATGGATCAAAATCATAGCAGAATATCAGAACAAAGCGATTGATTTGCAACTTAATGCCACATTTTTCATGGTTACATTATAATTATTGTATAATTACTAATTGCAACTGCGATAATTTGTGACAGAATCATATAAGCAGTATCACAGCAACTACCTTATTTAATAATTACAAATCCCACCTCAGTCAGATGGATTACAGACAAATAGATACCTTTATGAAGAATCTTCCATTTACTAGATGCATGTTTGTTATAGACCTTCTTATAAAAATATTCACAGAGCATGTAAAGCTGCAGCGTACACATTGTAAGTCATACATAGGAATAAAAATTCCTCCTGCTAGTTGCTCTCTTTCTCTCAAAAACATATCAAGCGCCTGATTCACGTTTGACTATATAAGTTTTACGACAGGTTTCTTGTTTAGGTACATAAAATAAGGTTAATACGCCAGCTGGCAAGCTTTTCCGATTTACGTTCAGGATAGGCAACCAGTAATGCACGTGCACACTTGGGAAATAACTTTGCTAACGGTTAAATTTTTATTATAAAACAAAGATATACTGTATGTATTTATAATTATTATCGATAGTAAATTATTTTTTTATCGAAATAATGCAGTTTCAATGCAGTGATCAAATGTACCGCTTCTGTGGAATCTGATTGGTTGAGATCAACATTTGCTAAACTTTTTGTTAAATAAGAAAATGCAATTTTTCACCCCTTTAGGATGGAAAATCAGACTGGAAAAGATACTAGATGGTTCACAATGGTCGATTGTATATTATAAAGTATGTCATATTTGACCTTTTTGTGGTAAACTTCAAGAGAAATCAATAATTTTCGGAGAACCTTGACAGATGAATGTTTTTGAAAGGGCTGCTCTGATTGGTCAAAGTCTTTGTTAAAATATGCATGTTGATAAAATCGGGCCTATATGTGATAGGTCATAAACTTCTTTAAACATTTTTAATAATTTTGGAAATATGTTAATATCTAGACCTTTTCCGTAGCTAGTAGGCTGTGAAAAATAACCATTTCTATCATAATCTTGCCTCTGTTTGACCTTCGGTTTCTTCTGTTAAGCGGTCTACAGACATTGATGCATGCTGCGCTGCAGGCATCGACTTCTACGTTTCATGACGTACGTAGCAGCGTGTGTAGTACTGAACCACGTACTTGGCATCAGTTGCAGCTTGCAGCGAAGCAGAGTCTGGAATCCCTTTTGGTCGGTGAGCCATGACGCCGAGTCGGTGACGCTGATGCAGGTTTCAAGTATTTCAACGTGTATAGTATTGCGTCGATGCAAAGTAATAACTCCACCCTACTATTCTTGTGTTGCATGAAGCGTGCATAAAATACCAAGTCGATTCGGGCATCGCGACAGGTTTCGATTTGAGTACGAACTTATATGGTATACTCTAAGGGTATACCTGAAGGGTGCACTTAGGTAAAACAGCAGGATGTTTCTTGAAGCTTGGCTTTTATTATATTGCTTCAATCGATACGTATATTGTACAGGAAACTCGTGTTGCTATGCAGTAATAAACAGTTTATTGAACTTATATTAAGCTGTAGTCAGCACTTTACATGATGCGTTAATGGAACTATATTGTAATAACAAACCTAATACAGGGTGTACTATTCAACTAGCACACTTACGCAACTGATGCCAGTTTCATGAAGCCTTGAGTTGAATCAGGAATCGTAGCATGCATCAACGTACAGACGTTTGCCACTTGCCACTTTGAGTTAGTTGTATTCTTCCATCTTTTTAGATTTTTGTTTATATTTCACAGCCTGCTAAGTTACTAAGGTAGAAAAATTGAAAGCCTGATTTCTTATAGTAAAAAAGAATTGAAATTTGAACGTCTAACACAAGCTGACGCATTTAATGTTCTTGTTTCTTCCGAAAGCATACCCAAATATTTAAACCCAAGCATATTCCAAACAGCCAGTGAATGTTGAAGCCTTGCCGGACATATCAAGCGAATGCGAGACCAATATGCTGGGGTTGTGATTCGGAATTAAAACAAACCCCGACCAGTGGACCGTTAAATCTGGCTATTATCACTATCTGGCCGGATTTGATTAAAATTTAATATTCGGTGGTATTCACAGATACAAAAGGTTTTTCCACTGATCACAATAACGATTGGCCTAGCCTCACACGTGTTCTGTTTCGGATAGATACGTTCGATATATTCGATGGGATGACTTTTCCAGAATATCCGTATCAGAAGATACCAACGACGATAAAAAATATAGACATTTCTATTGATAGGATAACGTATTGAAAAGATATACACGGAACGTTGATCAAGGACAATATACAGCAACCCTCGTATATCGACTCTCATATGCAGTTTGCATAGAAGCCCGCTGTTCTGGTAGGCCAAGCGAATGCGCCGTGGAGTTCCACCAAGAAGTCTGCTGCTGTTTAGTAGTGACTTTCTTTGGTTTGCCGCTACCTTTGGGCACCAGATGGCGCATAGGCAGATCTTTTCTGTCGCCTACACTCAGTGATAAAAAAAGTTGTGCTTTCGTCTGTTTTATCTGAAAAACCATATTTAATTTTTTTGAGGTCAGTGGCGTACATTCAATTTTTTTTCAAACTTTGACACCCTGACTCTTATATGTTTATATGATATACAGGGTTGGGATAAAGTATGGAACCAAGCAAATAACTTTGGAACGGAAAGAGTGATATTGCTGAAAATTTGCAGGCAAGTGTAGTGACGTCTAATGCATCCGAAGGCATTACGTTAGCTATTAATGTACTTCCGGTTTAACCGGAAGTACCGTCAACTTTTTTAATTTAAATGGGACACCCTGTATAATTTTGCAGATTTTAATTCATCTTTTTTTTTCCGAATACGTCCATAGTGGGTTTAGTATTTGTTTCTTAAAAAATTTGTCTCACAAATTCGTCCGTGCGGTCTGCGGTCTTCCCGTTTGAGGTAATTTTTTTTTGTATTTTTTTTTTCGTCACCGTCAAACGTGTTATAGGACCCCTGTCGGGACGTATATCATTAAAAGTTGACACACTTCTTTGTGAGTTCTCACACGACCGCCAAAACCGACTTTGAATGATCGGCATTTTAAACACCTGAAATGATAAAGAAGCTTTATCTTTCCCGTTTTTACAGAAACTAATGCTAAACCTACTATGGACGTATTCGGAAAAAAAGGTGAATTAAAATCTGCAAAAATATACAGGGTGTCCCATTTGAATTAAAAAAGTTGACGGTACTTCCGGTTAAACCGGAAGTACATTAATAGCTAACATAATGTCTTCGGATGCACTAGACGTCACTACACTTGCCTGCAAATTTTCAGCAATATCACTCTTTCCGTTCCAAAGTTATTTGCATGGTTCCATACTTTATCCCAACCCTGTATACATATGTTTATGTGAACTTTTCTATTTGACACAAAATGTTGAATAATAATGACAATGATTAAAAGTAAAAATTAACTAGATCGAAGTTTAGCAATAATAATTAACTAACAGTAACACTAACAGCTGAACCACTGCTCTGTTTGAGTAGGCGTAGATTTGAAGCAAATATTGGCGCAGCTGGAGAGGGAAAACGCGAAGATAGGAACAGAGCTTAACGTTGCGCTCAAGGACGTGTCATGGAGCTCTGATCAAGCCGCGCAACTAAGGAGCGAGAATGGTAAGCAGAAGAACAGGATTGCGGAACAGGAAGACAAACTGAGCAGACTCACAGAGGAACTGGAGAGCAACCTGAGTGACGAGAAGGGAGTGTCGAGAGTTGACAGCCGACAAGAGGAAAAGGCCCAACTGAAGAGGATGATAGCAGAGTCAGGAAAAGAGAATCCTGCTGGAGCTGAAAATGAGAATCGCAAGTTGGGCAAAGAATATCGCAGTTACGAGGTGATCTGGTATGGTCTTATAACACACGACAGAAAGAAGGGTAGATGTCCGAAGCTTCAACATCATTTGGGGGGACCCTACTTGGAGACGAACCGCCTCAATGACTTGGTCTACAGGTTATGTACGGGAAGTGGAAAACCGAAGGTCGACAATGCTGATGTCTGTGGTGATACAAGAATCGAAGTTGTTCGTCGAGGACGCCGAACACTAAGGGGGGAAGAATGTAGCATACTGTATATTATGGTATTCGTGTATTGTGTATTAGTTGTCATGCATGATGTAATGTCAAAGTGTTAGGTTAGATCTTTGAAGTGTAAACGTCATCGAATCGTCTAGAGTTTTCTAGAATGACGAATTGGAATTCTCTAGATGGTTCGATGAAGTGTATATATAAGGCGGCACGGGTAGCGTGGAGTAGTTCAGTTCAGTTGAGTTCAGTTCTAGTTGAGATAATGTTAAGAGATATTGTATTGAGTTGTGAAGTAAAACGGTGAAAGTTACATCCAGTTTGATTCACGGGGCATTGTCTTCTGAAGGAACCTGAATAAAATGGGACTCTACCATGGAGACCTCAACTGCAGACTGTGTGGTAGAGGGACTGAGTCAGCCCTACATGTGCTCTGTGAGTGGGAAGCGCTAGATCACAACAGACAACAGCTCTTTAGGAAGCCCAAGCTACAACCAATGGAGTACAGCTTAGCACCAGGACTAGTAGGAAAACTGCATAAACTTATGCAGGGATCCAGATTGCGGGAGTGGATACTGTAAATGAGGGGAGTTATAATACAATAGGCCTTAAGGCTTCAGTATTGGCGCGGACAACATAGTCGGACGGCTCCTGGAAAGAAACAGTTACAGTTTTGTGTCAATCTTCCCTTGAAGATTTTAACGTGGTCAGCGAAACATATGTCTGTTCAGTGACAACCATTTTCAGCGATATTCAGTTATCACTTCTGTCTCACCTTCGTCCTGCGTCCCGCAAAAAATATCGAATTAACCAGGACCATACATTTGACGTCGACCCTTGTGAAAATCTTGTCATCGCCGTAGAGCGTATCTCTCTCTCTTGTGTCCGGTTGATGGACCGAAAGACATTATCTAGACAGGATTCTTTATAAGAGCTATCTCCCGACCCGGCACTCTGGGCGCTCGCCATTTTGCGGCGCTCCTTCAGGATTTTCATCTGTCATGTTCGATTAATGTTGCCGTTTCCGGTGTGTGGATAGACGGAAGTGACGACGACGACGAAGAGACACGAAAAAAACACGGAGGGGTATGATGTAACGGTAAGGATCTACAGGGTGAGTTTTTAGTACCGGCTCGGTCGATAACACCACTATTATAGAAGATAGCGAAAAAAGTTGTATATAAAAGTTGTAGCCACGGATATGCTCCTTGCTGATAAAATATTTTGATTTATACAGGGTGATCCATAACTACGTGGTGATGCAAACATGCATTTTTTTAAATGAGACACCCTATATATTATTCTATATTCAAATTCTACAAATGATTTCCGTTCTTCCAGTATAGGGTATTGTTACATTATACAGGGTATTTTAAAAGTTATGACCATTTTTATATCCAAATCGCTGTCAAATGTATATCAAAAAGTGATTAATCAAAAATTATTTTTCACAGGGATGGATAAAAAATATCATCTAGTTTGAAAATCAGCTATAAAAAAGCCCGCCACGCATATTCGTATACAGGGTGATGTGGAATGCAAAATCTAAATTTTCTCTCTTTTTTTAAATGTAACACCCAATATTTTATTATACCAAAGAATTGCTTTTAATATGCCCTTTCATCTTTGTATACCACTTGTTATAGCTGCGTTCATTAGTTTCTGAGATATTTTGATTTTTCTCCAAATTTTAAATATACCTTTTACTTGTTTACTAAAATTTATTTATTTTGAGAAAATACTATCAAATTTTATTTTTGCTTAACAAACGACTAAAATATAAGGCCATAATGGTACTTGATCAAGTCAAAACACTGGATTAACGACATAATATGGGTCAATTGTGCTGAGGAAACAATTTTATAGACGTCATGCATAATTTATCAAGCAGATGTATCAGGTAGGCTATGAAATATTAAACAACGCTGTCCAAATAAAACAATTCTTCAATCTTTCAAACGCATTAGTTTTAGAGTGACTCCGTTCTGGATATTGCTGTTTATTGTCGATATATTCTAGAGGCAAGTAGGCAATTTCTGAGAGATTCTCCTCAATACCCTCAATGGAAAAATTAACTTTTAAAGCTCGTTTTTCACACAGTACGTAATTATTAAGTAGATTATGGAAACCGTCAATTTTTTAAGGCATACCTGATAAATCTGCTTAATAATTATGCATCACGCCTACAAAATTGTTTCCTTAGCATACTTGACTTTATCTCGATGATTTAGGGTTTTGACTTTATCAAATACCATCATGACCTTATAATTTACTTGTTCGTTAAATAAAAAACAAACTCGATAGTACTTTCTCAAAATAACTAAATTTCAGTACACAAATAGGAGTTATATTTTAAATTTACCGAAAAATCGAAATATCTCGGAAACTGATGGACGTAGGTACAACAAGTGCTATACAAAGATGAAAGAGCATATTAAAAGCAATTCTTTGGTATAATAAAATATTGGGGGTTATATTTGAAAAAAAAAGAGAAAATCCGGATTTTGCATTCTACATCACCCTGTATACGACTATGCGTCGCGGGCTTTTTTTGTAGCCGATTTTAAAACTAGATGATTTTTTTTATCCATCTGTAGAAAAAAATGACTCTTGATTCATCACTTTTTGATATACAGTGCGTTCATTTGACAGCGAGTCGGATATAAAAATGGTCATAACTTTTGAAATACCCTGTATAATCTAACAATACCCTATATTGGAAGAACGGAACTCATTAGTAGAATTTGAATGTGGAATAATATATAGGGTGTCTCATTTAAAAAAATGCATGTTTGCATCACCACGTAGTTATGGATTACCCTGTATAAGTCAAAATATTTTCTCAGCAAGGAACATATCCGTGGCTACAACTTTTATATACAACTTTTTTCGCTATCTTCTACAATAGTGGTGTTATCGACCGAGCCGGTACTAAAAACTCACCCTGTATGTATATGTGCATTCAATTGTCGTCTTCTTGTTTTTTTTTTCTTTTATGTCCACGGCATTGACTGCTATGGTCATTAGGTTGCGTTTCCACCAGAGATGTGCTAGGAAAATGAGCGCATGCGTCAATGTCCCTAGCACACATTCTTCGCAACACATTTCTAGCACACATCTCTCGAAACACATTACTAGCCCATATTCCTCGCCAACATGTCTTGTTTTGTACGTACAAAAACCTCGCTCCGCTAAGCCGTTTCTACCAGAGCTGTGCTGAGCGAGGCGAGGTAATTCAAGCGATTCTACTGGTTCGTTAAAAACACATTTCTCGTACTGTTTCCCAGCGCACTGCTAATTAGAAGCCAACAGTGAAGGCTCAAGTGGGGATTCTCACGGTAAGTACTATAAGCATACATTGATATACCTGATAAAATGAGGGCTCTGTTAAAATTGTTAGACTTGAGTTCTGAATCAGAATTAGATGATGCTGAAGATGTCGTTCTCATCATCATAGTCACAATGTGTTAACAAGACATGTTGTGAACTCGTAAAATACATTTTAAGAGTTTCTCTTGGGATATCTTTAAGATCTTTAATGCAGTAGTTTCCCATTTGCTTTCTGCATCCTCATGCCGTTGACCAGATGGTATCTACTGGTTCATCCGCCTTTAGGACCCCAAGGACAAGAAGGTGTCCTGACGCTTCTCAACTCGTCCACCCAAAGCTGTTGGTTGAGAAGAGGTTACTGCTTATGCCGACAGTAGTTCGGTTCCTTTTAGTCGCCTTTCACGACACGCAGGATATACGATGGGAGATATTCTAACCCGCCCCCACACGGGCACATGTTGTTCTAAGTCTTGTTAAAAAAAAAAGAAATTTAAACTGATTTTTTAGTTTTGTCTTCATATAGTTAGCATCTTCCGTATCCTACAGCTCTCTGTGTGCCCTTACCGCCTCTATCAACTTCTATTCTGCCATTTTTAACAAAATAAACGAAAAACGCTTGTTACAAGCACCATTCGTGACACGAGAAACTGTGTTTGAACTACTCTGGAAGTCCTTCGTGAGGTTAGGCGTATCGACTAGTCTAATTGCTCTCTTCTGGATAGTGTCCAGAAGCTTTAGAGAGTGCTTCGAAGCACATCCCCAAAAATGGGAGCAATATTTCAGCGATGGTCGGATCTGTGCCTTGTAGAGCAGCAGTAGTCACCCTGGTGTATACAGTTTCCTACAACGGTAAGGAGATGTGCAGATGTGCGTTTGCAATATGACGAAACAATGAAGCTGCGTTTTGCTGCATGTTCAGACATGTCGACGAGATCAGTTATTCATTATCAGTGAGAGTGTAAAGCACTTGCATAGGGGTCACGAAATGAGATTAGGGTAGTTGGTGTTCATTTGAAAACTTTTTAACCAAAAACTACTTCATCCCCTTGTACCTTCTTCGCTCCAGGCTCATCCCCTTAAAAATTTCAAATGGCAAGGGAATCGGGTAGTACTTTGTTTTAAAGGTATTTCGAAGACCCTTTATTTTGACGTTTGATTTTTTTAAATCGTCAATTCGTTTGCGAGAATCTTTATGTATCTTAACTTGTTCAAATAGAATACAGAAACACACGAAAATATCACTTTTTATTGCAACAAGTGTTCAAATTTCACCCGTCACGCTGCGTTTCCACCAAAGATGTGCTAGGAAGATGAGCGGTGCGAAGATGTGTGGCCGAGCTGTGAATCGGTGTGCAGATTAGCGTTGTGAGGATGTGTAGCGGGCTCTTTTCAGATTGCCTGCGAGCGGAGTGCATCTGCCCGTTGTTGCCATCTCAGCCAATGTTGCCAGATTTACCGTTTTACGGTATATCTGCCGTTTCAGTCCTCTGGCCACCGTTCTACTCCAAACATATCTAAATCTACCGTAATATCCAAAACATGCTGAACTACTAGATTTCGGGTACCTACCTATAGAATTTCTCGATGGCGAAATCTACAATCTGTGCATTCGACAACCATAAGATATATGCAATGATCTGTCTTGTGTTTCAAGGAACTTGCGAGAAGCGACTGAGAAATGCTTTTACTTCCCACACCGATAGGTGAGGGAAGTATTGTGATCGCGAAAATTTTCGATTTTGAGATAATATACTTTTTGGGCGTTTTATCACGTCTACATAACGAAAATCCACGTCACTCATTTCCGTCGGTCTGTTGGTCTGTCTGTCGGAGTTTTTCTAGCCTCCTAATCTCAGTGACCGCTCCATGGATTTTGATGAAATTTGGGTAGCGATATGGTGTGAGGTCGTAGTAGGTAATGTTGCTACAATTTTGAAAATCGGTGCATGGGCAGCGGAGTAATTAGCAAAAAACGAAAAATTTCAAATATTCCTCAAACTTCGTTTTTAGGCGTTTTAGAGGTTCCTGATAATTTTCTACTTTTTTTGGGTGGGGATGAAATTGGGGTGGTTGGGGGGTGTGGGTTCGTAAAACTCAAAAATTTTTTGTAATCATAATAGGCTGTCCACTGACGCACCTTTTTAGGTCCATCCGAACGTTGCCTTGTCTATTACAGGACGAAAGGGAATTTTCTGATGTATACATACGAGTATTGCGTTAGATCGTTCTGTACTTTATAATGTGGAAACTACTGAATTGATGTTCATGAAATTTCGGCACAGTATTACTACTTTGGCGAAGATTTAAAATGCGTCTGATTTTTAGAAATCGTCTCAGTGGCGGCGCTGCAATATTAAAAAAAACCAAAAATATGAAAACACCTGAAACTTTGTTTTTAGGCGTTTTAGGGATTCCTGATCATTTTCTACTTTTTTTGGGTGGGTGTGCAGTTGGAGCGGTTCGGCGGTGGGGGTTGTAAAACTCAAAAATTTGTTGTATTCATGATAGATTGTCCATTGACCTGTGAAAGAACCTACCTAGTAGAATAAAACACTTTTTTGCGGTCGGGAGTGATTTGGTCGCAAGGGCATCTAGACTATTTATAGCTTCATGCTATGGGAAAATAATAAAACTGGTATCATCGGAATGTGTGGGAGGTACTGAGTCAATCAACTTGACTCCATTTTTTTGCCCTAACTGGATTCCTTAATATTATCATATAAGTGTGCATTTTTTTATTTGAATATAGGATCGATATAGGTCATACAAATATACGTTTACTTTTTAATATACAGGATGCCACTATGTATGGAATGTAGTATATATATCAGTAAATAATGATTGTATATTTTTTTCAGTATTTCCCACGATACGGCAACATCCAGTTGTTTTTGTTTAAAAAAAAAAGAGGCTCATTTGACGGAGATTGTTTTCTCTCGCGATTATTAAGGCATAAAGTATGATTATTTATGTTTGACATTTTATTCCTTTGTATTTGATGTACATGTGTTACTTTTCTTCAGTTCTGAAAAATACATTTTCTACGTTAGTTTCATTTCACTAATCTTTTTGAAACTTAGGAAGCATTGAATTAGTCTACTGAAATCTAGCGAATTAGTAACTACATATTTACTGAAAAGATGAAAATCGAACTGGCAACCCTGACACCTCACCCAATCCCTAGCACACATCCTTCCCAACACATTGCTAGCACATATTCCTCAGGCATATATACATATATGCATATGAATAACTTAAAACATACCAACTTCATTGTCTGTGATCATTTACCATAAAAATTTGTTATAATCATTCAGAATAACAATAAGTATAAACTAGCGCCTGACCCCTAGTGACTTGTCTTTATCCTCGTTCTTATCAATTTCTTAATAGACTGCCCCCCAACAGTTCATCTCCTTAGTCATCTCTGCAATTCCGTAATGACCAATCCCAAAGATTGATGCTGTATGACACGTTAATCCCACAAATATTCTGCCCCTAATTATTAGGTTTCCCCTCCTTTCCACAAAACCCACAATAATATGACGAGACCGCTGTATGATTGATATCCTAATGCTTTTCCAATTACCGAAGTTTCTCTGGATTCTGCCGTTGGGCGATAGGCAGTCGCTACCTAATTACCTTGTCATCAAATATTTGATCGGCGCAAACAAAACTTCATTTCGGGATAGAAGGGATGAAGGGGGAAGCAAGCAGAATATTTGGTTGTGCTGAAATAGTGGTACAAATTATTAATTTTTAGAAAAGGCTAGTGACGTCACAGAATTGATGACGTACCAGCGAATGACATTGATTAATGTCAGCGGCGTAACATTTGTTTTGTCAATCCAAATTTGAATTATAATGCAAAAAATAAGCATTTTCGGAGACACTGCTATTTAGAAGTGTTTTGAGTTTCAGTCTCAGGTGAAGAAAATCCAAAATTTTCAGGCCTTCAGATCTTCACGTTCACCCTAAAAATCTAAAATCTTTATCTGGCTTTCTCTCAGGACGAAAACACGTATCGTGTATAGATTGAGGGTAGCAATTTCAAAATTTGCTGTTGTTTTGAGTTTCAGCCTCAGGTAAAGACAATCCAAAATTTTCAGGCCCTCAGATCTGGGAAGTTCACCCTAAAAATCTAAAATCGTTGTCTGGCTTCCTAGCAGGACGAAAACTCGTGTCGTGTATAATTTGAGAGTGCCAATTTTAAATCCGTCCGTAATTTTGAGTTTCAGCCTCAGGTAAAGAAAATCAAAATTTGTCAGACTCTCAGATCTTTAAGTGTTCAACTTAAAAATCTAAAGTCGTTGTCTGACTTTCTGTTAAAACGAAAACTCGTATCGTTTATAGTTTGAGGGTGGTAATTTCAAATCCGGCCGTTGTTTTGTGTTTCAGACTCGGGTAAAGAAAATCAAAAATTTTCAGAAACTCATATCTTCAAGTTCACCCTAAAAATCTAAAACCGTTGTCTGGCTTCCTATCACGACAAAAGCTCGTATCGTGTATAGTTTGGGGGGGAGGTAATCTCAAATCCGGCCGTTGATTTGAGTTTCAGCTTCAGGTAAAGAAAATAAAAAATTTTCAGAAACTCAGATCATCAAGTTCATCCTAAAAATCTAAAATCGTTGTCTGGCTTCCTATCAGGACAAAAACTCGTATGGTGAATAGTTTGAGGGTACCAATTTCAAATCCGGTCATTGTTTTGAGATTCAGCCACAGGTAAAGAAAATCAAAAATTTTCAGAACCTCAGACCGTGAAGTTCACCCTAAATATCTAAAATCGTTGCCTGGCTTCCTATCAAGACGAACATTCATGTCGTGTATAGTTTGAGGGTGTCAATTTCAAATCCGTCCGCAGTTTTGAGTTTCAGCCTGACATAAAGAAAATCCAAAATTTTCAGGCCCTCAGATCTTCAAGTTCACCCTAAATATATAAAATTGTTGTTTGGTTTCCTATCAGGACGAAAATTAGTATCGTGTATAATTTGAGGGTGGCAATTTCAAATCCGGCCGTTATGAGTTTCAGCTTCAGGTAAAGAAAATCAAAAATTTTCAGAACCTCAGACCTTCTAGTTCACATTAAATATCTAAAATCAGTGCCTGGCTTCCTATCAGGATGAAAATTCATATCGTGTGAGGGTGCCAATTCCAAACCAGTCCGTAGTTGTGAGTTTCAGCCTCACCTAAAGAAAATCCAAAATTTGTCAGACCGTCAGATCTTCAAGTCCACCCTAAAAATTTAAAATCGTTGTCTGACTTCCTATCAGGACAAAAACTCGTATCGTGTATAGTTTGAGGGAGTTAATCTCAAATCTGGCCGGTGTTTTGAGTTTAAGCTTCAGCTAAAGAAAATCAAACATTTTCAGAACCTCAGACCTTCAAGTTCGCCCTAAAAAGCTGAAATCGTTATCTGACTTCCAATCAGGATGAAAACTCCTATCGTATATATAACTTGAGGGTGTCATTGCTGTACAGGCTCATTGGCAAGGAAAAATCTTGCGGAAATAAGTGATTTTAAATTTGTGGTTATAACTTGCATCGATTCAATAATTTGCATTTTTCTCGAAAACGGTTAGCCCTATCGAGATGTACCAAGAGACCATTTTTACGTAGAAATCTGTGAAATACCACACCCTAAAATCAAAATGTCAAAAAATTACCATTTATAAAATGAGATTATTTTTACCCTTAACTCCTCCCGTATGATACGCCTCTGATTAAAGTTATGAAATTCTGAATTCAGGATCAGATTCAGCGTCAAAAGTTTACCCATTGTACCTAATTTCGTAATTTTGTTATGAATGGTTTCGAGAATATCGAGGGAAAACCGTCTTCAGGGTGCCCCATGCAAAGGGGCGTAGTTCCCTTAGGAAGCATTTCCGGACCCATGTTCATATGACATTTTCTTTCTATTTTTTGGAGTAATATTCGTGGTTAAAGTTTGTTAACATACTTAATTAACACCCTGTATAATAATCGTCTTTATTAAATAAGTAGATTATATATCCTACAACATGTGATAGGTAGCATAGCAAATCTGGAGGTTTTGGGTTCGAGTCCCGTCAGCTGCCGACTTTTCCCGACATTTTCTGGTACGATTTTAAATTGAGAAATCTACATGTGGATGTAAGCATGATAATAAAAACAATTCAAGGATTACAAGAGTTTTGTTACAAGACTGCATAGTTCGACCGCAGCATCACCGATCGACGTGCATGTCATTTAAGTAGATATTGGCGACATACATCACTGTCGCCGGCGTTAGAAGCAGGGGATCGCATGACCACCCGCAGCGCAGGACGGGACGACGCGTGTTTTTTCCGGTACGGGCAGGGGGGGGGAGGGAGGGGGGATATTTGTTTGCCGGATCTATCGCCTCCGTAATGAGACAGTAGACGGCGTGATTGATGGGGTCGGCCACATCAAGAGACGACATGCTGCTTCTTCGAGATACCACCGCTGCTGCTAGGCTCCCTCGCATGGAGATTAAGTGGCGTTTTTTAATTCGAGGATCAATGGGGGTTCGATCTAGATTGGGGTGATTGACAGGTGATCAATGGGGCACTAGACTTTGCTAAAGAGATTACTATACTCTGAAACATCATCATAAACCAGTGCTTGAAACTCTCACACCCTCCGTCAGGACGTTTCAGTGTATTATCAGGCGACCAAAAAAGTTCGTGCAGTTTTGGAGGTTAAGAAATAGTTATAAAAAAAATGGGTTAAACTTGAATTTAATCAGAATAATAATATGGAGATTAAGTGGCGTTTCTTAATTCTCCGGGACAGAAAGGGGGGTCAACGGGGATTTGATGTGTTTGGATACTAAGGGGTAGAGATTATACTGATAGACAGGTTGATCAATGGGAACCTTACTAAAGGCGTTACTGTACCAGTGATTGGGATGACTCTCTCCGTCTTGGAATTTTGGTTCATTATATTCAAACCATAACATCACTAAAGCTACCAAAATGTCACTGGTTCAGTCTCTTGTGTTCTCCATATTTTTGTATGCCTCGG
The DNA here is from genome assembly GCA_951848785.1 of Callosobruchus maculatus. NCBI lineage: Eukaryota > Metazoa > Arthropoda > Insecta > Coleoptera > Chrysomelidae > Callosobruchus > Callosobruchus maculatus. The sequence goes on from CATOUR010000184.1 coordinate 706,147, forward strand.
AAACTTGGACTGTTAAAAAGGCAGATCGAGCTCGCATAGATGCTTTTGAAATGTGGACGTGGAGGAGAATGCCTTATACCGCCCATCGAACTAACGTTTCCATACTGGATGAGCTCGGTAATCCAAAGAGACTATCCTCCATTATTTCGATGAGAATGCTTACATTCTTCGGACATATTCACAGAAGCGATAATATGGAAAAACTTGTAGTTCAGGGTCACGCCCCGAGTGGGCGGCGCCGTGGCCGTTCTCCTACACGCTGGGTGGATACGACAAGACAGTTGCTAGATATGAGTATCAAGAGCGCCACTGAACTGACAGTAAATCGCGAACGATGGCGAGCTACAGTTCTCGAAACTATTGATAATATTCGTGTCGGCAATACTCTAGCTCCGACTTAATGTATTTTACGAGTTTACAACATGTCTGTTAAGACATTGTGACTATGATGATGATATTCAAATCAAATATGCATACAGTGAGTGGACGGAATATAGTAGCCTTACTAAAACATATTTTAGAAATTTGTGACTTTTTCATGTTAGGACGCTTTGAGGACTATAACTTTAACAATTATATTCTCACTTAACTTGTAGTGTTACAAAGTTACATTTTTGTTAATAGATTCCACTATATAGGGTATATCTAAATAAGTGTAAAACATTTAAGAGGGTGATTCGTCATCGAAAAAAATATAGGATCTTTCATATACACTTCATTGGAGCATCCCTTGTTAAGATACAGCCCCTTAAAGGCGGTACATAAAATTTGTTTTAACATTTCAAAAGCACTAAAACAAATACAATATTAAAATTAACCTGACATCTTCTACTACCAAAAAGACACTTAGCCAGCCAAATAAATTTATTTGGTTTACCCCATGGTTGCAAGGAGTTGAAAACGCAGCGCCTAAAATGTATTTCCAATGCGGCTTTTTGTCTTATTATTTGTTTACCATTTCAAAATTTATTTCCGATAGCCTGTTTCATTCTAAACAAAAAAATTATCTTGAATGTTTTGCCCAAAATAAACCAGTTCTTTATAATCTCTGAAATCTGGAAAATCTCTAAAATCTCTAGAATATCTAAGATCTCTGAAATCTCCAAAATCTCGAAACCTCTGAAATGTCTGAAATGCCTGAAATCCATGAAATCTCTGAAATGTCTAAAATCTTTGAAGTCTTTGAAATCTGTGAAATCCCTGAAATCTTGTAAATCTTGTAAATCTTGGAAATCTTGGAAATCTTGGAAATCTTGGAAATCTTGGAAATCTTGGAAATCTTGGAAATCTTGGAAATCTTGGAAATCTTGGAAATCTTGGAAATCTTGGAAATCTTGGAAATCTTGGAAATCTTGGAAATCTTGGAAATCTTGGAAATCTTGGAAATCTTGGAAATCTTGGAAATCTTGGAAATCTTGGAAATCTTGGAAATCTTGGAAATCTTGGAAATCTTGGAAATCTTGGAAATCTTGGAAATCTTGGAAATCTTGGAAATCTTGGAAATCTTGGAAATCTTGGAAATCTTGGAAATCTTGGAAATCTTGGAAATCTTGGAAATCTTGGAAATCTTGGAAATCTTGGAAATCTTGGAAATCTCGAATATCTTCGAAGTTTCGGAAATTTGCGAAGTCTCTGAGATCTCCGAACTCTCTGAGATCTCGGAAATTTCTAGAATCTCTAGAGTCTCTGGAAGCTCTAGGATCTCTAGAACCTCTAGAACCTCTAGAACCTCTAGAATCTCTAGAACCTCTAGAATCTCTAGAACCTCTAGCATCTCTAGAATCTCTAGAACCTGTAGAATCTACAGAATCCGTAAAATCTGTAGAATATGTAGAATCTCTAGCATCTTTGGAATCTCTATAATACCTAAAATCTTTCAAGTATATAAAGTCTCCAATGTCCCTAGGTCTCTAAAAAAAACTATTTTGATTATAACCTTGATTCGGTTATTTCATTTTGAAACTACAGCATAAAAACTTGGATAAAATTGGATAGCTGTTCTAACGATATGAGGTTGTCAAAATCAGTCACTTATAGTTTCCGTTTTAGTTCAATAGAAAACCTAAGCACTCTAATTGAATGTTACATGCAGATGGTACATAAGATAAAAGAGATGCGACCGCAGCTAGGAGATCGTCTACGCCGCAATACATAACCTCGCAACCGCGGAGAATCGCACAGTAATCCGTCGGCTGTTGAAACTCGAGTACGCCACCACCACAGTTCCGGTCTCGGTCGAGTCAAAAACGAACGCAAACACTCTCTCAAGTTTCCTCAAGAGATGTAATACCCGCCGTTTATACCAGGCCAGACGCTTTGTCTTCGATACTCCTCGCGATAAATTCTGTCCTAGTCGCGTCAGTAGCGTTACGACACTGTCACACACAAGTTGTAGGAAACTCCTCCCGCACCCCCTATTTTTACCCCTTGAAAATAGTAAGATTTTCAAGGTGTATTTAGGGTTTCCATTAATTATGGAACTATTTTCACCAGAATCTGGATGTAACTATTCTCTAAATTATCTCTTAAATCTGTAAAAATCTGTAATATCTGTAAATACCCTATATCTATCTTTAAAAATCTTTGAAATATTTAAAATGTCCGAATTCTCTAAAATCTATGAAATTTCTGAAATCTCTAGAATCTCTGAAATCTAATATTTAGAAACTCTTTAATAGCTCTAAAATTGCTTTTAATCACTAGAAATTCTGAAATATCTAAAATCACTGAAATTTCTGAACGACCTAAAATCTCTAAAATGCCTTATTCTCTAAATTTTCTGAAATCTCCGTAGTCTCCATCTCTAGAATCTATGAAATTTCTAGAATCTCCAGAATATTTAGGATCTGTAGGACCTCTAGAATTTCTAGGATCTCTAGAATCACTAGAACCTCCAGGATCTCTAGAATCTCTGGAATCTCTGGAATCTCTAGAATACGGAAATCTCGTGAATCTCGAAAATCTCGAGAATCTCGAGAATCTCTAGAATCTCTAGAATCTCTAGAATCTCTAGAATCTCTAGAATCGCTAGAATCTCTAGAATCTCTAGAATCTCTAGAATCTCTAGAATCTCTAGAATCTCTAGAATCTCTAGAATCTCTAGAATCACTAGAATCACTAGAATCTCTAGAATCTCTAGAATCTCTAGAATCTCTAGAATCTCTAGAATCTCTAGAATTTCTAGAATCTCTAGAATCTCTAGAATCTCTAGAATCTCTAGAATCTCTAGAATCTCTAGAATCTCTAGAATCTCTAGAATCTCTAGAATCTCTAGAATCTCTAGAATCTCTAGAATCTCTAGAATCTCTAGAATCTCTAGAATCTCTAGAATCTCTTAGAATCTCTAGAATCTCTAGAATCTCTAGAATCTCTAGAATATCTAGAATATCTAGAATATCTAGAATATCTAGAATCTCTAGAATCTCTAGAACCTCTAGAATCTCTAGAATCTCTAGAATCTCTAGAAGCTCTAGAAGCTCTAGAAGCTCTAGAATCTCTAGAATCTCTAGAATCCCTAGAATCTCTAGAATCTCTAGAATCTCTAGAATCTCTAGAATGGCTAGAATCTCTAGAATATCTAGAATCTCTAGAATCTCTAGAATCTCTAGAATATCTAGAATCTCTAGAATATCTAGAATCTCTAAAATCTAGAGAATCTCTAGAATCTCTAGAATCTCTAGAATCTCTAGAATCTCTAGAATCTCTAGAATCTCTAGAATCTCTAGAATCTCTAGAATCTCTAGAATCTCTAGAATCTCTAGAATCTCTAGAATCTCTAGAATCTCTAGAATCTCTAGAATCTCTAGAATCTCTAGAATCTCTAGAATCTCTAGAATCTCTAGAATCTCTAGAATCTCTAGAATCTCTAGAATCTCTAGAATCTCTAGAATCTCTAGAATCTCTAGAATCTCTAGAATCTCTAGAATCTCTAGAATCTCTAGAATCTCTAGAATCTCTAGAATCTCTAGAATCTCTAGAATCTCTAGAATCTCTAGAATCTCTAGAATCTCTAGAATCTCTAGAATCTCTAGAATCTCTAGAATCTCTAGAATCTCTAGAATCTCTAGAATCTCTAGAATCTCTAGAATCTCTAGAATCTCTAGAATCTCTAGAATCTCTAGAATCTCTAGATTCTCTAGAATCTCTAGAATCTCTAGAATCTCTAGAATCTCTAGAATCTCTAGAATCTCTAGAATCTCTAGAATCTCTAGAATCTATAGAATCTATAGGATCTATAGAATACATAGAATCTCTAGAATCCCTAGAATCTCAAGAATCGCTAGAATCTCTAGAATCTCTAGGACCTCTAGAATCGCTAGAATAGCTAGAATAGCTAGAATAGCCAGAATATCCAGAATCTCTAGAACCTCTATGATGTCTAGAATCTCTAAAACCCCTTACATATCTGTAACCTCTAAAGTATCTAAAATCTCTAAAACTGCCCATTCAATGACCATATTATTTTCCTTCTGAGCTTGATATTTTTAGGTTAAGAACAAAAGTGTACCGAGGAACCACTTCTATTTTGTGCTTTTATTTTAAAATTATAGCATGGAAACTTCAAGTCACAGCGAGAGTGATGAATTGTAGAACTTTTAGATTGCCTTTTGCCAATACGCCACTGAACCTAAGATTGCGTCTGTTGCTGCCTGGATGGGTCTGAAAGGATGAATAATTGCATGGAAAGGATAAATGTGATCCTGCTTACACTACGCTCTATAGCAATGGACGTTACATAGAGTTAGTTGATTGGTGCGTATTGTATGGTAAGAGCTAAGCTGATACTCTTGTGTGACTGAAGGTGTCAATCAACTAATGTTTTGTGTTGTCTCTTATTATATATGAGTGAATTAAAAGCAACTAAAATCTTTTTAGAAAAAGCCTTACCTACATACATTGGAAGTTAAATAAAAGCTTTTAAAATGAACTGTGTTGTTCTGATTAGTGCATATTTCATTACTAAAGCTAAGTTGAAGCTCATATACGTGAACATGTCAATTAATTGATGTTTTGTGGTATCTCCAAGATGAGCAGTCAGTATTTATTTTTGGGTATAAGTGGTCCATAGTCATATAGTGTCATGATACCCAGGGAGCTTATGGCCAAGAAGCTAGTATAGATGAAAAAATACTGGGGTTGTGGCCAAAATTTTGGAAAGAAGCTGTGGGTCACTGCATAAAGGAGCCTCTGGTGATAACTACCAAGCTTTAGGCAATACTTATTGCCATCTTGAGGGATTTCTACAATAGTTAGGTGAAAAGAAAAAAATTGAGTTTTATCAGTATCACAACGTTGAGATTTGCCAATGAAAAAATAGCACTGCATTGAGTCAAAGATTTAAAATGCCAGCTCTAGTACATAATCGTCAAACAATTTTAAAAAATGTCTATGCTAATATCGGTGTCTTCACAACAAGCAGGTCAGCAACAAACAACATATAGGTGTAAAAAAATACACACATTTTTCCATTTAAATTTTTTTAATAAATACCTTCTTGGTCTTGTAAAATGTGGAGACAGAATACAGCTGATGATGATTGACATATATATTATAAATAGGGTACTTGCAGAGGTCGTGAAATCGTCTCGGGAGTATATATCGCCTAAAGAAAACCATATCAAGAAGCAGTAGGGAAAAAAACATGATTTTACTGACGGCCAAAAAAAGATATTTGCAAAAGAATATATTCAAATTTTTCCACGTGACTTAAAACAAGGGCTGACGTCACAGGTATCTTATCGATATCGACAATCGATACTGCTACAGCGCAGGTCAGTGAGATTCAACTGCAAACTAGATATTATCTGAATTCTTTAACAATGCGACTCAATTTATTGATACTTAAACATATTTGAAACAGGCAATTAACCCACTAGCATTTTCGTTGCAATACATTTTTATATCTGATAGGTATCACAATTCATCCTGTTTGTGACCGAGATTCGCAACTAATCGAAGCCATCATTTTATTTCGGCGCATCCCATTATGAATGAATCCAAAGATAGAATCTAATTCAAGCCCATCCCTACAAAGCGAATTAGTAATCTAGCCTAACTTTTATACTTTTGTGTGCGACTGTGTTTTGTGGTTATAATGATCAATGTCAAAATGTTAGGTTAGCACTGGCTATCGATATCGAATATCAATACTTTACATCCCATCACTATAGGATATCACTGACGTCAGAGGTTGTTTGCGCGGCATTTTCCGGCATTTGAAATAATTTTTGGAATATCTCTCACAGCCGATTCCAAAAAACCAAACAAGTGATTTTGTCATGTTTACTAGGCTCTAACGCGTAAACGACATAATATTTTTTCTGCAAGTACCCTATTAATTGACAGTTGACGCCAACTTTTGACTTTTCAGGTTCCTGTTTTCTCACAGTTCTCCATATAGTGTCATTTCAGAGCTTTATTTTATTTTCTAGGCATTCCCAATTTATAATAGTATCGAAATTGTAAATTAGGTATGAAACTCCACTTTGTTCAACCCTACAAATCACGTCATTTGTTAGCTAGACCACATCCCTTCTTCCTATCAATATTCCATTAAATTATGTCCTATCCACACTGCATTCATCGCATCCCCTTTCATCGTCCCTTAGCACGTACCTGACGTCTCCGTCTCGGCAACCTGATCAAAATTCCGTTGGCACCCGAATTAGCCGAAAGATGGCGCCACGATTGAATTATAACCCTCAATCAGGCCCATTCTGATGGTGATTTATCAAATTATCGCCATTGTTTTCGCTTAGCAGCCACCCAGCTCTCTAGATGCACCCTTGACAAAACAACGAAATTCGTTTTGACGCGTCGTGCAGAGAGTGAGTCTTTGGAGAGAGTCCGAGTAAATGAAAGTTGATTAGAATTAGGCACGATTTCATCAATACGCATATTTGAAGAAGGGATTGACCCACGGATCAAAAGTTTCTGCTTTTGTGCCTAGTGATGTGATGCGTTGAACAGATAGCTAAACTTTGGTAAAGTGGTGGTAGGTAACCAGTGAAAACTGAAAACTTTATTTGGCTTACTATTAAGATGAAACCCCGTGTTTTGGATAATTTGAGGGTGCTGATTTCAAATCCGGTTGCAGTTTTGAGTTTCAGTCTACACCTTTTCCAGCTGTAGTTTCTAAAGCGTCAAGTGATAATGGGCCTATACCACATTTTTTGTTTATTGGCTTAAACGAACCCTGACACCACGTAGATGCCATAAATAATTTTACAAAATTTTTCTATCGTATTTATAACCGAAAAAAATTGCTCTAAATATTGAATTTTTTGAATTCATACACTTCCCGCCCAGGTCGTGACGTCACCTGTAGGGAACCACTGGTACAAAACAATAGCATCCGCTTGTAGTCATCGGACCACGAAAGGACGCTTCTCATTGGTTCCCTACAGAAAGGACGCTTCTCACTGGTTCCCTACATGTGACGTCATCATCGGCTATTTCAAATTACAGTACAATTTTCTTTTTAGTGTTATTCTCATTTGGATCAAGTTTTCTGCTGACTTTTTACAGTAAACGGTCCTATGTATCATCAAAAATAATACCGCAGTAAATAAATTGATCAATTTGAGATCACGGTATAGGCCCATTCAAAACGGTCAAGTTAATTTTCCAACTCGTCACTTGTAATTTTGAACTGTCAGGTGTAATTTATACTTGTTAGTTTGGATTTTCAAGTGACGAGTTGCAAAATTAACTTGACCGTTTTGAATTATCACTTGACGCTTTAGAAACTACAGCTGGAAATGGTTTAGTTTGAAGAAATTAAACGATTTCAGATATTTCATATCTACCAATTTGCTTTAGACATATTGGGCTTTCTATTGAGGCGAAACCTCGTTTTTTGGATGATTTGAAGCTACTGATTGCAAATCCGGTTGCAGTTTACAGTATCAGTCTCGTGTGATGAAAATAAAAAAATTCAAATCTTTCAAATCTTCAGGTTTGCCTAAAAAATCGAAAATCTGTGTTGGACTTTCTATTGAGATGAAACCTCGTGATTTGTTCTAATTTGAGTGTCTGATTACAAATACGAACGCAGTTTTGAGTTTCGGTCTCGAACATCGAAAATCTTTATTTGACTTTCTATTAACATGAAACATTGTGTTTAGGGCAATTTGAGGGTGCTGATTACAAGTCCGGTCGCAGTTTCGAAATTCAGTTACGTTTGACGAAAATAAAAAAGTTCAGATGTTTCAGATATCTAGGTTTGCCTAAAAAACACGAAAACCTTTATTTGTCTTTCTATCAACATGAAACCTCGAGTTTTGTATAATTTTAGGAAGCTGATTACAAATCCGGTTGTAGTTTTCAGTTTCAGTATCGTTTGGCGAAAATTAAAAAAAATCAGACCTTTGAGTACTTCAGGTTTACCTACTTAAAGAACTGAAAATGTTTATTTGGCTTTCTTTTAAGGTAAAATCTTGTGTTTTGGATAACTTGAGCGTGCTGGTTAGAAATCCCATCGCAGTTTTGAGTTTCAGTATCGTTTGACAAAAATCAAAAATTCTTCAGGTCTTCAGGTTTACCTAAAATATCGAAAATCTTTATTTGGCTTTATATTGAGATGAAACCTCATGTTTTAGATAACTTGAAAATGCTAATTATAAATCTGATAGCAGTTTTGAGTTTCATTCTCGTTTGACGAATACAAAGATTTCAGATCTTTCGTATCTTTAGACATATCTAAAAAATGTAAAATCTTTGATTTTCTTTTACGTAAAGGATTGGCCCATCGGCCAAATCCTGAGGCACACCGGCCTTTAAGGGCCGTAATGTCAAAATGCTATTGTTAACTTTCATTCTGAATTTCCTTTATTTGAGAAAGATTTAGAAGCCAAAATGGAAAGCCCGTCTGAATCATCTATAGAGGAGGACCTGATGTAGGAAAAATGATTATAACGTTATCATACTTTCCCTATCGACAGCTACTAGGAACCTTGACTCCCTCGCATGACCTGTTTAAACCATAATCGATGTCATTGTATGTATAGTCCAGGAAAGCCTAGTAAGATTCAGTTTTTGCTTTTTACAGGGTCTTACTTAATTATACGTCGGGCCATTTCTAATCCATATTCAAATAGAAAAGTGTTCTAAAGAGTCTAGAAAAGTTGCACAGTATATAAATAACCTTGCAATTACTCATAAATTCTTATTATATATACAGGGTTGGGATAAAGTATGGAACCAAGCAAATAACTTTGGAACGGAAAGAGTGATATTGCTGAAAATTTGCAGGCAAGTGTAGTGACGTCTAATGCATCCGAAGACATTATGTTAGCTATTAATGTACTTCCGATTTAACCGGAAGCACCGTCAACTTTTTTAATTTAAATGGGACACCCTGTATATTTTTGCAGATTTTATATTCATCTTTTTTTTCCGAATACGTCCATAGTGGGTTTAGTATTTGTTTCTTAAAAAAAATGTCTCACAAATTCGTCCGTGGCGGTCTGCGGTCTTCCCGTTTGAGGTAATTTTTTTTGTATTTTTTTTTTTAGTCACCGTCAAACGTGTTATAGGACCCCTGTCGGGACGTAAATCATTAAAAGTTGCCACACTTCTTTGTCAGTTCTCACGCGATCGCCAAAACCGACTTTGAATGACCGGCATTTTAAACACCTGAAATGATAAAGAAGCTTTATCTTTCCCGTTTTTACAGAAACTAATGCTAAACCCACTATGGACGTATTTGGAAAAAAAAGATGAATTAAAATCTGCAAAAATATACAGGGTGTCCCATTTAAATTAAAAAAGTTGACGGTACTTCCGGTTAAACCGGAAGTACATTAATAGCTAACATAATGTCATCGGATGCACTAGACGTCACTACACTTGCCTGCAAATTTTCAGCAATACCACTCTTTCCGTTCCAAAGTTATTTGCTTGGTTCCATACTTTATCCCAACCCTGTATAGATATCTATAGGGTCTCTGTTTTAAAAAAAATAGTTATTATTAGATAAGATAAATCAAAAGATAACAAACAAACGAGAATAAAAAAAAGCAATCTAATCGACGAGCATTGCGCACTTACGTCATGGTCATTGAGGCTTTTTGTGAAGAGAGAATAGGCTGTGGATTTGTAAAAGACCGCGCTGTTGCCAAGTCTCAATATGGTCTCTTGTTTACCGAAACAGTTTTAACTACCATGATGACTAATATAATTAATAACTAATTTAAACAGTTGTCAACCCTATCTCTTAATAATATAAACTATAAATTCCAAAGAATATTTGTAAACACTATATACACGTCGCGTCAATTGCAACGGCTGCTGGTAAAAAGCTTGGGTACCTATTTAGAGCCAGAAAGTATTTCTCACCATGTAACCTCCTCACGCTATATAAAGCCCAGATAATGCCTTGCCTGGAGTATTGCTCTCATGTCTGGGGAGCTGCTGCCCCTACTACCCTGTCTATACTAGATGCCGTCCAGAGAAGGGCAATTCGACTAATTGGGAAACTGGCCTTAACGCGCCACCTTCAGTCACTTTCTCACCGGCGTGTTGTTGGGGACCTCTCACCCTTCTACCGATATTCCAACGGAATCTGCTCCTCTGAGCTATCCTCTATCATTCCGCCGCTCACTGCTCCTATCAGACGTACCCGTGCGACCGCTGCATCTCATCCTAAGACGGTCGTTCTTCATACATCAAGAACTTGAGCCGTAGAACCGCACATTTATCCCCTGGGTGTCTTGGAATGGACTGTCAGAAGATGTATTTATTGGGCCTGCGGGTATTGGCCCATTCAAATCTCGCGTTAACAAACTTCCCCTAACATAACCCTTTCACAGCAGCCGCGGTACTCTGGTATTTAGGCTCTGCCTGCGCGGTCTGCTCAGTTATAAAAAAAAAAATAAAAAAAACACTAATCTGTCACAAGTTAAAATTCTGATTTTTCATCGTTAATAACTTTCTAAAATAACTGATTGATTTTTTTTAGCATAGTAGCTAAACTTATTAAAAATTTAAAGAAAAATAATTTCATCTACTAACCACTCTCGTGAGCGAACCTCCTTAAAATGTATGAAAGAATTCGTTGTGTCGAATTTTCCTGTACTACAATTTAGGACCATCTTGTGAATATTGCAGCGCAACGGAGTTGAGGCTATCATTACGTTCGAGTATAACGGATAAATTATGCAGCATTATTGCTTATCGACCGGACAAAATTACCAACTTACTTTTATATTATATATGCATGATCAAACGGAATTCCTTATGCATACGTAGTCTTAATCAATATTGCACGATTTCGCTTTCTACCACTAAATAATGCAACATGTGTGGCTATTTTGTTTGGGAATCAGCTAACTATAATGATAGATAGAAGTTTGTACTATAGTAGTTTTCATACTGGACAAGCTCGGTAATCCAAAAAGGCTATCTTCCATTGTGTCGACGAGAATGCTTACATTCTTACGACAGTTCTCAAAGCTATTGATAATATTCGTGAGGGCAATACTCTAGCTCCGACTTAATGCATTTTACGAGTTCACAACATGTCTGCTAAAGCATTGTGACTGGGATGATGAGAAGATAATTATGATTTCCAGTTCAATCTCAGGGGGCAGTCCTATGATTAATATTAGCAAAAAAATGTACACCACTGACCTTTAAAAAACTAAATGTTATTTTTCAGATTGAATAGATAAAACAAACTTTTTTGTTTATTGATGGCTTTTCGTACTCACTTTGTTTTTGAAAAAAGAAATGTTAAAACAAGTTAACTTTGTTCTTCTTATTGATAGGTCGTAATGCCAAGAGCGTATTTTTGACCCAAAGTTCATATAACCAAAGTTTACGGAATACATATAAGTTGGATCACTCTCCGTCGGCACTTTGAAGAACTCACATGAAAGCGATGCCGCGGCCGCACGCGCCAGTTGGTTTTTGCGTTGGTTTTTGCTCAAGTTCGAGGGTCTTTTAGCGGGGACTTGCTAATGCCTGGGTTGTACGTATATACGAGGGTCATTGAAAAAATGTGTATTGACGGCCGATTTAGACATACAAATACAAATATAACGTTTATTTTGCTAATGCACTAAGTTACATAAATGGATATCAAAAATAAAACCTAGTAAAACTATTAATAATGAATCTCAAATGATTTCACATATTGTAGTTATTTTGTAGATAAGTAAAAACTGATGGTTCAAAGGTGCTGTAGTATGTTTACCTTAATGTTTTGTTTATTTGGCTTATTTTTGAGATCACAGTTTATAAATTTTATGGTATAGTATATGCGAACTCGTATGTACAATTTTAAAAGATAATCACGTGGAAATGCTTCTCATGGATGTGAATAAATTATCTTTGACATTTTGCTTTTCACTGTCATTCCAATTGCTACTGTAGAAACTAAATTGTTAAAGTTATCAATAAAAATATTTCCGAGCTCTTAAATATAATTTACAATGTCCCTGGGTGGTATAGTAAGACCACCGAATGAATATTTTGTCTCACTATACGCTTTTAGCGTGATACAATCCTTTTAGTACCTGTAGCTCTTTAACTTGAGACCCCAAGTGTGCTAGTTTGTTGGAATTGTTTTATCGGGAGGTACACAGGCACAAATATACAGGGTGTCCCATTGATAATTTTGAATCGAATGTCACTTGACCAAAAACAAATACCTCATTGGGTAGTACAATGACAAAAAAAGACACAACATCTGCTCTAATTTACATGCCCAAAATTATAATTCTCTACTACTGCCCAGTTCCGACATATTTCTTGTCTTAATCGTCGTGGGATACCCTGTATTTATATCCCTTACATATCAAGGTTTACCACAAAATAATAATGGATCTGATTGTCATTCTCCATCCGTTAATACATTTAAATTGATCGGTAATATCTTTTCTCGCAAAATTGATTACTCTCAAACTTCTAAAAAGATTATCCATTTCCTGCAAACAATTCCGAGATAACAAAATCCGATATTTTTGAGACACTGTATACACTTCGCGTTAAACACGTTCAACCTCTACTTTGCGCCGCCCCGTATCTCCCGGCTGACGTCGGTACACTGCTACCGGTGTACCGGGGGACGGGGCAAGGGGCAGGCCGTTTTGATATTTTTGCGGAGTGATCCAACTTATATGTATTCCGTAAACTTTGGTATAACTACGTGTCCTAAGGTGTCAAAATACAGACGTTAAAAAATCAATTTTTTTTCAACCAATCTATCTATCTATCTGATGATACGTCTATGAAGTTTGCCCACTATTCATCTGAAGATACCTTCCTACCGATCTAAACTTACAAATGTCATCAAATATTTGTGGAAGTCGACGTCTTCCACTTCGAGAGTTCGCTTCCAATTCGTCGTCCGAGTTTATTTAGTTTGTTGGCGGTTGGGAGACAGATTATTGCTTTCCGGGCCACCAAATGCGGAAAGACGATCGAAGAGGTGCGTCGCGTTAGTGGAAATGTTACGTTTTCTAATAAACTATGGCGTTTAGAGTACGAAATTCGTACTCGAGTCACTTCGTTAAGGTGATTAAAGGTTAAGGCAGTATTTGGACAGTAACCGAGAGTTAATGTTTGTAGGATCAAACACGATCAAACCTTCGTCTAGACTCTAAATAGTCTAAGATCCAAATATAAGACGACCTTCACCGAACTGGTCAATGGATGAAAACTATTTTATATTAAATTTAATATGTCAAAAAACATATCGCGAGTGGGTTGGCTGAAAAATTTCAGTCCAGGATATGATTAATTAAATATTGAAAAATTATTTTTTTTAAACATTTCACTGGTTTGGTTAATAGACAAATCACATACCAATCGAAAGTATGAAGCCCATAGAATATGCAAACGTTAGTTTGGCTACGTGGCCAACCTAACGTTTGCACATTCTATGGGCTTCATACTTTCGATTGGTATGTGATTTTTCTATTAACCAAACCAGTGAAGAGTGACGATTAGCTTTTCCTGATTCCCCAACTAAAACCCTTTCTGCCACGCCATCCACCACCCTATTACGTCTCGCTGTAAAATTGCGTTAAACCTCGCTACTATAGAGAAGCTATCGATCCTTTCGTTGTCGGTAGCGGCTTTAATAATCCTCTTTTGAGGTCTTATTACTGGCTTGAGGAGTCGAGCCGGCTCGCCCGAGCCTCGGAGGGATCTTTGATTGCTTATTGTGGCAGCACCGGAGGCGAACAGTTCAGAGGGAGGTGAGGGGGTGAGGCAAGGGGTCGGCGGGTTAAAACGTCTCTTTTTTCCGTAGACGCCTTCGTACTAGAATTCAACATTTCTAACACGTTGTTATTTGAATGGAGAAGTTTTCAAAAAAATAAAATTTAGAAAATTCATTACTATCTGATAGTCTATTTCTTCACTTGAAGAACGTCGAAAAAATCATCTGAATATTCCAAAAAACGGCGGAGTTATTCAATTTTATATTTGCGTAAAGCGACCGCGGAGGTGAAAATCTGTATGACGTCACATGTCATTAATTGTTCGCGGCAGCCACAGTTTGGTTAGGGACTCCGCTATGCATACGCTGCGCTGTACAGTATGCGACATTTAGACTTGAGTGGAACGGCGAAGGTGTTTGTTGTAACGGGCAGACGCCAGTATATTTTTGAAGTATGGAGGAAGGTTACGTTCGTAGTGATTCTAGTGATCTTCCTAAAGTGGATGACATGATTATGGACACAATACTTCCCACACCGATAGGTGAGGGGAGTATTGTGATCGTGAAAATTTTCGATTTTGAGATAATATGCTTTTTGGGTGTTTTATGATGTCTTCATAACGAAAATCCACACAACTCATTTCCGTCGGTCTGTCTGTACGCGTTTGTCTAGACACGTAATCTCAGTAACCGCTGCATGAATTGTTATGAAATTTGGCAGCGATATGCTGTGGGGTAGTAGTAAGTAACGTTCTTATAAGTTTGAAAATCGGTGCATGGGCGGTGGAGTAATTAGCAAAAACCAAAAATTTTAAATATTCCTCAAACTTTGTTTTTAGGCGTTTTAGACGTTCCTGATCATTTTCTACTTTTTTGGATGGGGGTGATATTGGGGTGGTTGGGGGGTGGGGGGTTGTGAAGCTGAAAAATTATTGTATTCATAACAGGCCGTCCACTAACCTCTGAAAGAAAGGCCTAGCGTCATAATACACTTTTTTAGGTGCATCCGAACATTACCTTGGCTATTACGGATCGTCGATTTAGAATTTTCTGATGTATACATGCGACAGTATTGCTTCTGATCATTCTGTATGGTGTAACTAGGAAACTATAGGATTGATTTCGATTAAATGTTCACACAGTATTACTAAGAACATAAAACTCAATTTTTTGTATTCATAATAGGCTATCCATTGAAATATTTGTTTGGTGTTTTTGTGGTGGTTTTCCCCAGTCTGCTAGACATATTCTAATAATACGAGTACCAATAAACTGCAGTGTATCGTTTTGTCACCGTCGGCGTCGCCTACCCTACTGAAAACAAGGAATAACAACATGAACGAGGAGGCCGGCGGCGGCGCAGTGGCTTGCGGGAGCAGCATCCTCGACAGGGCATACACAGGCTTGCGTTGTGTCGTGTGACGTGTGACGTCACAGCGGCTTCGCGCGGAGGATACGGCAATTCAAACTTTGAAGGACTATAACTTTTCTATTAATGGAGATAATTACAAAATTTTTTCGCCGTTGTTCTCTAACCCTTTAGGACTATCTGATTAACTGAAATTTGAAAAAATGGAAACT
Organism: Callosobruchus maculatus; assembly: GCA_951848785.1. Classification (NCBI taxonomy): domain Eukaryota; kingdom Metazoa; phylum Arthropoda; class Insecta; order Coleoptera; family Chrysomelidae; genus Callosobruchus; species Callosobruchus maculatus. The sequence goes on from CATOUR010000184.1 coordinate 721,895, forward strand.
TCCTCATTCGTACCAGAAAATGTCGGAAACAGTCAGCGGCCGGTGGGACTCGAACCCACGATCTCTAGATCGGTGCTCCGGCGCGGCAGATAGTTGTCGATCTGATTATTCAGCGCTTTTGAGGTTGAGTAGGTGTGGCGACTGTAGCTCAACTGGCGAGAACCGACATTTTCTGGTACGAATTTAAATTGAGAAATCCACATGTGCACAAAAGCATAAAAATATCAACAATGCTCTGTTTGCTCCATCCGCAGATCAGTTTAAAGAGTTTAGAAGTTGTATACGTCATTTGTTATACAGGGTGTCCCAAAAAATAGCGTCAAGCGGAAGTCCAGAGATAGAGCACACCTAGTAGTATCTGAATCACCCCCATATATGTTATACAATTTTTTGTAGTTTCCGAGTTATAAATTTTTTTCTGAATTTCAGAGAATTCTCTACCTCGAACACTTAAAACTGTTCCAAAAGAAAAATTAAAAGACTTTTCCAAATTATCTTTTCTGGTAATTAATCTCCAAGAGTTTACTATTCACACATAAAATAATCGGCTTCGTAACTTTGATGAAAGTTATAAAAATTTTAGTGTAAAGTGAAAGATTTACGATCTGATAATTATGACTTAAATCTTCGACTCGCAATTAAAAATCCAAAGAAGTGATTTCATAATTTCTAAGCAGGTCTAAAAACTTCTTTAGACTGTCAGCTATCACAATCATTGAAAAAAATTAGTACTTAATGGGGCTACTTTCGCTCCAATTGACCTCCAAAGACAAGAGGCGAAGATTTCTTGAAATTAGCGATGTGTTTTTCAAATCATCAATAACTTATGTTAATGCGTTATCAGCAGATTGATTGTCCGTACCACAATAATAAACGTTAAAAACGTTGCATAAATAAAACATTTATTAAAAATGCTCCTATTTCTTGCTAAAAAACCACAAGGAGCGCATTCTTCAAAACCGGTTTTTACCTGAGCGCCAACAAAAAGGGCTAACGCTAACACAGTAAACGATGACGATGTTAGAAAGAGATAGCTATGATATTGTTGTGACGTGTTTCATTGCATAAATTTATTGTTTTCGTTGTCTTTATTCAGTCGTCTGTCTGTCTTTGCGGCTTTAAAACGATACGCTTTTGTTTGGATTGGTTTTGTTTCTGTTGTCTGACTGTTTGGCTATTCCTACGGACCTTAAGTGCACGACAACTGAATTTAACGATGCTGTTTTCTGCAAGAGACTATGCAACAAATGCATAAGTCGTCGTGGACCCACTGAATGGCCGCCACGGTCACCTGACTTAAATCCGATAGTTTTTTGTTTAGGACTACTACAAAAAACTAGTTTATGCTAAAGAGTGTCGAAACATCAGTGAATTACACAACAAATTAACACAGGCTGAAGAAACAATAAAAAACGGTCAAAGAGCTTTTGTTAATTTAAAAAACAATTTTTTCAGATGATGTAGATTATGCATCGAACAAGAAGGTAGACATTTTGAAAATTTCTTGTGAAATTTAATAAAGTTAGTGAAGAAATTTGATCATTTCGTTTCATTTTACAATTTCCCAGTTACAAAACACACTGAATGTGTTTTATTGCGGCACTGACAATCATTCGACCTATTAGCGCCCTAAACTTAGTTATTGTTTCATTTAAAATCCCATCGCTAATTTCAAGAAATCTCCACCTCTTGTCGTTGAAGGTCGATTGGAGACAAAGTAGCCCCATTGAGTACTCCTTTTTTTTAATGATTATAATAGCTGAGAGTCTGAGGAAGTTTTTAGACCTGCATAGAAATCATGAAATCACCTCTTTAGATTTTTAATTCCGAGTCGAAAATCTAAGTCATAATTAACAGAACGTAAATTTTTCACTTTACACTATAATTTTCATGACTTTCGTCAGATGTACTAAGCCGATTCCTTTATGTAATGGACAGTAAACTCTTAAAGATTAATTAGCAAAAAAAGAGAATTTGGAAGAGATTTTAATTTTTCTTTTGGAACAGTTTTAAGTTGTCGATGTAGAGAATTCTCTAAAATTCAGAAAAAAATTAATAACTCGGAAACTACAAAAAATTGCATGGGGTGATTCAGATACTTCTAGGTGTGCTCTATCTCTGGACTTCCGCTTGGCACTATTTTTTGGGACACCTTGTATATAAGTACTTCCACCATTTCTCAAAAAGCAAGGCACGGTCGTTTGGCCATGATCTCTGACTAGTTTCCAAACCGTCCACAAATTGAACGGAGGCGAACAGTTCAGAGAGAGGTGCGGGGGAGAAGTAAGGGGGGTCGGTGGGTTAAAACGTCTCTTTTTCGTACTGTCCTACGAATTTTTAAAATTGTTATGAGTCATACGTGTGATCAATGGATGACCACCACGCAGGCAAATTTGCAGTGTAGGTATACTCTCATCACACTATCCTTAAAAAAAAGAAAAATAAAGTATAGAATACAGAACTCACATTTTTCAACACGATTTCATTAGCTCCTTCCGCAAGTTTGTCTAAAGAGTTAGATTAAGGACCGGTTTCTCACTGTCCAGTTAAATATTTATCTGCAAGATAACAGCAACTGTCAGATAAATTGTTTAAACAATTGAAGGCTAAACTTACGAAGTCACGTAAACCTTATCTGACAGTTGTATCCATAGCAACGCTATCTGGCAGACACCTATCTGACACTTTAACTGGACATTGAGAAACCGGCCCTTAGCTAAACATTTGTGTACGTATTAAGTACCGATTACAATACAATGATTCAATCAGTTTTAATATCCTGATCAGGATTAATGTATCACTTCACTTTCACCATCTCTCAAAAACGAGACAGCCACCATTTTTAACACATATTTAATAGCTTATTAATTATTATTAGAATACGAGGATTTGTCATTATAGAAAGCCAAATAAATATTTTAGATTTTTATTCCTGGTAAACTTGAAGATCCGGGATATGAACATTTTTATTTTCGTTAAACGGGACCGAAAGTAAAAACTTCGACCGCAATTGTAATTAGCGCTCCCTATTTATCCGGAACACGAGGTTTAGTCACTATAGAAGGCCAAATAAAGTTTCTCGATTTTTTTGTCAAACCTAAAAATCTGAAAGATCTAAAATTTTTGATTTTCGCCACATGAGACTGAAACTAAAAATTTCGAGACCGGATTTGTAATCAGCACCCTCAAATTATCCAAAACACAAGACTTCATCTTAACAGATTTGTAATCAGCACCCTCCCCCCCCCCAGTTATTCGAAACACGAGGCTTCATCTTACTAGAAAGCCAGATAAAGATTTTAAATTTTTTTACTAAGCCCGAAGATGTATGTGCATTTTTTTTATTTTGCGAAACAATACTAAAACTCAAAACTTCGACCAGATTTGTAATCAGCACCCTCACATTATCCAAAACACGAGGTTCCATTTTAATAGAAAGCCAAATAAAGATTTTCGATTTTTTAGTCAAACCTGAAATTCTGAAAAGTCTGAAATTTTACAATTTTGTCGATCGATATTGAAACTCAAAACTGTGATCGCATTTGCAATATGTACCCTCGAATTATCCAAAACACGAGGTTTCATCGTAATAGAAAGTCAAATAAAGATTTTCGATTTTTTAGACAAACCTGAAGGTCTGAAAGGTCTGAAATTTTTTATTTCTGTCAATCGTTACTGAAACTCAAAACTGCAACCGGATTTTCAATCAGCACCCTCAAATTATTCAAAAACACGAGGTTCCACCTTAATAGAAAGCCTAGTAAAGATTTTCGATTTTTTAGTCAAACCTGAAGATCTGAAAGATCTGAAATTTTTGATTTTCGTTACACGAGACTGAAACTGAAAACTGTGACCGGATTTCTAATCAGCACCCTCACATTATCCAAAATATAATGTTTCATCTCAAAAGAAAGCCGATTTTCGATTTTTTAGTCAAATTTGACGGGTCTGAAATCTTCGTCAAATGAGATTGATACCCAAAATTACGATTGGATTTCTAATCAGCACCCTCAAAAAACACGAGGAATCAGCTTAATAGAAAGCCAAATAAAGATTACCACCACTGATGGTAAACAAGTCTTTGAGACATGGAAGTAGAAATATTTCTAATTACCTTTGCATATATCTCATAAAAGATGTGATTTTCGAGTTTGCAATTTTTGCATATTTTTGATATAAACAAAAAGTCAGATTATCTCTTTTGCCCTCCTTTTTCTCGTTTTGGAAGAATATAGTTATGGTCTACTAGTGAATGTTATCACTGATTGCTTATTGCGTGTCCGACCAGCTCCGATTTAATTCACCAATTAATATTTTTAATTGGCCAAGTAACTGACGCTGTCACATGTGTCGGTGGAACATAGAATTAATGTGACAGCCGATACACCCGCCATGTTTTATTGAATTACGCGTCGATTTTCATGTGCATCGCTGTCACACACACAATTCGCATACTACTCTTTCTCGATTAATATACAGTTGTATAATTTAAATCTGGTATAGATATCATTTGAAATAGCGCATGAATTAAATGTTACCCATGTACCGGTATGGCAAATTTTAAGAGATCAGCAGCTATATCCATATCACATGCAAGGGGTGCAAGCTCTAATACCGAGGGATTTACCACTACGAGTAGACTTCTGCAATTAGTTAAGAAACCAAATTTCAAGGAATCCGAATTTCTTAAGTCAGGTATTGTTTACTGACGAAGCTTGTTTTTCCCGGAATGCCATTATCAATTTTCATAACAATCACGTATGGTCTGAGGATAATCCACACGCCTTCATAGAACATCATTTCCAAGAACAGTTTCTTTTCAATATTTGGGCTGGAATTATAGGAAACCACTTCATTGTTCCATATTTTCTGCCTCATAGGCTTACTGGGGAACAATACCAGCGGTTTTTAGTACATGTTCTACCTGAATTATTAGAGGAAGTTCCACTTAGAGAACGGTGTCGTATGTGGTACATGCACGGCGGTGCTCCAGCAAATTTCAGTCTAGTTGCGCGTCAAGTTTTGAATGAAAATTATCCTAACCGTTGGAGAGGTAGGGGTGGTCCACAGTTTTGGCCTCCACGATCGCCAGATATCAATCTTTTGGATTACTTCTTATGGGGATACCTTAAGTCATTAGTGTACAAAACCCCTGTTCAAAATGAAGAAGACCTCAGAAATAGAATAGTTGATTCATGCTTGATAATCAAAAACACACCACATATTTTTGAAAGAGTCCATCATTCAATGATAAGGCAACTGAACCGTTGTATTGAAGCTGGTGGCGGTCATTTCCAACACTTACTTTAAGAAAACATTCACTATTTGTCTTAGTATTTTATTTCTTATTTGTTCAAACTCTTAGTAAATAATGTTACTTTAAAAATAAAACCTAAATGTTTTGTAATAACTCTAAACTGAATAAACTGACAGTTCGCAAGTTGTTTATCAATTATTGCAATTGTTTTTCACAGCACACTTACTAAATAGGCGAACATTTATTTATTTACAATAGCCTGCATCGATTCAACAATTTGCATTTTTCTCGAAAACGGTTAGCCCTATCGAGATGTACCAAGAGACCATTTTTACGTAGAAATATCTGAAATACCATAATCTAAAAGCAAAATGTAAAAAAAAATACCACTTAGAAAATGGGGTTATTTTTACCCTTAACTCCTCCCGTATGATACGCTTCTGATTAAAATTATGAAATTCAGAATCAGATTCAGCGTCAAAAGTTTACCCATCGTACCTAATTTCGTAATTTTGTTATGAATGGTTTCGAGAATATCGAGGGAAAACCGTCTTCAGGGTGCCCCATGCAAAAGAGCGTAGCTCCCTTAGGAAGGAAGCATTTCCGAACCCATGTTCATATGACATTTTCTTCCTATTTTTCGGAGTAGTCTTCTGATGTATTTGTGTAACCATAATCTACCTGTATCATATCCAGACAATCACATAAAGATGCATCAATATCTAGGAAGCCTGTTTGTTTTTGATTCATTCATTAGGCTTTATTAATTTATCAGAAAAAGATATTTTCATGGATTTATAGAGCTGCAGAATACAGCGAGTTTCAACAATTACAATTTATTAAATATCTTGATATCTAACAAATCATCATCATAGTCACAATGTCTTAACAGACGTGTTGTGAACTCGTAAAATGCATTAAGTCGGAGCTAGAGTATTGCCGACACGAATATTATCAACAGTTTTTAGAACTGTAGCTCGCCATCGTTCGCGATTTACTGTCAGTCCAGTGGCGCTCTTGATACTCATATCCAGCAACTGTTTCATCGTATCCACCCAGCGTGTAGGGGAATGGCCACGGCGCCGCCTACTCGGGGCATGACCCTGAACTATAAGTTTCTCCATATTATCGCTTCGGTGAATATGTCCGAAGAATGTAAGCATTCTCAACGACACAATGGAGGATAGTCTCTTTGGATTACCAAGCTTGTCCAGTGTGGAAACGTTAGTTCAATGGGCGGTATAAGGAATTCTCAGCATTCACCTCCACGTCCACATTTCAAAAGCATCTATGCGAGCTTGATCTGCCTTTTGAACAGTCCAAGTTTCCGAGGCATGCAAAAATCTAAGGCACACAAGAGACTGAACCAGCGACATTTTGGTAGCTTTAGTGATGTTATGTTAGCCTAACAAATAAAATTCTCAAAAATCCCTATAAATTATTTCTCTGATCGCAGAGGCTTCAAGGCTGTAAATTTCCAGCTTAGATCGGTCGACCTTATACGCTAGGTACCTGGGTGCACAGCGAGCAATTTCAGAAAACAAAGTGTCTTATTGGCTGAGGGCTGAAAATGGCTTAATACAGCTGCAGAGCGACAGCACCCAACAAATTCGCTTTGATTAGATCAAGCATACAGAAGAGTAGGTATTGTTTTTTTATGTAATCGTTGCGATCTCTTTATATGCAGTCTATCGAATCTTATGCACTATTAAACTTACTTGAAATGTAGGACGAGTTAGAAGGTAGAGCTCTATGCAACTTACCTGAAAAATAAAAAAAATACATAAAATAAGGTACTATGCAGAATAATGTTTATCAGTATAGGCACTGTTTCCAGTAGTTTTGAACCATAAAGATCAGTACAATGAATGTAATAGAGCTTTTTGAGGTGTGATTGTACCGCTGAAGTTTTAAAAATACTTTGGGCAGACCGCGTTACAAATATCGAAGTCCTGCGGCAAATGAACAAGAAATGTCTTAACCACCATAACGAAAAGAAAAAAATGGAATCAAGTTGATTGACTCGGTACTTCTCACACTTAACGAAGATATTAGATATTGTATTCTTCTCCCATTGTATGAAGCTATAAACATCTAACTCTGGTAAATAATGTCTTGCATGTACGAGGGTTGCTCTATATCTCCGTCAATCCACCAGTGACGGAGATATAGAGCAACCCTCGTATATCGGCTTTAATATGCAGCGGCATATAGAACCCGCGCTTATCTGGTGGCTCAAAGAGGACGCGCCGTGGCGTTCCACCAATAAGTATGCTGCTGTTTTGGCAGCGACTTTCTTTGGTTGCCGTTACCTTCGGGTACCAGATGGCGCACCGGCAGAATTCTTTCTGTCTACTCTCAAATGTCTTGCATCTCTGTAGCTTTTATTCTGCATGGTTTAACTGGATCAAACGAAACCATCAGGAACCCCAAATCACATAAAACTGGAGTTTGAGGAGTACTTGAACTTTTTTGATTTTTGCTATTTGCTCCGCCTCCCGTGCAGATTCTCAAAATTGTAGCAGCATTACCCACTACCCCACCCCACAGCATATCGGTACCCAAATTTTATCACAACCCATCCAGCGGTTACTGAAATTACGAGGCTAGACAAACGCGAACAGACAGACAGACAGACCGACAGACTGACACACCGACAGACCGACAGACCGACAGACAGACCGACAGACAGACCGACAGACAGACCGACAGACAGACCGACAGACCGACCGACAGACAGACCGACAGACAGACCGACAGACAGACCGACAGACAGACAGACCGACAGACAGACCGACAGACAGACAGACAGACAGACAGACCGACGGAAATAAGTGACGTGCTTTTTCGTTAGGTAGACATCATAAAACGTCCAAAAATTGTATTATCTCAGAATCGAAAATTTCCGCTATCACAATACTCCCCGCACCTATCTATCGGTGTGGGAAGTAAAACCGACAATCTTGGACATATCAAGAGGAATAGTAAATATGCCTTTCTGTAACTAATAATAGTATGCAAAATCGAAAGCAAAAGACATGGACGAAAAATGTTAGAGACTGGATAAGACTGTATGCTCATACTCTACTCAGGAGAGCTACAAGATAGAGAAGCATTTGCCGAAATTGTTGCCGATCTTCAATGACTGGAGTTGGTACCTTAAGAAGAAGCTCCTCATTAAATTCTGCCCTATATCTCGCCATCAGGTTTCGTCCTAGTTTTCTCTCAACCACATCCAAATTGGAGCAACCTATATTGTATAAAGTGTGAGTGGGAAACAATTCCAAGACTCTTACTTCAAAAAGTCAAACGCGGTAGCTGTGTGTGCTGCGTGTATTCGGAAAATGATACGTTCAACATGAGGAATGTCCGGCATTCCGAATGCAATTAAAATTTAAATGAGAATCAAATTAGCATGAAGTTGAGAATTTCTGCCCATTCCACACATAATTGTAATTGCCAGGCGATGGACAGTAGTCACTCGCTAGAAGCATCCAGTGGTGTGGAGCATTTGTACATGTCTATATACAGATTATTACCTTGACTGCTCCAAAGGCTCGTGTCCACTTGCAAGTAACTTGCGATAGTTTTTGCAGCAAGTACTTGCTTGTCTGTCTACACTATCTTTTAATTGTTCGCAAATTTAATCTAGGAAGTTGCTCTCGCAAGTTCACTTGGGCTTCATTGTTCTGATTTCGTGTACACTATAGATGATAAGATGTCGTACGCAAAATTTGCAGCTGCGGCGGTAGTTGTGGTATATTTAATTAAAAAAAAAAAGAAAACAAGAGAAAGATAGTAAAAGGCGACGAAAATGTTGGGTGAGAAAGTGGATTCAACGTAGAACTACTCTAGGGATACACGAAAAGTTGCTTACTGAATTGCGAAATGAAGATCCGATGGAGCTTAAACAGTTTTTGCGGATGTGTATGTATGACGGGTTGCCTGCCTACGGAGAGTTGTAAGAACGAGGGTCAATAAAGAATAGTGTTGAACCTGACCTAGCCTAATTAATTACTTTCCGACCATCGCTACAATTACTGCTAGAAATACAACATAACATTCTTTATTTCTAAAAATCGACTTTCCACTTACCAGATTATCTTCCGTAGTATTCTGTATATTTGAGTCAATTATAAACTTTAATGAGTCAAAGAACTCCCAAGTACTCTTATATATTTCATTAGTCCCTTGTCCACTTTTCTTTTTTTTTAATTTTTCTCCACTCTTGGTTAATTTGCGTTCTCTAATTGGTGTAGCTTCCTTTGAATTTCTGCTGTAGAAGTATTAAATAAGTCGGCCAATTTTTGTAATGCATTCTGTTTTTTGATTCTGTCCTTAAATTCTGGAGTATGTACATTCCATAATTCAGGATATAATTCAAAATTTTCAAACAAAAGGCACGTGTCTTCTCTCGTCCAGTTGAACTTCTCCATACTTGCTCGATTTACAACACTACTTGCTGCAAGACTTTCGGAACAGGCTCGAAATTTTTGCGGCAAACTAATTTTCTGAGAGTAACCGTATACACTACAAACTCTCAGCAAGTCGCAAGTTATTTAAGTGCAAGTAATTTTGCTGCAATATTTCTCTAATGACGTCGCATCGTGCACACGCTACGCAAGTGACTTGTGAGAGCAACTCTAGCAATTTTATTTGCTAGTGGCCACGAGGCTTTAGGTTAGGTTGGGTTGAAAGTGAGTGAGGCAGCGCTGCCTCCTTCCACTGCGACTCAGTCGTGTCTATTGGGGCTCACACCTTTTTAGAGTTCACCGTACAGTCCGCACCTCTTTGCGAAGGCGATCAACGTGAAGGGTGAAACTTCCTTGAAGTCATGAGGTCCCAGTTGGGCAAATCCGAATGTCTGAAACCTAGCGTTATCCAGTACTGGACAGGAACGAAGAATATGCTCCGCTATTTCGTCCTCCACGTAGCAGAAGCGATAGTCTGAAGTTTGTTCAAGACCCAACTTCCGCATATGGTTCCTCAGACGACCATGTCCCGTCAGCAGACCAACCAGAATGGGGAGACCGTTCCTGATTCTCGGGGGGGCCTGACTCGAGGCGTATCTTATAAACGCCTTCGAGTGCAGTAGCCCCGGTGTATCTTGCTAATTCAGGAGTGCTTTCCTCACTGCCCAGTTTGAAATGGTTTTTTTAGCGGTGCTTTTTGCAATGCCCGCAAATGGTTCTGGTCCTCTGAACACAGATTCAGCTCCTCCTCTTGCTAGCGCGTCGGCTAATACATTGCCTTCCACTCCGCTGTGACCCGGAACCCAAATCAAGGTTACCCTGTTTCCCGTTCCGAGTTCGTTGAGGAGGTGCATGCAGTTCCATACCTTCATACTGGAGCACACTGCTCTAAAGCCTCAGTGCCGTCATACAGGGTGTTAATTAAGTATGCTAACAAACTTTAACCACGAATAGTACTCCGAAAAATAGAAAGAAAATGTCATATGAACATGGGTCCAGAAATGCTTCCTAAGGGAGCTACGCTCCTTTGCATGGGGCACCCTGAATACGGTTTTCCCTCGATATTCTCGAAACCATTCATAACAAAATTACGAAATTAGGTACGATGGGTAAACTTTTGACGCTGAATCTGATTCTGAATTCAGAATTTCATAATGTTAATCAGAGGCGTATCATACGGGAGGAGTTAAGGGTAGAAATAACCCCATTTTCTAAATGGTAATTTTTTTGACATTTTGATTTTAGACTATGGTATATCAGAGATTTCTACGTAAAAATGGTCTCTTGGTACATCTCGATAGAGCTAATCGTTTTCGAGAAAAATTTGAACTATTTGTAGTTTTCATACCTCTACCTTCCAAGTATTGTCATTCCATTACCTTCTATTCAGAGCGGTACTGGAGCTGTATTGCAGACAAGGTACTCTAACATACTTTTAACGTATGCCTTGAATCATCGTAGTTGCATCTACATGGTAAATTTTATGAGTAGGGTTTTGGTATGGCAACTAGACCTGGAAGGTAGTCACTACCAAAGTTTACAGATGGAATAACTATGTCATTTGTTAATTTAGTTATAAATCTGGGACTGCAGGTATATCACAGCACAGCTTTCATTTTACGATGTAGGTAATAACTTTACTTACACGCACTTTATGCACCTGCAAGCGTGAAACAATGAAATATAATACCTGACACGATAGTTACTTTACTTCTCGTGACTCTCTATCGATAAATTACCTTGCTTTAGATATCTTATTTATCGGTATCAAGTATATGTATGTATAGGCAGTTAGCCATTCTTAGTCTTTATGGCTCTCAAGTTGCGTTCACCTCATTCCTTGCACGCTTTTGAGATGTATGATGTTAAATTTGATTTATAGTATATGCAAGCTCTTCTATAAACAAAAACCGACTATATATAGCTCAGTAGTCATAGGTACTGAATAACTGAATGAAAGAAGGAGGGACGCTTTCTGGTGACCAGAACCACCAGTGGCTACGCCTACAAGCGGGCCCTTTTGCACCTCTCCATACTATAGTTTTCAAGTCCAGCCGTCATCGCAAAGGTGAGGAATACCTTAGGTCCTGCCCATCTTATATCCTCAGGTTCAAGGACTTATGACGTCTTGAACCTAGTACAGTGTGCCTGCCATAGAATATCTGCTGAGGACTCTTTCTCCTTGCTACAGCGTGCACACGTCGGGTCGCTTGCGACCCCCATCACATACAAGTGACGTTTGGAGGAGTTATGGCCAGATAGTAGGCTAAATTAAGTAACCATAGCCGGCTTCTGTTCAGTGAGAGGCAAAATGACCCCACCTTGGCCAGAGGTCCTAAAATAAGTTCTCTAGCTTGACGGAGATATCTAGAGATTCCTCTGCATCTCATAAGAGGTTGATTTTGCAATCATACTTCTAATTTTCTTCTAATGGTACCGGCTGGTACCTCAGCTAGCTCAGGACACAGGAAATTATTCCTCGACCCTCGCCTTGCGAGTGCGTCGGCCGTTTCAGTACCGCAAACTCCAGCATGATTCGGCACCCACGTAAGTGACACCTGATGTCTTGCCGAAATGTCATTCAAGGCCCCTCTGCTTTGTAGAACGAGCCTTGATATAAACCTACAAGCACTCAATGCTTCTAATGCTGCCTGGCTGTCAGCCCCTGAATTTCGTGACTACGAGGGGTATAAGCTAAAATTGCATAAATTTCTGATTGAAATACCTTAGTATATCCCTCAAGCGAGAGGGAGAGAGTCCTGGAGAAAGTAGTCATACTAGTTATGCTATAAGGCGATAATATATTACACAGTTTAAAAAGTTGCAGTTGCTGTTTTACCCTTTTTATTGGGTATTTTTGCTCTGCTTTCAATTTTTGATGGGTACTCAAAACATTTTATTAATTAATTTCTAACAAACGTCAACCGTTACACATAAGCCTTTTACGTCTCATTTTGAAGTGTTATAAAATTCTACATTTGAAAGAAGTTACAGCATCAGTATCCTTATCTACCCATACATCTTCGTGTATAAAATTTTAAAAAATATATTTTGATACCGTCTTATATATTGAATAGATCTTAATTAAACTTAAGACAGATTATTGAAAAAGCCAGAGAGCATTATTTTCCAGTTTTTATCTGCTTTGTGAACTATTCTAAGGCGTTTGATAACGCAAAGTAGCCTAAACTGTGGGAAATCCTTATCTCTATGGCAGTCCCTTACCACTTAGTGTATCTCATACAGCAACTCTATGAGTCCAGCTCGGCTCGTGTGAGAGTTGATGGTAACCTGTCTGGTCAAACAGCAACCAGAAAAGGAGTTCGTTAAGGATGTGCATTATTTCGGATGTTATTTAACATTTACTCTGAATTTGTGATGAGACAGGTATTGGACAACTGAAATGGTGGTATAACTATTGGCGGAAGCAAAATATCCAACTTGAGATTTGCTGACGATGCAACCCTTATTGCTGCTTCTCAGGAAGAACTAGTAGCTCTATTAGGCATCTTAGAACAACACAGTGTAGCACATGGCCTTGATAATAACTACAACAAGACCAAGGTTATGATCGTAGATGATAATCATCGAGAAATAGAGTCAATAGGCCGTTGTGAAGTAGTTCAGAGTTTTGTGTACCTCGGTTCTTTAATCGACAATTCGGGTAGCTGTGAAAATGGGATTCGACGGCGCATTTAACAGGCACGTGTGGCCATGACAAAGCTTACTAAAATATGGCGTGACCATACCACCACTAAAGCTACCAAAATGTAGCTGGTTCAGTCTCTTGTGTTCTCCATATTTTTTGTATGCCTCGGAAACTTGGACTGCTAAAAAGGCAGATCAAGCGCGCTTAGATGCTTTCGTAATGTGTACGTGGAGGAGAATGCTGAGAGTTCCTTATACCGCCCATCGAACTAATGTTTCCATACTGGATGAGCTCGGTAATCCAAATAGACTATCCTCCATTGTGTCGACGAGAATACTTATATTCTTCGGACATATTCACAGGAGCGATAATATGGAGAAACTTGTAGTTCAGGGTCATGCCCCGAGTGGGCGGCGCCGTGACCGTTCACCTACATGCTGGGTGGATACGACGAAACAGTGGCTGGATATGAGTATCAAAAGCGCGACTGAACTGACAGTAAATCGCGAAACATGGCGAGCTACAGTTCTCAAAACTATTGATAATATTCGTGTCGGCAATACTCTAGCTCCGACTTAATGCATTTTACGAGTTCACAACATGTCTGTTAAGACATTGTGACTATGGCGCTATATATTGAATAAAAAAAAATGAGCCGTGAAAGTCCTTCGTATCTCCTATGGTAATCATATCGAGGTAGAATCCCAAGGAGACGCTATAAGGTTCAATTTCGCATAACAAAAACGGTAGCAGGAGGCGTGGCTAAGTGCGGTAATAATATGGACGCCTCGCCAGAGCCGGATTACTTTCTTATGTACGTAATTTTGAAAATTCATTACAATGATGATTTAAATATGAAGTATTGGGTTCATTTTTCAATCTAATGCGAAATTCATAGTTAAGTATATGAAAAAAACGGGCTTTGTAGAGACGACGTTCATCATCAATTGAATAATACAACTGTATTATTGCTGCGATACGTTACACTTTATTGAGATAAGCACATGAAACCATTATTTCCTTTATGAATTCACTAGAATATCACTTAAAAATAACTAAAAATCTCGGTAAAAACATTCAAAAAAAGCAAACACGAAATTGTCAAAGAAACGTCAGCTGTTTGACATAAGTGTCGCATCAGTATGGCCAACTTGCACCTGCTTTTAGCCACGTTATCGCGCCTCCAAGGGATTCTACCTCGATGGGTAATCACCATGCTGCTCCGAAAAGTTATTCAACTAACAGCTGGTTGAACGATGATACGTTCGTAAAAAAGCGCCCTCTAAAGCAAATGCCCTCTAAACATTTCAACCGTGAATATCTCTTGCAACTGCCCCATCTACACTCCTGATAATAACCATTTATAGCCCTATCAACACTTTCATAACTTTTTCATGTGGGTGTAAGCCCCTCATAACCGACGTAATGAAAGCAACGTAGCCACAAGGAATTCTGAGGCGGCGACCGCCTCCATACATATAAATTGATAATTATGCAAATCTAAAGGGAAGTTCTACTCCTGACAAGTTCCTTTTCAAAATTAATTATTAGTTAAAAGTATTCGCGATAATAAGCAGTAGGCTAGAAGATACGATATAGGGTGATTCGAAAAATAGAGATAGGTTGAGAGCTTATGGCGCTGTAGAAGCGCTGCGAGAGGATGAGTGTCGGTACACGTTAGATTTGAAACGCTGCAGGTTGTAGCCTTTAGGAAACAAATTACCCGGCAGCTCATTTCACAGCGTCGAAGTTCTCCAAAAAAGGAATGCTGGAGGAGACTGGTTCGGTGAGTAGGGACCTCGAACTGGTAAGGATGAGCTCGTAGAGCCCGTCTAGGGTTCCTCGTTTGGACGGCCTTTGGTGTTATTATCTGGGAGAGCTCACTCGAACATCTTCCGTGATAGAATCTGTAAAACACGGACAGGTCAGCCACCCTTCTTCGATGTTCCAGGATGTGGAGGTCCTTTGTGAGGCTAGGCGTATCGATTAGTCTAAGTGCTTTCTTCTGGATAGTATCCAGAAGCTTAAGAAAGTTCTTCAGAGCGCATCCCCACACGTGGGAGCAATGCTCCAGCGATGGTTGGATCTGTGTCCTGAGGAGCAGGAGTAGTTGCTCTGCTCTGGTGTATGCAGCTTCTTACAGCGGAACAAAACTCCAAGCTTCTGGGATGCCGTTTCAGCAATACTGACGACGTGGTCGTGCCAGGACATGTTATTGCTGATGTTGATTCCCAAAAGCTTGACGGAAGGTGAGTCGACTATTGGGTGACCCTCCATTTCCACAGTTGGTAAGCGGTGGACTTTTTTGTAAGTGGGTCCTATCCCCAAAATTTGTATAGTTGGCATGCATATAATACTAATCCTGTGTCTATTATTTACCAAGCAAATGTATGTTACTACAAACACAAACAATATGGCCCTCAGGATTGCTGATATTCTGAAGAGCCTTAATTATTCTTTAAATAGAAGCAAAATGAGATTTAGTTGTTATTTTTCAGGATAAGGTCAGCAGTAAAACAAAAACTAATTATTATTCCTTAACCACGCGACGTTAGTATATAGTCATCATCGGGTATCTATAAATAATAATTGATGGTACAGAGTTTATAATGACTAAGCTTGAAACAATTCATATTCAATTTAAAAAAATAAGCTAGCAACGACTATTTTATAAATAACGTTAGCTGCCATTTGCCAAAACACAAAAACAATAAATTTACTTTGATTGAATCAGTAAATTCTTGCGAAATACACATACATGGAGAACAAGGACAATCTAAAATTTATTATTTACACTACACTTACTAGAATATCCAAGTTTTCCTCGTATTTAACAATATGGCAATAACAGAAGACACTGCCTACAGTGATAAAGTAATAAAATTCAACGAAACTTTTTTACAACACACACAATTAAAGTTTAATTAAAAACGGTGCAAAATTGTTTTTTTTTGCTTTGCTGTATCCTTGACCTATGCATATTCTGCCGCATTCCACTTCAAAATCCTACGTGGATTAAAAAAAGCTTTTCCTGGACCTTAGCCTTTGATGCGCGAGTAAAATACCGTGAAGGAGGTGTCGATTGGATGTCGAAACTTTGTGTCTCTCCCTGTATGATGCAGCCTTCCTACGTACAGCTGGTGGTGGGGCAATTCCAGCCAAGTTTCAAGTTCAGCGATGACCATCACCTGGTCCACCCTCAGAGTGACAACTGAACATAGAGGTAGTAAACAAACCACTTCAGCATGGCGTGCTCAAACCCATCATATTAAGTAAATAAACAAATTTTTGACACGTCAGCCTCCAAACATTGATTAGCTGTGACCTCGCAGTTACCCAGATACAAGCAATCATAAACACTGCACTCTTTGAGTCCCATCTCGAAAACCTGTTAAAATACACTCGAATATAGCACAGCAAATCCGTAAATCTTCACTACAATTACCAACAAATAGCGAATTCGATTTTATTGACCAAGCATAAAAGACGCACAAACAAAGCAAACGTTTGACAGTGGAGGTTCTACCGTAAAAAGTCGCATGAAAATTATGTCGGCGTTGCCAGCTCCTCAAAATTTATGTAAGACTTCAGAATTTGCGTTTATGGTGAATAAATATGCAGTAACGCAGTAGAGGTCAACATATTTATTGATTTTGCTGTAATCATTACTGAACCACCAAAAAACAATAGTAAATAATTATCTGTATCTAGTGGTCAATATGACAACGTAAGAGAAGATGTCGGCCTATCAGAATTAATTGTTTACTACCTATGTTCAGTTGTTACTCTGACGGTACACCTTAGTCCACCAGGCCAGGGAACGAATCACCCTGTATAAAAGCGAGTTTAATTCGATTTCGGCAACAGTAGGGCGTAAATTGATCGTATAGAAAGTTTATCGGCTCCATCTTTCCGCTCATAATTGGACTGCAACTGGTTTTTATTTATCTCTGTATTGATCTAGGCGATGAGAAATTGCCATACGCCACTTTTTTTTTCTTTTTCGTTCCCCGCAGTAATCTGATGTGCAAAGGCTGCCGAGGTTATCACCGAATGCCGTTTTTATTTTTAGTCCGTAAATTGGATATATAAAGTCGGCTGATATGTTGTTGTAGGTTTTAATAACAGTCTTTGCGATGTTCATTTGGACTGTTCTCTTTCAATTTGGATTGGATTCATTTTTAGCTCTCACTGACTCACTGAAGTCAGTGCTTATGCAGAGCCTCTGTCTGTCCGTCTGTCCGTCCGTCCGTTTGTCCGTATACAGCCATACAGCGATAGCCAAAATTACATGGAGAAAAACTAAATACAGATTCGGAATCAACATGAAAAAACTAGTCCGGGAAAAATCCGGTTTTGTCAATATCGCTTCCGGTTAAAAAAAATGAATCAAATTACGACAGGTAACTGACGATGTATTATGTACGGTGTATTGATGTTCCTGACGCACAGGCAGCGTTGCCGAGCCGTTAATACGCTAGGCACCAGTCCGAAAGGGCGTGGGATCGAATCTCACCGTGGTCAACAACTTTTTTCTTTTTCTTTAAGATTAAATGTTAAATTTGTTAATTACTAGTCCTACTTTTTATACCAACAAATTCCACAGTGAGAGCACCGTTTGAATTTATTCAAGTAAATTCTTTCCTACTTTTTAATACTCAGACCATCACTCACAGGATATATTCAGAGCATTGAGGCGTAAGTTTAGTGTCCAGAAAGAAATCGGATGACGCCGTGACCCAACAAACATCCATCCATCCTCAGGGATCTGTCCTATCCCCTATACTGTTTCTGCTGTACATCAACGAGCTGCTGGAAATAACATCCAATCCAATCTACAGCTTCGCAGATGACAGTACATTAGTGTCGTGCATGGAACCAGGCAAGCCACTATCATCCCAGGAGACGATACGTCAGCGACAGCAGCATGCCTCACAGATCAACGCTGATATCAAAACAATTGTCGAGTGGGGATTAGCAAATAAAGTACAGTTCAACGTACAAAAAACTCAGGCAACAACACTTACAAAGAAGTCTCACGATGGCTTACCAACCGTGGAAATGGAGGGTCACCCCATAGTCGAATCACCTTCTGTCAAGCTTTTGGGAATCAACATCAACAATAACATGTCCTGGCACGACCACGTCGTCAGTATTGCTAAAACGGCATCCCAGAAGCTTGGAGTTTTGTTCCGTTGTAGGAAGTTGTATACACCAGAGCAACTGCTGCTGCTGTACAAGGCACAGATCCGACCATCGCTGGAGTATTGCTCCCATGTGTGGGGATGCGCTCCGAAGCACTCTCTAAAGCTTCTGGACACTATCCAGAAAAGAACGATTAGACTAATCGATAGGCCAAACCTCACAAAGGACCTCCACAGCCTGGAACATCGAAGGAGGGTGGCTGACCTATCCCTGTTTTACAGATTCTATCACGGAAGATGTTCGATTGAGCTCTCTCAGATAATAACACCACAGGCCGTCCGAACCAGGAAAACTAGAGAAGCTCTGCGAGCTCATCCTTACCAGGTCGAGGCCCTTACTCCCCGAACTAGTCTCCTCCAGCATTCCTTCTTTTGGAGAACTTCGACGCTGTGGAATCAGCTGCCGGGGAATTTGTTTCCCGACGGCTACAACCTGCAGCGTTTCAAATCTAACGTGAACCGATACTTATTCTCTCGCAGCGCTTCTACAGCGCCATAGGCTTTAAGCCTTTGCGGGAGGCCGACCATAAAAAAAACAAACATTTTTAGTTAAAATTACCCTTTTTTACATCCAAATTAGACGCAGACCCTGCTAGACTAAGTCAAGTTTTAGGTCGGTTATCACTACGGAGGCGTTTATCAATAGAAAAAAAATTGTAATATTTTACCACATTAGGTAATTTTTAACTAAGAACTGGGATTTGTGATCTTAATTTGTTTGTTGGGGGGACGGCTACTGCGACTTCCTTTAGACGTAGAATTTTATAACACGTAAAATAAGACATAGAAGCTTTATCTTTAATTTACTTTTGCTCGAATAGGCTCGGTTAAAAACTGCCGTAAAAGACAAGACAATATTTTTTTGTAATCTATAAACATTCGTTAAGAAAACTGTTACCTAATCTTCAGTGAACACGAGTTCAGCGTAACAGTAAGACATTCCATAAGAAGCATGATAAATGCAGAGATATATACTGACAAATTCCATGTTTTAACACAAACATGTCATAATAATTAATAATTAATCCTAGCGTCGAAGAAGTATTGAGGTAATCTTTAAGAAAGTACCGTAATCTGTTGATACGTGGAATATCTCATCCTTCATCGTATTTTATGTAGAGTAGGGATTATTTTAGATTTATGAATAATTAAGATTAAGCGTATTAGTTATGGTGCTAACAGTACGACTATACGAATAGAGGAATAGTAGATTGAAGTAATGCTACCTCTATAAACCCAAGTAATTTCAAGTGAAGTACAAGTAATTGTAGTTGAAGTAGTAGTAGTGGTAGTAGTAATCTTTATCGAAATATACAAAACATACATTCCAAAGGGCGGAGTTCAGCATCACCAAATTGCAAGAATTTAGCTTACTGGTCTTCCACTCAAACTTACCTATCACTATTAGTATATCGTAAGCTCAGTTATAACGTGATTTGCTTATAACAGCTTATCATTAAAATTGATGCTATCTTTTTTGTGTGTAGATCATTCGAAATATTGTGAAACAATGGCATCAAGTGACTTGACTCAGTACTTTCCAGTACTAATAAAAAAATTGGAGCTCCTCTATCTCTACACCATCTTCATCAAAAAAGTAGATAACCATTAGGGGCCTTGGATGGTCCTAAAAACGTTTATTTTGCCGCTAGGTCTTTCACTCGGTAGGTCAATGGACAGCCTATTATTATTTTTCAGTTTTACAACTCCCCCACCCCCCAGCCACCTCAATCTGACACCCACTCAAAAAGAGTAGAAAATAATCAAGAACCCCTGAGCTGTTTTTATATTTTCAGTTTTTTGATCATTACTGCGCCGTCACTGGCACGATTTCTAAAAGCAATACGCGTTTTCTATCTTCGGTACAGTAGTAATACTGGATCAAAATTTCATAGTAAGTCAATTGAATAATTTCCACGTCACACAATATAGAACGATCTAAAGCAACACTCGTATGTATAAGTCAGAAAAATTCTAAGTCCTTTGGTTTCTGTAATAGGCAAGGCAATGTTCAGATGGACCTAAAACGTGTATTATGTCGCTAAATCTTTTTTTCACAAGTTACTGGTAGCCTATCATGAATACAACAAATTTTTCAGTTTTACAGGCCCCGACCTAACGACCTCAATTTCACTACACTCCAAACAATTAGAAAATGATTAAGAACCCCTAAAATGCCTAAAAACGCCGCCTGTGCCTAGAGCATCATACCGCTACCCAAATTCCATTACAATCCATGCGGCGGATACTGAGATTACGAGGCTAGACTAGACGTGGATTTTCATTATATACATGTCACAAAACGCCCAAAAAGCGTAATATCTCAAACAGTTTCGCGATCACAATATTACTGTCACCTATCGGTGTGAGAAGTGAAAATTCTTCCCACAAGTCCCTTGGTTTCCTGTAATATGCAAGGCAATGTGTGGATGGACGTAAAAAAGTGTTTTTGTTTTCACAGGTCATTGTACAGCCTATTATGAATACAACACATTTTTCTGGTTTACAATCCCCCACCCTAATTTCACCCCTACCCAATGTTAGGGTTGGATGTCAGTTTGTGGTGGTTTGTGACAGTTTATCAGGGTGTGAGTTACGTTGTGTTGTAAAGGGTATCACAAAATCAACAGTGGATTTATTTAAGTGAAAATATCAATAATTAAGAGTAAGAAAATTCAACAAAATTGGCTCAAAATACTTCCACTTACCATCTATCATCGGGGGTATGCATACCTTCGGGTTACAGATCTAATTTCTAATTATCTGAGATGAAGTAATAGTTGTATTTTTCATTTCAGCCTCAAGATTTAGTTACCGTGGTGCTGAGAAAGATCTTTGAACCCTAGATCTTAATCAACTAGAGGGCTCAAAATAGGTATCTGAAAGTCTATTTACCAGGTGACTGGCTAATTATAAGGTTTACTTATAAGTGGAATGTAAATAGACTCCTTGTAAGCAATTATTGGCAATAAATTTCAGTTAAAAGGTTAGATATTTTCCTATTCTTAATTTCGCTTTTTAAACCTGTAACACCAAAAAACGACGTTTGATGAATATTTGAAATGTTTTGTTTTTTACTAATTACTCCGCCGCCCATGCACCGATGCTCCAAATTATAACAGCGTTACCTGCTACGACTCCACACCACATCGCTACCTAAATTTGATCACAATCCATGCAGCGGTTACTGAGATTAGGAGGGTAGAAAAACGCCAACAGACAGACCGACCGATGGAAATGAGTGACGTGAGTTTTCGTTATGAAATGCCCAAGAACAAGAACAACAAAGAACAAATTCTTTTTCTATCTCTAATGGTAGATGGATAAAGGTTATATGCATGAACGTCCATTATCCTTTAAGAAATATGTGTACGTATCTGAACGAAAGATGCAGGATGATCTATAAAGCCTCAAAATTTGCTCACCCAACTGATGAGCTAGGTAAGCAAATTACCGTATTACTGTACGGTGCAATAGCTAACATCACACTTCCCGCAACATTTCGCCCCGTTTTGAGCTCCTTTTACGCCAAACAAAGAGCCAGGATGGAGCGATAGAGCGTCAGAGGAGATCGTTAAAAAAGTACACCCGCATTTTCTTCCCAGACACAGAAGTTTCCCGGGAACTTTAGCGTAAAGATGTTTCGCGTTCGTCTATTTTTTCGGGCGGTGTGCTGGCAAATGCATATATGCATGCAGTTAACAGATGTCTAAAGTGGAGTTTGGTGGAGTTGGTGCAATACCAGGACCGTACTTTTATAACGATGCAGAGTTTTTGAGTGGTATACAAAGTTTGAAGACGGTTGGGAATCAGTTGAATATGTCGGCGTTCTCAAATTGAACAAAATCGATCCTAACTTAAAAAAATGGAGTCAAGTTGATTGATGCAGTACTTATAAATCAAAAAAATTTAAGTCCCTTGATTTCTAGAATAGGCAAGGCAATGTTCGGATGGACCTGAAAAAGTGTATTATGTCGCTATGTCTTTCTTTCATAGGTCAATGGACAGCCTATTATAAATACAAGTTTATGAGATTTACAACCCTCCCAACCACCCCAATTTCACCCCTACCCAAAAAAATGGAGTCAAGTTGATTGACTCAGTACTTCCCACACATAATGATGATAGCATTTTATCATTTCCCATTGCATGAGGTTATAGTCTAAAATCACCTTGCAACTAAATTATCGCCCATCCGCCAGCAAAAACAACATCCAACACAAAAACCCTTGTAAATAGTTTCTTGCGTCTCCCTCCTTAGGAACTAGGGCGCCACAGTTTTTTTCTGCATGCTTGAACTGGACGATGCGAAATGATCAAGAGCCTCCAACCCGTCTAAAAACGAAGTTTGAGCTGATTTTATGTTATTGGTTTTTTTATTATTGCTGCGCCGTCACTGACACGGTTTTTCAAAAACAGAGTCGTTTTCCATTCTCGTAGCGATAATAAATTCTGTGTCAAAATTTCATTAAATCAGTTCAATAATTTTCGCGTTACGCAATGTAGAGCGAGTCCCTTGGTTTTTATAATAAGCAAGACAATGTTCGGATGTACGTAAAAAGTGTATTATGCTGCTAGGTTTTTCATTCAAAGATCAATGGACAACCCATTATGAGTACAACAAACTTTTCAGTTTTACAGCCCCAAACCCTCCAGCCATCCCAAATTCACCCTCACCAAAAAAAAAAAAACGTAGAAAATGATCAGAAACCACTAAAACGCCTAAAAACAAAGTTTGAGCTGTTTTTATATTTTTAGTTTTTTTATTATTGCTGCGCCGCCACTGACCCGATTTTTCCAGAACATACGCGTTTTCCATCCTCGCCTTGGGAGTAATACTATGTGAAAATTTCATTAAAATGAATTGAACAATTTTCGCGTTACGCGATATCGAACGATCTAAAACAACACTCGTATGTATACATCACAAATTCTAAGTCCCGTGGTTTCTATGATAAGCATGCAACGTTCGGATGGACCTAAAAAAGTGTATCATGCCGCTAGGTTTTTCATTCACATATCAATGAACAGCCCATTACGAATACAACAAATTTTTCGGTGTTACAACCCCCCACCACCCAATTACCCCAAATTCACCCCCACCCAAGAAAAAGTAGAAAATGATCAGGAATCCCTAAAACGCCTAAAAACGAAGTTTGAGGCATATTTGGAATTTTTCGTTTTTTGCTAATTACACCGCCCCCCGTATAACGATTTTCAAAATTATAGGAACATTACCTACTACGACCCCACAGCATAACGCTGCCCAAATTTCATCACAATCCATGCAGCGGTTACTGAGATTACGAGGGTAGAAAAACGCGACAGACAGACAGAGAGACAGAGCGACAGACCGACACATCGACAGACAGACCGACGGAAATGAGTGACGTGGATTTTCGTTATATACACATCATAAAACACCCAAAAATCGTATTATCTCAAAATCAAAAAATTTCGCGATCACAATACTACCCTCACCTATCGGTGTGGGAAGTAAAAAGGTAGAAAACGATCAAGAACCCCTAAAACGTTTACGAAGTCTCAAGGGCCTATGACATACATCACACTTAAGCCCTTTGAACATTTGTATCTGCAAACTAAAAGCGGCCGAAGATAACATAGGTCTCATATTTCTTGTATTATTTATGCTGACTTACTTAGGTCTCGAAGTGAAACAAAAAACAAAAAAAGCATAAATGCTCAAGTCCATATAGGTATAGGCTCCATTTAGTGACCTACTCGTATATTACAAGATGGGTCCATGTACGACATGCAAAATATTTAATTAGTGTAGATAAGGCCTCGATAAAAAGACATATGGTATACACAGGCGTTTATATACATAATATTTATATACACTAAAGTGTCCATACTCAGGCCTTTTTACATGCTATGTAATCTGCAACGAAAATGCCTTTTGACTTAGGACCTATTCCATCGGAAAGAGCGCATTCTATTTATAAATTTGAGTCCAAATCCTCATTTTACGAAAATTTGCACATAGGCCATTGTTCATCAAAGCTACAGATATTTTCCTGATTCCCTACCTGGACAAAGTACGACAAGCAAGTTCCAGCATACCCCTATCCTTACATAGTGTAAGCCTCCCATTTCGTCTTTCCTTTCCATTTATTTTTACGCCCGAGGTTGCCGGCACTGCGAAAACTCCCCCGTAATAATAATCGGCTCTACCCGACCAACTCCCGCGTACTCCCGTTCTCTAGTCGGCTCTCCGCGTCTGAGCGCTTCATTATGTCAGAAGTTAAATATTTAAAGTGTAAATTTGCTTTACTTTCGCCGTATCATCCACCGGGCCATTATCCTTTAGTTTGTCTTTATATTGTGTTGCTCGAACCTCGCTTGAAATATTGCTGCATTTCACCTTTTTTTTTTAATTTAGTACTATGGGATCCGGTGGAGCAGGCTTCTGCTGGGAAGGTGCAGTTTAACGTACAGAGAACTCAGGCAACAACACTGACAAAGAAATCTCACGTTGGCTTACCAACTGTGGAGATGGCCGAGTCACCTTACATCAAGCTTTTGGGGATCAACATCAACAATAACATGTCCTGGCACGACCAAGTCGTCAGTATTGCTAAAACAGGATCCCAGAAGCTTGGAGTTTTGTTTCGCTGTAGGAAGCTGTATACACCAGAGCAACTACTGCTGCTCTACAAGGCACAAATCCGACAATCTTTGGAGTATTGCTTCCATGGGTGGAGAAGCGCTCCGAAGCACTCTCTAAAGCTTCTGGATACTATCCAGAAGGGAGCAGTTAGGCTAATCGATACGCCTAATCTCACAAAGGACCTCCACAGCCTGGATCATCGATGAAATGTGGCTGACCTATCCCTGTTTTACAGATTCTATCACAGAAGATGTTCGAGTGAGCTCTCCCAGATAATAACACCAAAGGCCGTCCGAACGAGGAGCACTAAAGAGGCTCTGCGCACTCATCCTTACCAGATCGACGTCCCTACTCCCCGAACCAGTCTCCTCCAGCATTCCTTCTTTTGGAGAACTTCGACGCTGTGGAATGAGCTGCCTGGGAATTTATTTCCCGACGGCGACGGCTAGAACCTGCAGCGTTTCAAATCAAACATGCACAGACACTTATCCTCTCGCAGAGCTTCTACAGCGCCATAGGCTTTCAACCTTTGCAGGAGGTCGACCATAAAAAAAAAGGTAAGGGAGGCTAGACACTCTCCCTCTGCACGACTGACTGTAGAAGTAGAAATTGAATCTTGTGCTCTCCATTCTCTTCCATGCATATATCCTATCGTTTCATCCACTTGCCATACACTTAAGAACTTCAAAACCATGTTTAACACGCTTATATTAGCTTCATCTCTATGTTTGTTTTTTGTTTGTGAGCTTGCAACTCTGTTTTGGATTGAGAGGTCGGACCGAACATTGAACTCTCCAAATTTGCCGCGAAAATGATTTTGACGGCTTCAAATCCGAAGGACTGCCAGCTTGATTAGTATGAAACTCAAATTTATTGAAATAAATGCTTATGAGACTGAGACGTATGGGGTGGAAAACTTCAATCTCATATCAAAATTTTGTGACATCAACGACGATTCGCTGTCTGCAATTTTAGATAAAGCTTCTGAAGTATGTTCTAATGTTTCAATTTAAGACAATGTTCATGAATCAAAGGTATTGCTGTTTACCGTAGCATAATTCGTATTTAATTTGTTATTTTGTCCTGTAAAAAGAATTCATTCTATTGGGCAATAAATGCTATGTTATTATTTTCATCTCGCATGATAGCGGTAGCAACAAGTGGTGACGGGCTGTGCCAAGTCACCGCCTGAACTATTACTGGTCCGAATTGAGGAAGGATCTCACAATACTACAGGTCTTCAGGATGACAGATTTTTGCAATACTTTGTGTAACTTTTCGTCCAGGCCTAGCTGGTGTGAATGTGTTAGATGTAATGTATGAGACCGATATAATTGGGGGGACAATAACAATTTTGTTTTGTTTCTGGAGTCGTTTTACTTCTATGGCAAGGTCTGTGTATTTAGATATCTTCCCAGCGTAGGTGGTTTGAACATTCATATCATTAGGGATAGCAATATCTATTAGATAGGCAACTTTGTCTGTCTTCGACTGAAAAACTATATCTGGTCTATTGGCTCGGATAGTTTTGTCTGTGTGTATTCCAACGTCCCAGTATAGTTTGTATTGATTGTGAGATTGAGTACTGATGTCGGTGTATAATTATAATATGGTTTGTAAAAGTTTTTTGACCTACTGTGATGAACTTCAGTTATTTTTTGTAGGATAAGGTCATTTAAACAAAAACTCCTTATCTTATGTGCCACCAAAGGTGTGCAGGCACATTACCAATTTTATTCTGTTCCTGTTTATTTTAATTCATTTTTATTGTGCGTGTTATGTGAAGTTATATTTTATAACCGTTAGTAGTGTCGTATCTTTCCAGTATTTTTATCTAGTTAAACTCTGATGATTATTACCATACAAACGATGAAAACTTCGTTTTTCTGTTACCTGAGGATGACTTAGTATAAGTCGAAACGTTGCAGATAGGAAAGTAAGGAGTTTTTGTTTCAATGACCTTATCTTACAAAAAATAACTGAAATTATAATATGGATTTATTATTATTAAACGCAAAGTGCCTGAAAATAGAAGACGACCGCTATATCCACAATCAATCCCACAGAAATCAGTGCTTGATCACCCCCGTCATACCGACTGATAACATTTCGTTAAGCTAATAATGCTTCTCAGGTACGAATTTCATACTCCGCGCATCCTAGTTAGTGGTCTCATGAGAAAATTTGACATTTCCACGGAATTATTCCGTAGGGCCATAATCACACCGTAATTAATATAAACCGCTATTTTTCCTCTTGTATTGAATAGAACATCTAGATAAGCCCTCTACCTCGTTTTCGTTATTATATACTTTTATCAACCACTCCCAGCATTATCTTCCGTATATACATTTTATACGTCACAGTTTCAGATAACGAGCAGGCTAGGTACGTACGTCTTGACAGTGTCGGCGCGTAAGATGTTCTCTATTAAAAATATCCCAAAATATATTCGAACAAAAATGAATTATTGATAATATGTATCCCTATATACAGCCTTTCTACAAAAGACGGAACTCGTTTGATAATAGTTATTTGCCTAACAAGTTCCGAGTCCTGGAAGCCTGCGAGTCCCGTAAAATCACTTTCGGGTAGCGTTACGTACAATATTGTCACGACACTCTCTATTTCTGTACTTCAAGGAATCAAACTGGACGTAACCTTCACCGTTTTACTTCACAACACAATACAATATCTCTTACCTTTTCTCAGCTACAACTCAACTCAACTACTACTACTCCCGTGGCGCCTTATATACACTTCATCGAACCATCTAGAGAATTCGAGACATTCAGATGACATTCTAGAACGCCCATCCGTCATTCCCGAAAACTCTAGACGATTCGATGACGTTTACACGTTAAAGATCTAACCTAACACTTTAACTTTACTTCATGCATGACAGCTAATAGACAATACACGAATACCATAATATACAGTATGTTACAATATTTTTTCTGCAGCCGTTTATTAGATAAAGTATTAAAAAGTAATAGGGGTAGACACTATAAATATTACTTATCAATACTACAGCTGTCCCAAAAATAGAACTTTCGATTTGTGTAAAGTTTCATTTCGATTTCATGAATCGTACCGAAAGTTCTTTTTTCGGGACGGCTACAGAAAAAGTATATTAAAAATACTAACATGTCTGCAGACAGAAAATAAGAAGCAAGCAAGAAAAATAGCAATGTAAAATGTTTTATACAAAACAAACTACCAATTTGGTACACAAGTCCATACCTTTTTAATAATAATAGGCACAAATCGGCTCTATGAGTGCTCTACTATCATCTACGGCCCAGTTTCACAATCATTGGTCACTCTGACGGTTTACTAACCTCGACCTGCGAGTTAACTCGAACAATCGAACGCCTCTTGTTTCACAATCATAAAATGACGTAGGGTTAACTGACCGCGAGTTGTATTTTATTTCTAGCGGTTGGTGGTACCGTGTCCGCAATATTTAAAATTCTTCTTCTGCTTCTTGTTTCCTTCGTTAGGTGTTTTGTGTCTTTCTGACAAGAATATCAAAGAATGAGTTCGTTCAGTTGCCAGTTCCATGCGATTTCCAACCCCATTTTGTTTTTTCCACTGACGTTATTTCATTTCATTTGCAGATATTTGGTGTTTGGTATAGATGAAAGATTTTTAGGTTCGGTTGGTGTTTGGACTGCTTGGCGTTGTAGTTGTTTCTGAGGCCTTTTTCAAATAATAGCCATGCACCTAGCCGTGTGTCAGCATGGAAAAACCAAAAAGACCGAACAGCTTTTCAAAAAATGAAGAATATCTGTTCATTTCGTTGGTAGAAAAGTAAAAGCATGTAATAGAATGCAAAACATGGCGTGAAAAGGACAACGCCTGGGAAAAGATAGGAGAAGAATTTGATTGCAAATGTGCAAATAATAGCCGCAGATCTGTTAAGGTGCTGAAAGAAAAATACAAAAATTTTAAAAAGACCAAGGAATCATGGTCATCATATTTCTCAAAATAATTGACTCTAGGTCGAAATATTCTTGGTCTCATTGCTTCTTCATCACTGCTAAATAAAAGGAACGATGGAAAGCGTTAAGGTAAACGATAAAGAAACTTCAAACGCCTGGCAAGTAACAAAACAATGTCGCAAAATCAAAGTGACATAACCTAATGCGCATGCGTCATCGCAAACCTGGGGTTAACTCAAGGATTTCTTGAGGTCAACTTAACTCAGAGTTAACTTCAAGTGAAATCGAAAACCATCATTTGTGAAACATGACATCTAGGGTTAACCTCCGGTTAACAGACAACCATGAGTTAACCCATCATTGTGAAACCGGCCCTAAGTCACTAATAGAGAATAGATGAGACACTGGTGCTGCCATATGCTCCAGGGGATATAGAGTCCGTTGTGGAGAACGAGAGATGCCGGATTTATTGAAAGTACTCGTACCCCACCCTCTAACAAGCCCGACATAGACCTCCTCGATCACCAAAAGAAGACGATGTTCATTATAGAGTTTTCGACACCCGCCGACGTGAACATCGTCTCTAAGGAGGAAGAAAAGCGTACCAAATATCTGGAGTAGCTGGGACAACTTCACAGGCTCTGGTCAGACTACACTGTCAGTCTGCTGGTAATACTCATTGGTTCCCTAGGTGGAATGAGGAATACGCTGCTCTCTGCACTACGCAAAATACCGGTATGCCGTGCAGCGGCGCACATATTAGCCGCCAAAATACAGGAGACAGCCATCCTTCTACTTAGGGCGCTCCTAGTAAAACGTTTTTTGACAGAGAAGTAGTCAATAAGTTCACATTCCGTAAGGTAGGCTTTTTCACAAACTTTAAACGTTGATTTCTCTGAGAGTAGGCGGCAGAAAAGATCTGTCTGTGCGCCATCTGGTACCCGAAGGCAACCGCAAACCAAAGAAAGTCGCAGCTAGACAGCAGCAGACTTCTTGGTGGAACGGCATGGCGCATCCGCTTGGCCTGACCAGAAGAGCGCGGCTCTATATGCTGCTGCATATGAGAGTCGATGTACGAGGGTTGTTCTATATTTCCGTCAATCAACCACTACGCAGACAGCTGTTTCACGCTTGTTAGCGATCATCAGTGCGCCTTAGGTCGATTGACGAAGATAGAGATCATCAGAATCTTCATGTCTACCAGATAAACAAATATAACAAATGCGAACTTAAAAATAATTCTGCTTAACATAGAGCCTGGAAGGGCTCCTGGTTTCGACAGCGTCCTGCCAGAATTTCTGATTCACGCAGGTCAGCAAACAAGAGTGTGGCTATCTCTCTTCTTCACGAACCCCCTTAATACGGGAAACCTCCCACGGGAATTCAAAAGAACGAAGGTCATATCAATATTAAAACCCGGTAAACCGAACGATCAACCTGCCAGCCTTACTCAGTTGCTCCTATAAATTGCTAGAAAGAGCCGTCTACAACCGATTGAGCGCGACTATCTTAGACCGGGTCCCGATAACCCAGGCTGATTTCAGACCGGGGCGCAGCTGTTGTGATCAAGTACTGTCCCTCACAACGCATATAGAGGCAGGCTACCAGCAAAACATGAAGACGCGAGTGGCGTTTGTTGACCTCACTGCCTCACTGGAGGAAGGGTCTCCTATATAAGTTGCTGCAGGTGATTCCCTGTCAGACCACTACAAGACTCATAAACAACATGTTATGTCCAAGTAATCCTAAACGAGAAAGCAAGCAGTCAGCGCAAATTGAACAACGGACTTCCACAAGGCTCAGTACTGGCCCCCTTACTTTTCAATCTATATATATCTGACATGCCAGAAACAGTCAGTTACAAGTTTTGCTATGCAGACGATATAGTCATAGCTTTTTCCGATAAGAGCTTCAAGAACGTTGAGCATACTCTTTATAACGACTTGTTAGCTCTAAACAACTACTTCAAGAAATGTAGACTAGTACCGAGCCCCAACAAAACCGAAGTTTCCTGCTTCCACCTGAATAACAAACTAGCTAAATATGAACTGCAGGTACTTTTTGCAGGCGAACCCCTGAAGCATAACCATTTCACAAAATATCTTGGAGTAACGTTAGATCGCACCCTCCGCTATAAGAAACATCTCGCAAACACTGCAGGAAAACTCAGAACACGCAACAACATTATCCAAAAGCTGTGTGGAACGACGTGGGGTGCCACTGCTCCAACTCTACGAACCAGTGCACTAGCTCTTGTCTATTCGTGTGCTGAGTGCTGTGCGCCTGTCTGGATTAACAGCCATCATACCAGACTAATTGACGTCCAACTAAATCACACTATGAGACTTATTACAGGCGCAGTTAAGACAATCCCAACTCAATGGCTGCCTGTACTCTCCGGAAAAGCCTCACCGCAGCTGCGAAGGACTGACGCCCTTCTAAGGGAGTATAACAAGATTACGGCCAACAACAAACTGCCCATCCACCGAGCAATACCCCCGTTGCAGATAAACAGACTTAAATCCCGACAACCACCAATAAGGGATGCAGAAGGGCTTAAAACCAATAACTTCGACTCCTTAAACCAATGGCGCTCCCAGTGGGAAGGTTTTGCGGAACACCACTCGCGATGCGCATTTATGGGGGCAGCCTTACTTCCAGGATCAACTACCCCGGAAAGAGTGGGTAAAACTTAATAGAGTCCGAACAGGCCACGGCAGATGTGCCGACTCCCTTTACAAGTGGGGCTATGTGCAATCTCCCTTATGTGACTGTGGCGCGCCCCGCCAAACTATAAACCATATTACGAGCGAATGTGAACTGCGTGCGTTTCAGGGATCGCGAGAAGAGTTCTTCACAGCCACACCGTTGGCGCTGAAGTGGTTGAAAGAACTTGACATCAACCTGTAAATACCAAAGACTATGTATCTTAGTTTGTAGCTGTATATATTTTATTTTAGTATAGGTTATAATAGTTTTTCTTTTAATCTATATTTACTATTGTCATGTTTTTGAGCCATACGATAAATAAAAATAACATAGATTTCACATTCCAAAACCCAAAATGCGTTTTATTTTCTCGGCATTCATCCTGGGCATGTTTTAAAAATTTTAATTGTAAATTGCTGACATTAGGTGTGTTTTGTACCTCCGCAACTCTTATGCATGAACCACCACTGCGTTTTGAATACATTGTTAGGGTGATACGACAATTTTTATTAGCGCTACAGGGAAAACTTTGAAGGGCTCAGGGATTTTAATTCTCGTTTCCGGTGACTTCAACACGCAAACTTTATCTTGTGCCTAACGGTTATTATTACGATTATTGCAAATTGTATGTATTCTCGATGGCATATCTCAGGTATTATGAGGTTTTTAACGAGCTTCGGTATACTGGAAACAGGTTACTTACTTTTGCTCTGTAGGTACGTTAAATTTTATGTTTTTTTATTCTAATTATTATTAATAGTTGACCTGACTTGACTAGTTGACTTTTCTGAATAAATTTCACAAAAATATCAACTCCCTAACAGTTGGATGCCACGCCTTTTAAGCTTTCGTCGCTACGCTTCTGTATAATATTAACAAACTCTAAGGTGTCTGCGCAATCTCTTAGTGAGGTGAGTCGTAGTTTTCATGAAAATAAAGAAACAGTCATACAGAAATATATGCATTTCAACGGAAACTCCGTTAAGGTATGTCACAGGTCAACTTAGATCAACGCTGATAAAGCTTTAATCCTACCAGAACAGCTTTTTAGCATTATCGCAATATATGTCAGAATACCAATGAGTTTACGCCTTATCGGTGTTTTAGTTTGTTCCAGGAAAAGACCATACAGGGTGAACTAATATAATGTTCAAGGCTTTCACGGCCGTTGTCTAATCAATTTTTGGGTCTTCGGTTTTTAGGCCGGCGTCGTTGAGCTTTTCGCAACCACGAGTGGATGGCATCTTCAGAAGCTATTTCGCTTCGGCGACTTCCAAAATACTGACTGCTGGCTGGTGGATCTGCACCTGTATTTATACATGTTAACGGTGACGTGGCCCACATTGGTAGCCTTTTGGTATGGCAGTGTCTTCAGGTCCTTCAGGATGGGTACCCATGTCCGGCTGACTTTCAGTGTTTCTTCTTTCATACTGAAATCGTTGTGATGTTTCTGTATTTCGGTGGCTTCTCTGTGGAGTCTGGAATGGTATAAAAATGTTGCAGCAAGATCCTCTGGTCTACTTTCTTAATCGCATGTTCGGCTACCGCTGATTTGTCTGTATAACCTAGCTGACAGCTAGCCTTATGTTCTGCAATCCTTGTGTTTATCGATCGCTTCGTTATTCCTATGTATGTGTGATACGCTCCCCCATGTACATGGTATGAGATAAACCCCTGGCATTGTGAGTGGGTCTCTTATCCTTGACCATTCTCAAATACTCCTGTATCTTTCTTGTGGACTGGTAGATGATAGATGGTATTGACGTTTTCTTTTTACAGCTTTTTTCCTGTTCTATGTGTTATTCCAGTCGCATACTGTAAAAAAGCTGTTGCTTTACGTTCAGGTTGTTGCTTTGTCTTTGTATTCTCATTTGTTTTGTTATTCCCTTCTCTGTATAACCGTTTGTCTTAAGAGCGTTCTTTAGATGTTCCAGTTCGGTGTCGAGTTCCTGTGGTTCGCTCACTTTTCTTGCCCGTTCTGTCAAAGTTTATTAGAGCTTAGAATAACGGATAGCCTTTAAAATAAATAACGTTTTGGGTAAGTTGATTCTATGATTGATATTGATCATTCTACTAGAACAATTATTGGGCGGACGTATGGAGTATTTAGTGGATGATGCAGTTTTACATTCACCAGTAGGTAATCACCTACGAAATTCTGAGATGATATGGGCTTCATACAGGGTGTCCCACGACGATTAAGACAAGCAATGTATCGGAACTGGATAGTAGTAGCAAATTATAAATTTGGGAGCTTAAATTAGAGCTGGTGATTTAACTTGCGTATTATCTATAGATGATTACTAAAACGATGTGATGGAGGCTATTTCCCTATAGGACAGCAATTGTTTCTGAACCCCACAGCCCTCTTGTCATAATACTTGTTTTATTGATATCTCCGGTTTGAAAATAGCTAGAAAGTTTAATCATGCGCTGAGTTTTTAAGAATTTCATCCTCCTTATATCTATATTAAAAGATATATAGCATACAATTTAAAATTTTCGTAATAATTTGTAATAATTGTGATGATGTCAAATACCGCCCTGTAGCTACTAAGTCAAGATAAACTTGGATAATTTTTATATAACAAATTATCAGGTAAGAACAGTTGTTCCAAACGAGACCTAGCTTGTTTAATTCCGTTAACTCATACCAAAGTTATGGCCATTTGAATAAAAACTTTTTTGAAATTCCCCCACCACTACATCTTGATAGAGCCAAAAACTGTTAACAAAAACAATCGAAAACTGTACTGTCTACATGACGGTAGAATCTATAATATACCTTTACTTGCATATTTTTTGAGAAAAAGCCGTTATTCTGATTGATCGTAACAGTTGCGCCCCTAGCGGCCACTTGCGGAACTTGAAAATAATTTCCAGCGATTTCTCTTAGCCGATTTACTTATAATATTTTCTCCTCGAAGTTTTTTTTTTTTTTTTATGGTCGGCCTCCCGCAAAGGCTGAAAGCCTATGGCGCTGTAGGAGCGCTGCGGGAGGACAAATGTCTGTTCACGTTAGATTTGAAACGCTGCAGGTTGTAGCCGTCGGGAAACAAATTCCCCGGCAGCTGATTCCACAGCGTCGAAGTTCTCCAAAAGAAGGAATGCTGGAGGAGACTGGTTCGGGGAGTAAGGACCTCGACCTGGTAAGGATGAGCTCGCAGAGCTTCTCTAGTATTCCTGGTTCGGACGGCCTTTGGTCTTATTATCTGGGAGAGCTCACTCGAACATCTTCCGTGATAGAATCTGTAAAACAGACATAGGTCAGCCACGCTCCTTCGATGTTCCAGGCTGTGGAGATCCTTTGTGAGGTTAGGTGTATCGATTAATCTAATTGCTCTTTTCTGTATAGTGTCCAGAAGCTTTAGAGAGTGCTTCGGAGCGCATCCCCATACATGGGAGCAATACTCCAGCGATGGTCGGATCTGTGCCTTGTAGAGCAGCAGCAGTTGCTCTGGCGTATACAACTTCCTACAGCGGAACAAAACTCCAAGCTTCTGGGATGCCGTTTTAGCAATACTGACGACGTGGTCGTGCCAGGACATGTTATTGTTGATGTTGATTCCCAAGAGCTTAATGGAAGGTGATTCGACAATGGGGTGACCCTCCATTTCCACGGTTGGTAAGCCATCGTGAGACTTCTTTGTCAGTGTTGTTGCCTGAGTTTTTTGTACGTTGAACTGTACTTTATTTGCTAATCCCCACTCTACAATTGTTTTGATATCTGCGTTGATCTGTGAGGCATGCTGCTGTCGCCGACGTAATGTCTCCTGGGATGATAGTGGCTTGCCTGGTTCCATGCAAGACACTAATGTACTGTCATCTGCGAAGCTGTAGATTGGATTGGATGTTATTTCCAGCAGCTCGTTGATGTACAGCAGAAACAGTGTAGGGGATAGGACAGATCCCTGAGGAACACCGGCGTTTATTGAAAATACGTCTGATGAACAGCCCTCGACTACAACAAACAGAGATCGATCGTTCAAAAAGCTGTTCAGCCACTGGCGCAGGCCAGGTGGTAGTCCATAAGCAGCAAGCTTGACCAGAAGTCCGTCATGCCACACTCTGTCGAAGGCTTTCGATATGTCAAGTGCAACAACACGGGATTCGCCATGTTTGTCTATTGCTCTGTTCCACAAGTGAGTGACGTAGGCAAGGAGGTCACCTGTAGACCTGTGCTTGCGGAAGCCATACTGGCGATCATTTATGATGTCATTGTTGTCCAGGTATTTCAGGAGCTGTGTGTTGATGACAGTCTCCATAACCTTAGACATGATGCTGAGAAGAGCCACAGGTCTATAGTTGGTGGGATCAGTTTTTTTGCCTTTCTTAGGGATAGGTTGCACGCAGCCAATCTTCCACGAATCGGGAAACACGCCTCGTTGATACGAAAGTTTGAAGAGCTTGCAAAGAATAGGTGCAAGCTCAGCGGCACAGCGTTTAAGGACAATGGCTGGAATTTGGTCTGGACCAGTAGCTTTATTGGTGTTCAGTTTTTGGAGGATGCTTTTTACATCTCGGTGTTGAAATTTGACCTCTGCCATTCTCGAGTTCACGCTTATGGTGGTGGTCGGAGTACTTCCTTGAAAGTCTACAGTAGAATTGGCTGCGAAGAGCTTCCCCAAGATGTCTGCTTTTTCTTTAGGAGCAGAAGCGATGGACCCGTCCTCTCCGGTCAAGGGTGGTATTGACGAATAGGAAAAGTTCTGACTAACAGCCTTAGCTACAGACCAGAATGTTCTGGACGAACTAGGACATGAGAGGAGCTTGTTCTTAATTTTTTGGTTGTGTTCCTCCTTGCTGCTGTCAATCACGCGTTTGCAGTGATTTCTGGCGTCGATAAAACTGCGGTGGTTCTCGGCATTTGGATTTTTCCTCCATTCTTTGTAATGGTAGTTTTTAGAGGAAACTGCATCTCTACAGCGCTGATTGAACCATGGCTTGTTTTTGGAGGGATGCTTGACGACATGAGGAATATAGGCTTCCATGCCAGATATCAATACCTCTGTTATTTCTTGGGCGCAAGCTGATGGGTCTCGTGACTTGAAGCAGACGTCGTTCCAGGGAAAGGACTGATAGTATTCTCTTAGGTCGTCCCACTTTGCTGATCTGTAATGCCAGACGCGGCGAGGCTTTGCATGGTGGAGATCTGGAGAATCCATTCTGCATAGCGTTGAGACGGTGTTATGGTCAGACGATCCCAGTGGAGCAGTTACTTTCACTGTGTAGATTGTTGGAGTAGTTGTTAGATATAGGTCCAACAAACTAGCAAAATCTCCGTGGCGGCTGGGGATCCTTGTTGGTTCTTTGACTATCTGCTCCAAGCCGCAGCTAATAGCGAAGGCTTCAGCTTCACGTCCCTCGTCGTCCGTTTTGTTTGAGTGTTTGAGCCAGTAGGAGTTGTGAACGTTGAAGTCACCCAGAAAGACTATCTCTG
Organism: Callosobruchus maculatus; assembly: GCA_951848785.1. Classification (NCBI taxonomy): domain Eukaryota; kingdom Metazoa; phylum Arthropoda; class Insecta; order Coleoptera; family Chrysomelidae; genus Callosobruchus; species Callosobruchus maculatus. Next base: position 759,201 of record CATOUR010000184.1, read on the forward strand.
AATGAGGGTGATCAGATTGCAGTGCGTCCACAGTGGCTGAAAGCTTCTCGAAGAGCTCTTTGCAGTTGTTATTGCTTGGTGGCCTATAAATGCAGCATATAAACTTGGAATGATTTTGGAAGGATATTTTGAGCCATATGATGTCAAATCCTTCCAGTTCGAGCTCCTCTTCTCGATGACAAGAAATCCCAGATTTAACGTACACGCATACGCCAAACCTACGTCTAAATCGGGTGTATAAGTCATATCCGGGATATCTGAAGCAGTTATCCATTGTTGAAGAGCCGACTTGAGTTTCCGTAAGAGCCAGAATGTGTGGCTTCTCTGCCTGAAGGTGTTGATGGACAGAGTTTATGTTGGAGGCAAGTCCTCGTATATTTGTAAAGTCGGCCCTGAAAAAGTTTCTCTGGCCTTCGGGCCGGTCGTCAGTGCGAAGTTGCTGCGAAGGGCGGCTTCTGTTGTTAGCCTGACGAGGAGTGGCAGCACAATTCTTTGAACAAACTTCGCTTAATGTTCCCCCCGGACCACCTGGCGCCCGGAGATCCGAACGGCCAGGTATTTTACCTCCGGAATCTTTTGATCCTGGAAGAGCCATTGAGCATTTTTTACTTCTAATTAATCCAATTTGTCACTTATGAGAAACCGGGAACATCGGCCCAGCGACGGAACATGAACCATGAGGCCATTTGGCGCCGCCTATTTGCGGGAACCTATTTCTAGTTTCCCGGAAATATTCCGATGTGGGGGTGATTGCACCGCGGGCGAAGCTAAGTGACTCCACTTCTCCCCCCTGTGGCTGATTGCAGAGATAATAGTACAAGATGCACCGTCGTTGGTGCAAGGTGTACCATCACCTCTGGGCGATGGGGTCGCCACATCCCTACGCCATTGTTATATGATTAACGGTTACCGAGATATTGCCGGCGTCCATTCTTATTAGGACACCCTGTACAAGCTAGATTACCAATGCATACGACACAGTGGACTGGAGCAGTACATGATTTAATACTTTTGAGGAAAGCACGCAAGCCAATATATTTGAATACATATATTTAAGAATCTAACGGATTATTGTAGGTCATTATTATTTTAATGATGATATATCAACTTACATTTTATGATAGCCACGTATTATTAGAGAATTTTACTTGTGTATCATTTCTTCTCCCATATTATAAACGACTCAGAATTGACACATCGTATCTTTTTGTATCTTGAGGCAGAGCATTCTGCATTCCAAACATGACAAGCGCATATATTTCGAAACCATCGTCGTAAAATAGAATACCAGGTAGTACTAAAGCTAATCTACACTTCAAACGGACCAGACGCAAGTATTTAAAAGTAGATGTTAAGAGCGAGATATTCCGAATTACATCTGGTTTACATGTACCCAGCGAGCTGTCGATGACTAGAAGTCGGAATGTTCTTGGCATATTTTGATAAATCTTTTTGATAATGTTAGCTCCTTTGTTATTTATACTTTGCTTAGGCCTACAAGCGGGCTCTTCTGCACATCTTTACTCTAGTCCCCAAAATTTCCAAAATATCTAAAATCTCCAAAATCTTCAAATTCTCCACAATCTCAAAAATCTTCAAAATTTCCAAAATCTCCAAAATCTCGGAAGTCTCTAAAATTTCTGAAATCTCTGACATCTCTGACATCTAGGACATCTCGGAAATCTCGGATATCTCTGATATCTCGGATATCTCGGAAATCTCGGAAATCTGCGAAACCTCTAAGACTCCGAAATCTCTGAAATCTCCAAAATCTGTCACATCTATAAGCTCCCTAAATTCTCTAAAGTCTCTAAAACCTCTATAGTCTCTAGGTTCTCTAAATAAAGTCTCTGAGGTACTTGAAATCTCTTAAACTTTTTGAAAACCATAAAATCTCTAAGTTCTCCAGAATCTCCGGTATCTCCAGAACCTCCAGAACCCCCACAAACTCCAGAATTTCCATAATCTCCAGAATGTTTAGAACCTCCAGAATCTCCATATTCTAGAAAATCTCTAGAAGCTCATGGATCTCTAGTATCTCTAGAATCACTAGAATCTCTAGAACTTCTAGGATCTATAAACCTCTAGAATCTCTAGAATTTCTAAAATCTCTAGAATCTCTAGAATCTCTTGAATCTCTTGAATCTCTAGAATCTCTAGAATCTCTAGAATCTCTAGAATCTCTAGAATCTCTAGAATCTCTAGAATCTCTAGAATCTCTAGAATCTCTAGAATCTCTAGAATCTCTAGAATCTCTAGAATCTCTAGAATCTCTAGAATCTCTAGAATCTCTAGAATCTCTTGAATCTCTAGAATCTCTTGAATCTCTAGAATCTCTAGAATCTCTAGAATCTCTAGAATCTCTAGAATCTCTAGAATCTCTAGAATCTCTAGAATCTCTAGAATCTCTAGAATCTCTAGAATCTCTAGAATCTCTAGAATCTCTAGAATCTCTAGAATCTCTAGAATCTCTAGAATCTCTAGAATCTCTAGAATCTCTAGAATCTCTAGAATCTCTAGAATCTCTAGAAATTCTAGAATCTCTAGAATCTCTAGAATCTCTAGAATCTCTGGAATCTCTGGAATCTCTGGAATCTCTGGAATCTCTGGAATCTCTGGAATCTCTGGAATCTCTGGAATCTCTGGAATCTCTGGAATCTCTGGAATCTCTGGAATCTCTGGAATCTCTGGAATCTCTGGAATCTCTGGAATCTCTGGAATCTCTGGAATCTCTGGAATCTCTGGAATCTCTGGAATCTCTGGAATCTCTGGAATCTCTGGAATCTCTGGAATCTCTGGAATCTCTGGAATCTCTGGAATCTCTGGAATCTCTGGAATCTCTGGAATCTCTGGAATCTCTGGAATCTCTGGAATCTCTGGAATCTCTGGAATCTCTGGAATCTCTGGAATCTCTGGAATCTCTGGAATCTCTGGAATCTCTGGAATCTCTGGAATCTCTGGAATCTCTGGAATCTCTGGAATCTCTGGAATCTCTGGAATCTCTGGAATCTCTGGAATCTCTGGAATCTCTGGAATCTCTGGAATCTCTGGAATCTCTGGAATCTCTGGAATCTCTGGAATCTCTGGAATCTCTGGAATCTCTGGAATCTCTGGAATCTCTGGAATCTCTGGAATCTCTAGAATCTCTGGAATCTCTGGAATCTCTAGAATCTCTAGAATCTCTAAATTTCTAGAACCTCTAGAATCTCTAGAATCTCTAGATTTTCTAGAATCTCTAGAATCTCTAGATTTTCTAGAATCTCTAGAATCTCCAGAATCTCCAGAATCTCCAGAATCTCCAGAATCTCCAGAATCTCCAGAATCTCCAGAATCTCCCGATTCTCCCGAATCTCTCTCTCTCTCTCTCTCTCTCTCGAATCTCTAGAATCTCTAGAATCCTTAGAATCTCTAGAACCTCTAGAATCTCTAGAATCTCTAGAATCCCCAGAATCTGTAGAATCACTAGAATCTGGAGAATATTTAGAATCTCTAGAATCACTAGGATATCTCTTTAGTATTTCTAGGATCTCCCTCTACCATCTCTAGGATTACTATAATCTCCAGAACCTCCAAAATTTCACAAAACCTTGGGGATATTAGTCAGTCCTATTTACCCTTTCCACTGCATTTAACCGTTCGTCAGTTGCGTTCTTAGTGCCCTAACGTCGTGCTTTGCACAACAGCATTTTCCTCTAGCCGCTACCATTTCGCTGGATAGGCCGAATGCACCAAATCTGATCTGGATACAGCTCGGGCACGCTGCACAGCATCCTGACGTAGATCTCAATCTGCATTTTAATATGCAACAAGTGCCCGTTGCGAGATTTCGAAACTGCTAACTGTAAAAAAACGGGCGGTCACGACTGGATTTGATACGCCCGCTTCGCTTGTCCGATATGAATATGGATTATGTCGGATAAATGTTTATGTAAACATACAAGTAGATGGAACGAAAAGTGCATCGGGAAAATAGGCGAAAAAATGCAATGCGCTTGATGCTAAAGCCGGACTTAAACGACTCATGCACTTGGCAAGTATGGATTATTGTCATATACAAACTCGTGCATTAGCTGATGTCTTCATTATACAACCATACTTAGGTAGTGTATAGAATTCCATTTGGAAAATTTTAGTCTGGAAATACAAATAGGGATATCATTGTAACACATAATAAGGAGCTATTTAGACACATTATAAAATCAAATAAAGTGACTGCTGATGCTCTTGTACGTATTTTTGTTCTGAGTATGCTAAGAAAGGTACCAAAAATTGAGTTGAATAACTATGACAATAGGTGGGTAATACTCTGATAACCTCTTAAATTCTTCTACCATTATAGCGAGTATGTATATAGGTGCAAAACTATTCTGACTATACTGCTGTCAAATGCCTGACGAGGATAGCCGAGTGACATACCAACAGATAGAGGGTACTTCAGACCTAAATGCATCAGGAAATCCGTTTGATTCTGCATGATGATTTGCACGTGAAGAAACTTTGCTCTTTCTCTCTTGCATCAATTGACTGAAGAGCAGATGACACAACTTGTGACTTGGTTCATAACTACGTGTTTTTTATGGTCAGCCTCCCACAAAGGCTGACATCCTGTGACGCCGTAGAAGCACTGCGAGAGGATAAGTGTCGGTGCACGTTAGATTTGAAATGCTGCAGGTTGTAGCCGTGGGGAAACAAATTCCCGGCAGCTCACTGCACAACGTCGAAATTCTCCAAAATAAGGAACGCTGGAGGAGACTGATTTGAGGAGGAGGGACCTCGATTTGGTAAGGATGAGCTCGCAGAGCCTCTCTAGTGTTCCTCGTTCATCAGGCGTATCGATTAGTCTGATTATCTCTTCTCGATAGTACCCAGAAGCTTTAGAGACTGCTTCGGAGCACATACCCACACATGTGAGCAATACTCCAGCGATGGTCGGATCTGTGCCTTGTAGAGCAGCAGCAGTTGCTCTGGTGTATACAGCTTCCTACTGCGGAACAAAACTTCAAGCTTCTAGGATGCCGTTTTAGAAATACTGACGACGTGGTCGTTCCAGGACATGTTATTGTTGATGTAGATTCCCAAAAGCTTGACGGGTCGTGACTCGACTATGGGGCGACCCTCCATTTCCACAGTTGGTAAGCCAACGTGAGACTTCTTTGTAGGTGTTGTTGTCAGAGTTTTCTGTACGGTGAACTGTACTTTATTTACTAATCCCCACTCGACAATTGTTTTGATATCTACGTTGATCTGTGAGGCATGCTGCTGTCGTCGACGTATGGTCTCCTGGGATGATAGTGGCTTGCCTGGTTCCATGCACGATATTAATATACTGTCGTCTGCACAGCTGAGGATTGGATTGGATGTTATTTCCAGTAGCTCGTTGAAGTACAGCAGAAACAGTGTAAAGAATAGGACAGATCGCTGAGGAACACCGGCGTTTATTGAAAATACGTCTGATGAACAGTCTTCGACTACAACAGAGATCGGTCGTTGAAAAAGCTATTCAGCTACTGGCGCAGGCCAGGTGGTAGTCCATGAGCAACAAGCTTGACTAGAAGTTCCTCATAAGGAACAATCTTAGTATGTGAATAACATTGTGACAGATGACGAGACTTGGCTGTACTTGTAGGATGTGACGACCTAGGCTTAAAACAATTGGGGTTTTGATGATGAGGATACACCCGTAGCTACCAGAAGATCTCGATCTCTAAAGAGGAAAATGATAGTTGTGAGTTGGATTGTGGAACGCATCATCGATCATGTACAAATGCGATTGTGACTAGTTTGTTGATTGTTAGAAGATCTAAACTAAAAATTAAACGATCGAAAAGACTGAAATAGAAAGAACAGTAAAATTCTATAGCATGAGAGAGATGACCAGTGTCATACGACAACTAAAACAGATTAACAATTATAAGGTAATATAAGGTATTTTATATCTTTTAGCATACGGATTTTGAAAATATGTAGTACTCTTCTATAAATAGGAAACCCATATGGAATAATAATTTCTACTAACCAGGATGCGCTTTTTTATAGGTTCCCTTGACAATAGAACCATGGATAAAATTCTAAAAGCGTCCACGTTTGCTGAAAAGGCGTTATCGTGAGGCATGGAGCACACAATCCGTGGACTACAGCCGATATAGACCAGTCGTTACCGGCATGATAATTCCAAAAAAATTTGTAATTTCAGAATCACAGCAGATTTTTTTTCTCTTAGATGCACGGAACATTTTGCAAGAAACATATTTTCGCACTTTATTTTTGTACTGAAAATTAGAAAAGTTTTGTAAACTGCAAATGAACAAGCTTTAACCAGGTCAAAAATTATAATATTATTTTATATATTCTATTTTTAACTGGGTCAAAAAATGAAAAACGACTTCCTACATACTAAATTGTTGCATAGAAAAAGTAAATTCATATATTATCTACTTCTGCAACTCTTTCTGTCACCTATTAGTCTTTTATCGGTACAGCTATTTTGAATGCAAAATAATAACAAGTATTCAAACTTCATCGCAATCAAAGGGATCTGAATGTATTTGCGATTTTGAGACCGTAATCATAAAATCCAAACTAAGTTTGTTTCGCCAAACTTGGCACTTATACCCATGTTATACAGCAGTGAAGAAACACTTCATCTTAATTGAAATTAGAATTTGAATTTTTATTGGATAATTCCATAAATTTGCAGAAAGTAGTTTTTTTGCAGTGATAATGTAAAAATTATTACAGTCGTAATCTTGAATCTCTTCTATATCGAAAAGAGGTTTGCGAAATCAGACTGCAAGGAGTTTTGCAATTACTGTTAATTTTTTCATATTTTATTTCTCTATTGACTGGCCTAATACCAATCGTTGAGTTGGCCGTTTGTTGGAATTGGCCCACTGCCATACCTTTCCTATCGGTCAATCAATAACTGTTGCTTCATCCCGTATATGTGTACAGGATAGAGATGGGATGCTAACGTTATCTCGCATACGTTACTTCTATGAATCATTCCAAATCCACAAGTATGTACATCTGAAAATAACCAGACTGGCGCTATAGTATAACAGTTAAACGCTTATTTAAAAATTTTCAGCAATTATACTTAAAAGTACTCCAAATTCTGTCCAATACACTTATGCCGTCGTTTTATCAATTTGTCTTAAACTTCTGAAAAACTATTTTTTTATAGTTAAAAACCTCGTGTTTTCGATAATGTAAGTGCGCTGATTACAAAACCCGTCGTACATAGTTTTGGGTTTCAGTCGCGTTTCATGAAAATCAAAAATTTCAGATTTTTCAGATCCTCAGGTTTGTTAAAAAAAACCTTTCAGATCTTCAGGTTTGCCTAAAAAATTAAAAATCTTTATATGGCTTTCAATTGAGATGAAACGTCATGTTTTGAATAATTTGAGGGAGCTGATCACAAATCCGGTCGCAGTTTTGAGTTTCAGTCTCATTTCATGAAAGTTAAAAATTTCAGATCCTTCAGATCGTCAGGTTGGCCTAAAAAAATCGCAATATTTTATTTGGCCTTCCATTAAGATGAAACCTTGTATTTTGGATAATTAGAAGGTGATGATTACAAATCCCGGTAACAGTTTTGAGTTCTCTCTGTTACTTGACGAAAATTAAAATGTAAGATGTTTCAGATCCTCAGGTTTGCCTGAAAAATCGAAATGCTCATTTGGCTTTCTATTAGGATGAAACCTTGTGATATGGATAGTTTGATGGTGCTAATTACAAATCCGGTCTCAGTATGGACTGTCAGTATAGTTTGATGAAAATAAAAAAAAATAGATAATCAACGTCTTTATTACTAGGGCGAAATTTAGTCACAGGGTATGTTACATTTAACCCTAAAGCTATATAAAAAATTAACCAGAAATGTAACTTCTTATTCAACCAGTGGTAGAAGTCTCATCTTTTTTTTAACATAAGTACCTAGTGGGTTTACCTGCAAGTTCGAAAATCTTAGTTTTCTGCTATTATGATGGAAACCTCGTGTTTTGAATGATTTAAGAGTGCTGATTACAAAACCAGTTGCAGTTTTGAGTTTCGGTCGCATTTGATGAAAATAAAAAATTTCAGATCTTTTAGATGCTCAGGTGTGCCTAAAAGAGAACGAAATTTCTTTACTTGGTTACCTATAACGCCTCGTGGTTTGGATAACTTGAGGACATTCTGTTGTGCAACTTGTGCGACTCACACACAATGCTTATTATACCACTGGTGCTTATACGTGCATAGGTGCTGCCACGTCAAATCGAGCTCAGTTGTTCATTAGCAGTGAGAGTGTACGCTGTGCAATAACATACTTGCGGTGGCATGAGATAAAGGCAGTATTGCACTATAATTTCATGCCTGGTTTAAACATAGACTAGTAGTTAGAAGAAATAAATCGTGCTGATGATGCTTGACCACATTCTACCACATAGAGTGTGTATAAGAGGTTTTAGTCTCATCACCCACCTCTACAAGTGCGACTGTAGCGCTAGCAATATTAGCAGCCGCGTCTGTTCATCGTTCGCCGTGGCAATTAGAGAGAGGAAGTGCGGCTTATCTGCAGTGGGATTTTTCAAAAGCGCTCGCCTCTTTAGCACACGAGTGCTTCTTTATGGACACCAGAAGGTAAATAGATAAAACTATATACGATTTTGACAGTATCGCCGCGTTGAAATATCGCTGCGCCACGGCAGGGACCTCTGCATGATTACGACTGACTGCCAATGCCAGAAGGGTTACTGAACCCACGCTGCGCTGCATTGTTATCACAGCAGCGTGGATTCGCAGCGTTGTGCCGCATCCCGAAATTGCCGATGTGATTCATGATCGCTTTTTTTATTTCTAAAAAGCAGCATAAACCTGATGGTCATTAGGGCCGGAGTGGATAGTTTATATTTCATACAGTAAATTTGAATCTTTAAGGAACTTAATAATACTGACAACATCACAGTTAGTGCCTAACAGTACATTGATTGGACCATAGAGATTATGACTTAACCTACACACTTATAACATTGGGCACTCAATATATATGTGATTCACTGAAAGTATCATGTCACACATTGTACATCGCGGTTCACTTGAGGTAGCCGTGAGTTGCTCTCGTACGTCCCAGGCGTAGACGAGTGATGATGGATTGTTGCCTCCTGTTTGTAGTCACTGTGTTCCAGGGGCCGAATTTTGGTTTTAAATCTCGCAGTTTTGATGGGTTGCTTTGCCACTTGAGATTCCATTGTTTGATAGCTAGGTCAGCCATGTGGATTTTCATGCGAGACGCTGGAAGGCTGTAGGTTGGGGTGGTGTCCATATTTGCTGCTCCTTTAACTGCCTGATCTGCTAACTCGTTGCCTGTTATACCCACGTGGGAAGGAATCCAAATAAATTTGACATCGGTATGACTTGTCGTGAGACAGTATATTAATTCGTGTATTTGGGTGATGATATAATTCCTTACAAATGTTTTCCCAATCAGCTCTAGGGAGTTCAGCGAGTCTCATGATCGCTTTGAGAGTTACATTTTTTCGGTAACAAAATTACTGAAGAGATTTTAGCTTTTCACGTGAAGGGAAACATCTAGCTACATGCCTCACAGATCAACGTTGATATCAAAACAATTGTCGAGTGAGGATTAGTAAATAAAGTACAGTTTAACGTACAGAAAACTCAGGCAACAACACTGACAAACAAGTTTCACGTTGCGTTGGCTTACCAACTGCAGAAATGGAGAAATAGTCGAGTCCCCTTCCGTCAAGCTTTTGGGGATCAACATCAACAATAACATGTCCTGACATGACCACGTCATCAGTAGTGCTAAAACCTGCGCTGCGTTGTTATCGCAACAGCGAGGATTCGCAGCGTTGTGCCGCATCCCGAAATTGCTGATGTGATTCATGATCGCTTTGAGAGTTGCATTTTTTCAGTGCAGATAATCTTTACTAAAATTACTGAATTATGGTTGTTTTTCATGGGTTTCGGTCAACGATTGAAACTATAATTTTTCTTCACAACTATGTTTTGGTTTATTTGAATCTAAACCATCTTCAGGGTGTTAATTTGAGATGTCGGTTACATTTCTGTAAATTTTTTTTGTTTGTGAAGCATCCTTTACGGGTTGAGAGAGCTGAATGACCTGCACAGCGATTTTAGGATGTTGTAAGATACACAGACGTTCTTAAAGTGGTGGTAAAAAAGTGAATGAACAATAGGGGTGAAAGCTTTTGTATCTATCTATGTACATACATAAATATGGTTTGTTAGATTGAAAAAAAATACTGAAGAGATTTTGGCTCTACACGTGAAGGGAAACATCTAGTTACATGCCTCACAGATCAACGTTGATATCAAAACAATGGTCGAGTGAGGATTACTACATTTCAACGTACAAAAACACTGACACAAAGAAGTCTCACATTGGCTTACCAACTGTGGAAATGGAGGGTCCCAATAGTCGAGTCACCTTCCGTCAAGATTTTGGGGATCAACATCAACAATAACATGTCCTGGCACGACCACGTCATCAGTAGTGCTAAAACCTGCGCTGCGTTGTTATCAGAACAGCAAAGATTCGCAGCGTTGTGCCGCATCCAGAAATTGCTGATGTGATTCATGATCGCTTTGAGAGCTGTATTTTTTCGGTGCATATAACCTTTACAAAAAATACTGAAGAGATTTTGGCTCTGCACGTGAAGGTAAACATCGATAGCAACATGCCTCTCGGATCAAAGTGGATATCAAAACAATTGTCGAGTAGGTAGATTAGTGAATGAAGTACAGTTTAAAGTATATATAGAAAATTTAGGCTAAAACACTGACAAAGAAGCCTCACGTTGGCTCACCAACTGTGGAAATGGAGGATTACCCAATAGTCGAGTCACCTTCCGTCAAGCTTCTCGGGATCAACATCAACAATAACACGTCCTGGCACGACCACGTCGTCAGTATTGCTGAAAGGACACCCAGAAGCTTGGAGTTTTGTACCACTGCAGGAAGCTGTATACACCAGAGCAACTATTGCTGCTCTACAAGACACAGATCCGACCATTGTTGGGGGTATTGCTCTCATGTGTGGAGATATGCTCCGAAGCACTCTCTGGAGCTTCTGGGCACTATCCAGAAGAGAGCAATTAGACTAATCAATAGGCCAGGCCTCGCAAAGGACTTCCACAGCCTGGACCATCGAAGAAGGGTGGCTGACCAACTATGGAAATGGAGGGCCACCCAATCAAGCTGTTGGGGATCAACATCAACCACAACATGCTCTGGCAAGACCAAGTCGTCAGTATTGCTAAAGCGGCATCCCCCAAGCTTGGAGTTTAGTTGCTGTAGAAAGCTGTATCAATACGTTAATCAATGGCTGTGTCCGAAGCACTCTCTTAAGCTTCTGGACACCTTCCAGAAGACAGCAATTGTACTAATCGATACGCCTAGCCTCACAAAGGACCTCCACAGCCTGGAGCATCGAAGAAGATTGGCTGACCTGTCCCTGCTTTACAGGTTCTATCTCGGAACATGTTAGAAGGCCGTCCGAAAGAGACCAGGTCGCGGTCCCTACTCCCCGAACCAGTATCCCGCAGCATTCCTTCTTTTGTAGAATTCGACGCTTTGGAATGATCTGCCAGGGAATTTGTTTTCCGCCAGCTACAACCTGCACCGTTTCAAATCTAACGTGTTCAGACACTTATCCTCTCGCAGCGCTTCTACAGCGCCATAGGCTTTCAGCCTTTCCAGAAGTCTGACCATAAAAAAACCTGATAGATCCTGATCTATCATATAAAAAAGTATTTATCCTCCTACAAATGTAAAGCTCTGGGAGATTTGGGGAAAAATCTGTCAACCTGGCAACCCTGTGTCAGTGAGAAAGAGTTCTCTTAGCTGATGGTACCAGCAAAATTATATGAGAAAAGATTATTAGGCCATAAACAAATAAAAACATGCTGCTGCAGCCAACATTGTGACATAAACGCTAATGTCCATCATACAATTTAAAAGGTAACAAAAAATAACAAAGGAACCTAAAAGCTCTAAAGTCCTGAAATGACGCCGACAGCCCGACCGCTGTCGTACACTAATGCCCTTTTTATGACCGCACTACTAGGAATTGTGGAAACAGGTGGCATTTTTTTATGATAAAATCATTCTGGAAGTATTTTAGGGTTAACATACCTTAGAGTAACTCGCAGCGAAACAGCTGAACATTGAGAGCATAGACAAACAATTTCACAGCTAAGAGCTGCCAGTTACTTGTATACTTAACCTCAAAACTTGTCCTAGAAACCCTACGTATATAGTTTTGTTTCACATCATGAATAGATATAGTATCAAAAAACTCAAAAAGACGCTTGTAAAGAATACCGGAAAAGTTAAAAATAATGTTTAAAATAAGCTTAAAGCAACAAAGAACGATGTTCTTTAAAAGCATGTTTTTTTTAGTTAACTAGATTTATTTTTAATTTTTTAGTTAACTTCATCATTAAATCGTGTTTTTTTAGTTTTTAAACTGTGTTTATTAATACTCTGTGCTATAAAGATGAGAGAGTCAGGTCTTCGCATCCCAATTTTTTCAATAGCTCATTCATGGTTGGATAGATCCAATGATAAGGAAGCTGATGGGAACTGGGACGCGACTCAAATGGCGGTGGACCAGCACTACCGGCAGATTCGATGACTGATGGTTGACGGTGGTATCACGGGTATCATGAGGCAATGGCAATTTTTTAACAGTTTGACTAGATACTATTATGTGCTATTATGCAGGATCCAGGATGCAGGTATTACGCTACGGTGCTAAAGACGGCGGCGAATGCGACAATCCGAAAACCGATAATGGCGGCGCGGACGCGGACGGGCAACAGGCTGTTGAGTTGAGAGGGTGGAGAGGTTAGAGTTGACCCGTGACACGCTGCGCGCCTGCGCACTCCGACGTTGGTAGACGTCAAATAAATGATTTACTTGATACAAATATAGAGTGTGCTTGTAAAACAGCGTTCATTTTCAAACCAAGATTATCATATTGTAAATGAAGGTTCGCATTTGCAAGCTGTCTATATTTTTGATAGAAGTAAACTGGACACCCCTGAAAAAAATTATAATCTTGATATAAAATTATGAAATATTTGTTATTAAATTATTATAGCCTTGGTTGCAAAGAAAATCATATTTTCTTTCGGAGCATATTTCTTTAAAATAAGTATATAAATCAAAAATATATTATTCTTGATACAAATTTTCTATAATTTTCTCATCAACTATTCTTCCTTAGAGAGTGAAAACCGATATTCTTGTTGTGAGTATGTATTTACAAGAATATCACAATTCTTGACTTGAGAATTTCTTTTTATGTGTATAATAAAAGCGTATTAAAAAAAGGTAAAACAGCACTGTAATTAAACTTTCAAAAAACTCACTCACTCAAAAAATGGCGAACTTTTCGTATAACGTGGTTTGACTGATGACTAAGGTCAAAGAGATGCTGGAGTACGACAGAAATGGTCCAGCTTCAATTACAACAATCCGTACATTCTAAACGAGACAGTGGATCATCTAAGCCGGTATGCGGACTTTCAGTGTAAATGGAAATACGAGTATATAAATGACTCCAATAAAAATATAAGAAGATATAGCCAAAAGCCACCGGCACTAATGTACTTTTTACTGCCGGTTACAAATCGAGCGAGATATGCGCCCCGAGCGTCACTTCTTCAGATTCCTGTCGATCTTTCTTTGTCACAATATGTTTACGGGGAACTGGGTATCAGTACATAGGCGTACCTCAGAATCGCAAAACTGACGAGTATCGATGAAATAATTTCAATCTAGTATACACAGGCCCCAAATATTCCACCTGTATTCATCAGAACAACTACTGCTGCTCTACAAGGCACAGATTCGAGCATCGCTGGAGTATTGCTCCCATGTTGAGGATGAGCTCCGAAGCACTCTCTCAAGCTCCTATACAGAAGAGAGCAGTTAGACTGTCCCTGTTTTACAGATTCTATCACGGAAGATGTTCGAGTGAGCTCTTCCAAATAACAACACCAAAAGCCGTCAAACGAGGAACACTAGGGAGGTTCTGCGAGCTCATCCCTACCAGGTCTAGGTCTTTACTCCCCGAATCAGTCTCCTCCAGCATTCGACGCTGTGGAATGAGCTGCCGGGAAATGTTTCCCAATGGCTACAACCTGCAGCGTTTCAAATCTAACTTGCACCGACACTTATCACGTAAGGCTTCTACAGCGCAATAGGCTTTCAGCCTTTGGGAGAGGCTGGCCATAAGACAACCTGTTATTGTGTAATAATTCGTCAAATTCCCAAAAAATTGAGATTGCAGGTTCAAACGTCAAAGGAGAAGGAGGAAGCTAATTGAATGATGTTCAGGTTATAGGAAGTAAGGCAGAAATAATAATAATAATAATAATAATAAGTATAGTAGTATAGTTTTCCAGTCGAAGGCAGACAAAGTTACCTATTTGATAGATATCGCTATTCCCAACGATACGAATATCCAAAATGCCTACGCTGGGAAGATATCTAAATACACTGACCTTGCGATAGAGATAAAACGACTATGGAAGCAAAACAAAGTTACTATTGTCCCCCTAATTATGTCTGTCTCAGGCCTTACACCAAACACTTTTACACCACACCTACAACAGTTAGGCCTAGACGAAAAGTTACACAAAATATTTCAAAAATCTGTAATCCTGAAGACCTGCAATATTGTACGATCCTTCCTAAATTCCGATCCGTAATAGTTCAGGTGTTGACTTGGCATAGCCCGTCAACATTTGTTGCTACCGCAGTCATGCGAGAGAAACTTGAAAAATCAGAATAATAAGTATTTATTTGCAGCAACAATATATAACAAAAAAAAAATAGATCTATAGCATATATGTAAATAACTGCAAAAAGGACTGGTAGGCAGTCAGAGACTGATCAAAGTACCAGCCCCATAACATAATTCCCAAATTCACTTAAACCTAAGAAGAAAAGAAAAAACATCCAGGTGACTATCCCTTAATGACTTAATGAAAAACAAGAAAATGTTCAAATTTCACTTTAAATGTTGACACAGGCAGCATTTGAGGTTGACATAAATTCCCATATATACATACATACTTAATTGAAAAAAAAAGACATCCAGGTGACAGTTAGGTACTTATTGAGAAATAGAAGATGTTTAAATTTCACTTTAAATATAGACACAGGCAAGGATTTGAGGTTTGTGGGGACCTGATTGTACAACTTATATATATTATGTGAAAAGGATCTAGTGAACATAGCTGTGCAATGACGGGGTTGAGAAATAAGCCCCCTAAATCGAAGATTTATATTATGAATATCCGTGCGGAAAGTAATTTTGTTGTACAGGTATGGTGGTGTTTTGTATAAAATAATTTTATGGAACAGAACTGCAGTTCTCTTCTTTCACGCATATCAAGCCACCCTGCCTCTGGCAACTTATAGGATACTGGCTCATATCTTCTCACACCAAACACATATCTGAGACAAGACTTCTGTACCTTTTGTACTCTATTGATGTCATTCTTTGTTAGACATGGACCATAAATCACATCACAGTAGTTGAACAATGATAAAACCAGTATATCGCAAAGTAAGATTTTGAGCTTAGTAGAAAAAATATGACGATATGGATACAATAACTTCAGTCTACCATAACTACGACTAATACATTTATCAATGTGTTTCGAAAACCTTAGATCACTGTCCAATATCAAACCCAAATTCCTGGCAAAGTTTGCATGAGGAATAATTGTGTTGCCAATTGAAATTTTAAAAATATCCTTTATATCATTTTTATGCTTCCCAAACAGTAAAACAGTTGATTTCAATGGATTAATTGTTAATTGGTGTGAAATGCTCTCTTTAGCTAAAATATTGAGATCTTCATTTATAAGACTGATAGCAGACTGCACCTGAGTATGTTGAAAAGAGAATTTTATCTGAGTATCATCAGCATATAAATAGGGCTTGGAATGACGTAATGAACTGAATGAAATGTAAAATACGATGTCCTGTAAAGCAATATACATAGAGGACAGCAACGACATTATGCTTTAAGTTGCTCAATAGTCACGAGAAAAGGAGTTCTCAACTCCGTTCTATGAATTATATCTAACCAAATTGGTGGCAGTAGCAGTGATAAGGAGGTGAAGCCAGGCAATTAGGCCACATTTGGGCCATTTTGCTACTGAAAACACTAGAAGTCTACATGCTAGAGAGCTCCTTGTCGAACCTACTATTTAAACAAGTTAAGATACATAGAGATTCTAATTTTCTCGAAAACGAATCGAGCGATTTAAAAAAATGAAACGTCAAAATAAAGTACTTCGACATACCTTTAAAACAAGCTATTACTCGATACCCCTTGTCATTTAAAATTTCTAAGGGGATGATCATGGGGGAGGGGGTACAAGGGGATGAAGTAGTTTTTGGCTAAAAAGTAGTCCCTCTTGACATGTCTCGGCGTTTTTCCGTTTAGTGGGCGGTTTTCGAGAAATCCAAGGTGGGAAGTTTTCAAATGAACATTGAACACCCTGTATATTTTCTTAATCTTTTGTTTCGGCTTCTACATCTATCTACATTTAGCCTTGACAGAACTTATAAATATATCTTCTCAGCAATAAATACAGTGTGGGGCATAAAAGCCGAGTGTTCTTGGTTTGAGTAGTACTCATATAATTAAAAAAGGGAGGAGAGCGCGGTTTATTCCAATCCATTCCTTGACTCAAACCATTTCACTTTCTTACTTGCCACTTGCCATCATGGAGCGGTAGATGCCAGAACAACGCGTGGCATATGGCGTGGCATCATTGGCCCATATTTTTTTGGAGAAAATGGGGTCACCGCTACAGTAACATCTGAACGTTACATTCATATGGTGAATACCTTTTTCATACCTGAATTGCAAAGAAGAGGTGTGGATATCAAAGATTTGTGGTTCCAGCAAGATGGGGCCACGGCACACACCGCCAGAGCATCCATGGCTGTTCTTCGCCACCTGTTTCCAAATCGTTAAATTTCGAGGTTTGGTGGCATTTCATGACCTCCTCGGTCTCCCGATTTATCAATTTGTGATTTTTTTCTATGGGGGTAATTCAAGTCACGTGTCTAAAGGGCCAAGCCCTGTACGTTAGACGCAGAGACGGAAGCGATTCACTATGGAATCTCTCAAAAATCAACAGAGACATGCTGGAAACAGTGGAGTGCAATTTTCGTGAACGGCTGCATCATATGCCAGATGTAACTTTGCACTCAGATATTTCAAAATGGTTTATTATCAGCTATGTTCAATAATTTTTTCTTAGAGTAAAAACTAATTTTATGAATATTTCAAAAACACTTAATTCCTATACCCCACCCTGTATTTGTGGAAAATTTGTCCATTTTCACCTCAATGCGGCGCTCATGGTTGGAAACATTATGGGCTACCAGGGAGGTCTGCTCCAAGCAGGGTAATCGACACTAATATCTTGTTCAGCGTTATCTCCGAAAAGGTGAGAGAGATAGAGAGGTTCTCCGTCTATAAAGGATGTTTATGGTTTGTCTTGCGTGTCATTAACGTCGAATGCTTAAGATAATGATTTGTCGAGAAGTCGCTGATGAGCTCCGTCCATGCTCCGTCCATAGCTTAAGTACGGTTTTATGGCGCAAGCAGGAATTTTGATTGACGGAGAATAACGACTTTATGGTACAAATACAATTGGCGGAGTCTGGCAGAGCCTCTAAGTCAAGGATAGGGGGGCTCAGATGATAAATACCAAAGATACTAAAGAATCGATGATGCATTTGCAGTTTCGGCTAGACATACCCTACCCTTAGACTGAAAGCGTACCAGCTAGGCACGTGCTTAGGAGAGGTCCAGAGGGTCCGGGAGCCCCTCCGAAACGTTATACAGGGTGAGTCAAGCTCAACGCCTCGGACTCTTGTGACCAAACGATACCACTATTCGAAAAATAGACTTTGCGAGTGTATGTAGGTCGAGTTGCACTACATTCTAAAAATAATGACTTTTATACAGGGTGTCTAATAAAAGTGTGGCATATCAAAGTTATGTTTTTTTAAATGGAATACCATGTATATTATTACATATTTAGATTCCCGGGTGCATTTCAGTGTGACTTTATGTATCACACATGGGACTTTAAGCGAACCGTTTAGGTGCAAATCACAATTTTGGGTATAGGTAGATGTCAGAAAAAAATTGAATATCGCAGCTATTATAAATCTTAGAGGGCTGTGACTTTGTCGTGTTACTAAGCATGAAATGTGTCAGCTTACGTTAGACGGTCGGGTTCGAATTACATTTGTACTTGGAGAAATCGGTAGATCAATTAAGGAAACTTCAATCAAAAGTAACTTGAGTTTTTCAAATGGGAATGCATAATTTTTTTTATACGGTCGAATGTGCAATTTGATAAGCTTTCTAACGATATGCGGTTGTAAATATCAGTCTCTGGTAGTTTTGATTTAATTTCAAATTTTCAGTAAAACCGGTGTTTTTCACTTTTCCTACCTATAAGCAACTTAGCAGGCCATGAAATATAAACAAAAAACTGTTCAGATGGAACAAAACAACTAACTTAGCAGATAGTTACGGACGAACTAGAGTAAAGGGACAAAGTTATAAAAATGACTTACAACAAATCAACTCTAACCAGAAATAGCAGACATAACACATCTAAGGTCAAAAAGCAGCTGGAGTACGACAGAAATGGGTATTTTTCACAGGATACCGGCTACTACAATATTCTAAAGATTGACGATTCACAAAACCATTGTGAATTTTGAAATGAAAGGAAATCTACCACGTAATGTTGCTGGTAGTTTAATAGTTTCAGAATAAAATTTCATGATTTAAAAAAATAGTAACCGATACCTCTGACTGGAGTTCTGTAAATTCCTCAATACTTACCTATAATTAAGATCGTCGAAAATGAAGAATAAATTAAAAATCTACTCAAATTATTAAACATAATTTACCTGGCAGAAAATTAAAATATGATTTGTCAGTATTCCTTTTTTGCGATCTTGCTAATAGATACTGAAAAATTTAAAAGACCACAGTGAGAGGTATCATTATTTTTGACTTTGACGGAAATGACTACTGTTTTATACCATTAAATGTGAAATTGCATTCTGAAGATATTAGACTGACGGCAACGATCGCTGAAAGTTTTGCTTTCATTTCAAAGTGTTTAGTGATTTCGGAAATTTTTAATCTCTAGTACATTGCAGTAGCTAGTAGACTGTAAAAATTATCCATTTCTGTCGTACTCCAGCTTCTCTTTAACCTTAGACATGTTACCGCCGTTGTTTCTCGTTAGAGTTGATTTGTTGTGGGGAATTTTTATAAACTTGTTCTTTTACTCTAGTTCTGCTGGATCTTTTTGCTAAGCTAGTTGTTTTCTTCCATCTGAATACGATTTTGTTTATATTTCATGGCCTGCTAGTTTGTTTATAGGTAGGGAAATTTAAAAACACTGATTTCATTGAAATCTCGAAATTTAATAAAAACTACCATAGATTGATATTCAAAACCTGATACAATTAGAAAGCCTATCAAATTGCACAATCGATCGTATAAAAAAAAATTATACATTCCCACTTGAAAAAATCAAGTTACCTTTGATTGAAGTTTCCTTAATTGATCTACCGATTTCTCCAAGTACAAATGTAATTTGAACTCGATCGTCTAACGTAAGCTGACACATTTCATGCTTAGTAACACGGAAAAGTCACAGCCATCTATGATTTATAATAGCTGCGACGTTCAATTTTTTTCTGACATCTACCTATACCCAAAATTGTGATTTGCACCTAAATGGTTCACTCAAAGACCCATGTGTGATACATAAAGTCACACTAAAATGCACCCAGGAATCTAAATATGCAATAATATACAGGGTGTTCCATTTAAAAAAACATAACTTTGATATGTCACGCTTTTATTAGACATCCTGTATAAAAGTCATTATTTTTAAAATGTAGCCCAATTCGACCTACATACACTTGCAAAGTCGATTTTTCGAAAAATGGTATCGTTTGGTCACATGAGTCCGAGGCGTTGAGCTTGACTCACCCTGTATATAATGCCGTCTAAAAAATCCACAACTCCAAGCTTGGGGGATGCCGCTTTAGCAATACTGACGACGTGGTCGTGCCAGGACATGTTATTGTTGATGTTGATCCCCAAAAGCTTGTCGGAAGGTGACTTTACAATTGGGTGATCCTTTATTTCCACAGTTGGTAAGCCAACGTGAGACTTCTTTGTGAGTGTTGTTGCCTTGATATCTATACTGAACTGTGAGGTATGTTGCTGTCGCCGACTTACATCCCCTAGGATGATAGTGGCTTGCCTGGTTACATGCATGTTATTAATGTACTGTCGTCTGCGAAGCTGTAGATTGGATTGGATGTTATTTCTAGCAGCTCATTGATGTACAGCAGAAACAGTGTAGGGGACAGAACAGATACCTGAGGAACACCGTCGTTTATTGAAAATACGTCTGACGAACAGCCTTCGACTACAACAAACAGAGATCGATGGTTCAAAAAGCTATTCAGCCATGTCATGTAGTACCTGCATTAAAAAAATCATAATAATGATAATAAATGAATAAAAATATATGAAATGCGAAGATATCAAATTAAATGAACACATATTTTATAATATTTTTTATTCTTTATTGATTGGTCTTTATTTCACTCTCTTTAAGTTATTCAATTATATTTTTTCCCTGTTCTACAAACCTATTTTCTGGATTTGTTCTTTATTTTTTTTTTTGACAATCTATAGAATCGCGCTAGTTTTTCTTTAAAAGAATTTGGATTTGGAATCTCAAATCTGTCAAAAATGATGAATGTGCCAGGTTAATACGAAGTTTGAAATAGTCTTTGAAATGGTGAAAGTACAAAATTAATTATTCGTTAATATCGATGGACCTGGTTAGAATATGGAGCAAACTCATTGTCATAGGTTCTTACGTTGTAAACTGACGCTTTAAAATGGATATGAAAAAAACGGTCTAAGCAAAAAACACATACATTTACGTGATACTAATAAGAGCGTGTCAATATACACAAGTGTCTTATTGTTTCAATTCTGCCCAGAAACTCTTAATTCCCAAAATTCAGTAACCGCTGCACTGTGAACAACTTAATTCCGAGACCCACTGTAGACAATTTGAAAGGGCATGTCGTCGTGTCTGTCTTTATACGGTATGGTCTGTAAATTACATAATTGTATGGTTTTCGGTAGGTCATAAAAACACGTAGGGAACGGCAGGTCCTTAGGAGGAACACAAAAGAAAATTACCGCTTTGGTATTTAGGTGGCACAGTAGGATGTCATTTGTTTGAATTGAGTTAATTTCAGATAAACGCCGACATGTGAATGCATTGTGGGGGCCTCCGAAGTTCAAGATGTAGATGCTAACAGTAACAATAATCTAGCTGGACTCAAGTCGATGAATGTTAGAAATGTCGTCAAATATCATTATCTTGTTTCTATCCATAGGCTAATATCTATCGGCAAGCCCATTTATCTAAGAGAAAGGTTTAGTTATGATTTAATTATTCCTGTCCATTCTACATCCTTATTTCAGAGGTCCTTTTCATACAATGCTACGACTTTGTACAACGCCATTGGTATTAAACATAATGTCTGTGCAGCAATTGCAAAAAGGCAGTTAAAATGTTGGTTAACCTATTATAGTCCATTATACCCCTTAATAAATTGTTTATGCACTAGTTCCTTGTAAGATTCTTTTTTGTCTTGAAAGTATACAATTTTATATCTTAACACTTGAATCTACTACTGAACAACTTAATCTGACGCATGGGTGGATAAGTGTAAGAGTTGCATGTTGCTAAAATTCTCCACTGTCTATACAAGTTGAATAAAGACGATTATAATTATTAACTTTAGGTTCAAGATGTAGATGCTAACAGGTTAGAGCAGCATAGCCTCAATCAAGATAGTGATAGAAGCCCAGCTCACTTTGATGCATTTTTAAGGATTTATTGTGCACATTAGATTTGAAGCGCTGCAGGTTGAAGCCGTCGGGAAACAAATTACCCGGCAGCTCATTCCACAGCGTCGAAGTTCTCCAAAAGAAGGAATGCTGGAGGAGACTGGTTTGGGGAGTAGCGACCTAGACCTAGTAGGGATGGCTCGCAAAGCCTCTCTAGTGTTCCTCGTTCGGACGGCCTTTGGTGTTATTATCTGGGAGAGCTCGTGATAGTATCTGTGAAACAGGGACAGGTCAACCACCTTTCTTCGATGTTCCAGGCTGTGGAGGTCCTTTCACTTTGGAGAGTGCTTCGGAGCGCATCCCCATACACGGAAGTTGTAAAGCAGCAGTAGTTGCTCTGGTGTATACAGTTTCCTACAGCGGAACAAAACTCCAAGCTTGTGGGATGCCGTTTTAGTAATACTGGCGACGTGATTGTGCCAGGACATGTTATTGTTGATGTTGGTCCCCAAAATGTCAGACGTTTATGTCAAACTCAATGACGGTTGTGCAATGAGACTTTCGAAAATTTGAGTTTTTAACAGCACTGGTACTTATAACAGCGTAACTGATATTATCTGGTGCCCATCTTTGATTGCCTCCAGCGAAATACCATGAAGAATGTAATGAAAAACAACAAATTAAGCCAAATGAGCTGTCTGCAGTTACCATTCAGTTCAGATATGAAAGAGTAAGATATCAGTGCTGATTAGGATTGCCACAGGCTTTGTAAGATGAATTATTAAAAATTTTGTGAAGTATCATAATTTTCTAGTGTACGCCTATACCCCGCCATAAGGCTTAGCCTTCTTGGGGTGGAATTATTTGAGGTTTTCTTACAAATAAAAAAAGCTTGACGGAAGGTGACTTAACTATTGCTGCCGTGCAATCGAAAGACGTAGTGACTCAAAAAACGACAATTTCGGCAAAATCGTTTTGAAGTTTTATTTCATTTTTTTCCATATAAATTATCTGTATACAAGTTTTTTGGTAAGCGCGTGTATACTTATTATAGATTTTGTCCTTCTCTTCCGGTCTAACGAAAAGACTTTTTCGATTTGCTTTCCACAGAAAAGTTATTATGAGGTGTTTAATTACTAACTGTGACGGTGTACAACTCAAAAACATAGTAAGTCTACCTTGATGAATATCTATTGAATATACTATACGAAAACATAGTAAGTGGCTTAGGTGTACCTCATCGAAAACAAGCCTAAGATCAGACATATTAGTAATCCTGGTCCTATATAATATTATTTATACTTTGTGCATCAAGTTGTCTAGTTCATTAATTTTTCCTTTTACCTATTTCGAACCCACTTTGGTTGCAGCAGTAGCTGTTTTTAGGCTCACGTTGACTTGTTGAGTTGTAACACTTTCACATTTCACTAATAGTCCTGTTATCTCCCAAGCCCCTGAAGGTATACTTTAGACAAATAAGTAGCTGCTATGGTTTTTGTTTGTAACTAAGAATCTGAATGATCAACAGATCAGTTTACTATCTTTTATATAAGTAAAGGTTTTAAGTAACTCGACTAACTAGGTTTCATGATAGCACATATGACTCCGTTCATTCAAGTATCCCAATGAATTCAAGTATCTCTTTATATGAAAATACATATTTTTAGTATTTCTATTTACTAAAACTGAGGTCTCAATATCTCCAAAACTAGCAGTCCGATTTGCAATTTATAAATATTCGATTGCACGTCAGATTGGGTGACCCTCCATTCCACAGTTGAGACTTCCTTGTCAGTGTTGTTGCCCGAGTTTTCTGTACCGATTGACCCCAGTTTTTCATTTGATCTTTTGTTAAAAGCATGTTCACTTTTCGATCGGTATACACAATACCGTTTTCTACTTGGTGTGAAAACTTCTACAATAGCATGCCATAAACAAACAGGCAGGCAATAAAATTGGCGCTTTGGTATGCAAATAGGGTCACGTTGTGTCCACATCGTTTTGCAAGTGACAAAAGTCCCGAAAAGCGCCTGAAAAGCGGGCGAACATACATTATGTATAGATGGACACAACAAAGGTGAAGAGTTTGGGGAAACGGAAAACGCAAATTTGGGTATAGAGAAAACCATGGGCGGACTAATTTTAGCTTCACACACCATATGGGGAGGAGATCAGGGTAATGAGGAAAAGCTCAACTTCGAGGTAAAACAGTTGGATTGAAAATTTCGTAGGCTGAAATAGTAGTAGCAGTAGTAGTAGTAGTATTTATTGATCCATTTGAGCTACATAATTTGCTGTTGGACAAGTCTTTGAAAACAAAAGCGTGGTAAAAAATTAAATAGAAATGTCTCTATTTTGACTTAGAGACTATGTATTCATCTACATACTACATACTTTTTAAAAGATACATGTGATGCAATTTCTTTGCATTCAGCGGGTCAAAGATTGTACAACCTCAGGCCCAGGGTCTGATATTCTCTCATTGAAATATACAGGGTGAGTCCTAAGTTCATGCTTTTTTAACTTTTTTCAGAGAACTGAAAAATAAGCGAGAATAAAATAAAAAATGTGAATCTGGGCTTGTGTTGATACACAATCGTCTTGATAGACGAACCTAGTTTGATTAAGTTTAGTTTTTTTGCTCGGATTTTTGTATTATCTGTTACCTGACAGATAGTGCAGTAGTAGTCACTTTTTGTTTATCGTTGTCAATTTTAAATTGGTAATTCCTAAAAGTGGCACATTATTCCGAATGTAACTTTTAGGATTTATCAATTTAGAATTGTCTACAATAAACTGAAAGTGACTAGTGCACTAATTGACAGGTACAATGCTGATCCGAGCAAAAAACAAAACATAAACAGACTAGGTACGTCTGATACACAAGTTCAGACTTACATCTTTTGATTTTGTGATGTGTATAAAAAATTGTTTATCTATACACAGTTAAAAAACGCAGTCAAGTCACATTACGGTGATACCAGTTCATTATTTTCCCTTAGCATGAGGCTATAGTCTGAGATCTAGACTAGGCTAGGCTAGGCTAGGCCATTCTTTCACAGATCAATGCCTATTATGATTACAACAAATTTTTCAGTCTTACCCCTAAACCGCTTAAAAACGAAATTTGAGTTGTTTTTATATTCTTTGTTTTTTTATTATTGCTGCAACGCCACTAACACGATTTCTAGAAACCATACGCGTTATCCATCTTCACCACAGAAACAACACTGTGCCAAAATTTCATCACAATTAATTCATTAGTTTCCTCATTACCCAATACAGAACGATCTAAACCGGTACTCGTATGTATAAGTCAGAAAATTCCTTGGCTTCTGTAATAGGCAAAACAATGTTCGAATGGACCTAGAAAAGTGTATTATGCCGCTATATCTTTCTTTCACAGGTCAGTGGACAGTCTATTATGAATACAACATTTTTAATTTATTAACCCCACACCTCCCATAGGAATATTTGAATTTTTTTGTTTTTTTCCCTACGTACCGACTTTCAAAATTATAGCAGCATTACCTACTACGACATCACACCATATCGCTACTCAAGTTTTATCGCAATCCATGCAGCGGTTATTGAGATTACAAGGCTAGAAAAACGCCGACAGACCGACGGAAATGAGTATCGTGGATTTTCGTTATATAGACATCATAAAACGCCCAAAAAGTGTATTATCTCAAAATCGAAAATATTCGCGATCACAATACTCCCCTCACCTATTGGTTGGGAAGTAAAAAATAGTCAAAAACCATAGTAACGAAAGTTTAGAAAAGGTTTTTTTTATTTGGAACAACCTAGGACTTAAGATGGTATTACTAGGATAAAATCCATATGATTTTAAGTTACGCCCATGGAAAAATAGAGTAGAGTAGAGTAGAGTAACTTTTATTCATGATGCCCATTTACAAGGATATGAAAGCTCAATTAAAATGCACTAAGCTATATAAATATGGATTAAAACAAGTTAAAAATCAAAATTATGTTGTGGGTTTTTTTTATGCATCGTACTTTCCAGGTTTCGCCCTTAGTGACTTTTTCTTGCTGCCGAGATCAAAAGGATGCTCGTAGGAAAGAAATTTAACACAATCAAGAAAACATCGACGAAACTGAGACACTGTAATCGTTGTATCGCCCTCGAAAGTGGGGGTCAAACCCGCATTCAAATGGGCTTCTTACTTTTTTTTCTCGATCGA
Organism: Callosobruchus maculatus; assembly: GCA_951848785.1. Classification (NCBI taxonomy): domain Eukaryota; kingdom Metazoa; phylum Arthropoda; class Insecta; order Coleoptera; family Chrysomelidae; genus Callosobruchus; species Callosobruchus maculatus. The sequence continues at coordinate 785,397 of CATOUR010000184.1, forward strand.
CAAAGTTTTTTTTGAACAAATGTTTGAAATTAAAAACAATAATGAAGAGATTAATAGAATTATTCTAGCTAAAAAAATAAGTTTTTACTTCCCACACCGATAGGTGAGGGGAGTATTGTGATCGCGAAAATTATCGATTTTTAGATAATCCACTTTTTGGGCGTTTTATGATGTGTACATAACGAAAATCCACGTCACTCATTTCCGTCGGTCTGTCTGTCGGTCTGTCTGTCGGTCTGTCTGTCGGTCTGTCTGTCGGTCTGTCTGTCGGTCTGTCTGTCGGTCTGTCTGTCGGTCTGTCTGTCGGTCTGTCTGTCGGTCTGTCTGTCGGTCTGTCTGTCGGTCTGTCTGTCGGTCTGTCTGTCGGTCTGTCTGTCGGTCTGTCTGTCGGTCTGTCTGTCGGTCTGTCTGTCGGTCTGTCTGTCGGTCTGTCTGTCGGTCTGTCTGTCGGTCTGTCTGTCGGTCTGTCTGTCGGTCTGTCTGTCGGTCTGTCTGTCGGTCTGTCTGTCGGTCTGTCTGTCGGTCTGTCTGTCGGTCTGTCTGTCGGTCTGTCTGTCGGTCTGTCTGTCGGTCTGTCTGTCGGTCTGTCTGTCGGTCTGTCTGTCGGTCTGTCTGTCGGTCTGTCTGTCGGTCTGTCTGTCGGTCTGTCTGTCGGTCTGTCTGTCGGTCTGTCTGTCTGTCGCGTTTTTCTACCCTCGTAATCTCAGTAACCGCTGCATGGATTGTGATGAAATTTGGGCAACGGTATGCTGTGGGGTCGTAGTAGGTAATGTTCCTACAATTTTGAAAATCGGTGCATAGGCGGCGGAGTAATTAGCAAAAAACAAAAAAATTAAATATTGCTGAAACTTCGTTTTTAGGCGTTTTAGGGGTCCCTGATCATTTTCTACTTTTTTTTGGGTGGCGGTGAAATTGGGGTGGTTGGGGGGTGGGGGGGTTGTAAAATTGAAAAATTTGTTGCTTTCATAACTTTTTTAGGTCCATCCGAACATTGCCTTTGCCTATTACAGAAAGCAAAGGATTTTTTTTTGATGTAAACATACGAGAGTATTGCGTCAGATCGTTGTAACGAAGAAACTGTTGAATTGGTTCTAATGAAATTTTGAAACGGCATTACTACCATGGCGAAGATGGAAAACGCGTATGGTTTTGATAAATCGTGCCAGTGGCGGCGCAGAAATAATAAAAAAACTAAAAATATAAAAACAGTTCAAACTTCGTTTTTAAGCGTTTTTGAGGTTCCTGATCATTTTCTGCATTTTTTTTGGGTGGTGGTGAAATTGGGGTGGTTGGGGGGTTGGGGGTTGAAAAATTAAAAAAACTCTTGTACTCATAAGAGGCTGTCCACTAACCTGTGAAGGAAGATGTAGCGACACAAATCACCTTTTTAGGTGCATCCGAACATTGCCTAGCCTATTACAGAAACTAAGGGACTTAGAATTTTCTGTATACTATACGAGAATTTATTGGTTTAAATCGTTTTGTATTTTGTAACGTGGACACTATTAAATTGATTCTAATGAAATTTTGACACAGTATATTGTTACCGTGGTGAGAATGGAAAACGCGTATGTTTGTTAAAAATCTTGTCAGTGGCAGCGTAGCGATAATCAAAGAACGCGACGCGAAGTATGAAAGCAACTCAAATTCGGTTTTTGGATGTTTTAGGGGTTCCTGATCATTTCCTACCAGTTTTTTGGGTGGGGGTGAAAGTGAGGTGGCTAGGGGGGGGGGGGTGGGGGTTGTAAAACTGAGAAGTTTGTAGTGTCGATAATAGGCTGTCCATTGACCTGTGAAGGAAAGACCTAGCGGCATAAGACAATTTTAGGGGGGGGGGCGGGGTTGGCAATTATTTGGTTGCAAGGGATCTTAGACTAAAGCTTCATGCTATGGGAAAATAATAAACTGGTATCAGCGTAATGTGTGGGAAGTACCGAGTCAATCAACTTGACTTCATTTTTTATTATTTATACTAGATTAACTAGATTTTTTGATTGGAAATCAAATATAATAGTTATATAGTATTATATAAATAAAGTTGAATTTTATCATTTTTTAATTTAGCTTATGAAATTTTCAGCTCAACTGTTAGTTGGGCCGTACTATCCAAGTTAACCAATTCAGAATCCTCTCCAACCGACAATAAGCTCCAGAGCATTTTCGAACGTGTACAGTGCGCCATAAACAGTCTTAAATGGGACCATGCATGCTTCTTTCCGCCGTTTCGTGTGTATATTCACATTTGTTAGGTGGCTAATACTGCATCCGGTATTCCGCAGCCACCTCCTAATAGGAGGGCAAACAAAGAAACCGTTCTCCAGCGGTGTTTCGCTACGCTATGCGGTTCCCTCCCACCTTCATTCCCGTTTTTCCTTCAGGCGCAGCCAGAAAACTGCGGCCAATTCTACTACAGTGGTGGAGTCAGGAAAAACGTGATATACTGGAATGAAAGGTGCTTGCTTACTCCGCAAGGGGGACATAATTTCAATTATTTGGTTCACAGAAAAATCGGGAAAATGATGGGCACCGGCTGGATTCGAGCCAGCGTCTTCGGCATTCTAGGTCGACGCGATACCAACTACACTACGGTGCCCCGTACTGCAACCCATACACAGCGCCGACGACAAGGTATCGACTCCGCCGACACCCACCACTCCCCGGTATCTTTCTGCGAGCCATGTATTTCAGTCATCCAGAGACATCTAGTCGGCTGTTGGGTGAGTGTGAATCTCCCACCACTACTTGCACGACAGCTAGCGGCTGCAGTACGGGGGACCGTAGTGTAGTTGGTATCGCGTCGGCCTAGAATTCCGGAGACGCTGGTTCGAATCCAGCCGGTATCCTTCATTTTTCCGATTTTTCTGTGAACCAAATGATTGGAATTATCTCCCTCTTGCGGAGTGAGCAAGCACCTTTCATTCCATGAAATCTGGCCGACTGAGGAGTCGTACTTCAATAACAAAGGGAGCTGTCGTGCAAATAGCGCAGCGGTGGGAGATTCTCACTCACCCAACAGCCAACTATACTCTGTTACCTAATACTTTAAACTGGTTTGACGTCTATTTGATGAGTATCAGCTGACGAAGAAGTGTATCTCAAATTTAATTTTTTACTAGTGGTGTGATTGGCAATCCTGCGATCAGGGCCGTATTAGTAATATTCTTACTGAATATCTCATTGCCAAAAAGTAATGACCATTTTTGTAAACAAAAAATTGCTTCAATATCCAGAAATTTGCAGCAAAAATGGTTGATTAAAAAAAATAGATTATTTTATTGATTTGTATATTGTTAGGGAATAGCTTGCATAACTAGTGGGATATTTATTGGTTAAAACGTACAACGTACATTTCGAGAAGAGTATAAAGTAAGTACATGGAGTGTTTGTGTATGGTTAAGGTAAAAATGCTTTTATCTTCATTCTTACCTCATTTAACGCGTAATCATCGTCATTCAGACCAGCCATACTGATATACTGGAAGAAACGCCGGACTTTCTGAGAAAATGTAAAATAAGCATAGACCTCACAGCATAGACGAAAAACGTCACCAAGTGTCAATACTTGTCATCTTGCACTCAGTACAGCTCTGTTTCCTTCAAAGCTTAAAATTGATACGTCAAGACTCAATCTGGGGTATTTTAGTTATCACTAGCCGAACAGCTGTTCACTGATGACACGGCTGACAGTTTAAAGTATCGGGTAACAGGGTATAGAGGTTCTTTCCAACAGCATATTTTGTACCGTCCACTGAACCGTCACGAAACTGTTCGGATCGTTTGTGGTGCGCATGCGTTGATTTTGGATGGTTTCGTGACCGTACAAACAGGAAAATCTGTTGGAACGGTTCCTTCTCTTATTTCACTGGACTCGTGTCAGTTCTGACAGCTATCAAAAAAAAAACTAACCCTCGACTTCATTTCAGAAGCCACCGTCAAAAGCCAAGACGCCAAGAGCTTTATTAAAATTGATCGGGGCCTGAGTCTTCTGACGATGACTTGGTGTTAGTCTATCAACAAAGCGAAAAATGAGGATTATTTGGGTAATTTTAACCATGAATAATGGTTGCCACTCACAACCAGGTATTCCTGTAGCTCTATAAACAAAGAACCTGGGTTATGTTTTCCATAAAAATTACCGAATTTATCATAACATACCATGTATAACATTATTGTTTGATTCCATTTCCATTTTTGGCTTTGGTGAAGTTTCGGCCAACAAACGAGCCAACCAAACAGCAAGCAACAGCAAAAACAAAAGAAGCAAAATCAAATCACACTCAATCTCAACACTCAAGACTCAAGGAAGCAAGAAAACAGAAGGCGCATAGAAATGACAAAATGGAATCATGCGCCAAGCGGGCGATTTACGTTCTACTGCGCATGTCAGTCCTCACAGTCCTTACGCTGGACCAAGTACCGATTTGACCGTACAGAAACCGGCCCATGAATGGTAACGAAATCTGTTTGAACGCTTTATGGACCGTTTCATGAACGGTCACAAAACGTGTTGGAACACATTTCACGTTCTGCGCATGTCCATGACTATGCATTGTACGGTATTCAGGCCTGTTGGAAAGAACCTCAGATCTCTCTGGATGACTGAAACACATGGTTCTCAGAGAGATGCGGGGGAGTGATGGGGGTCGACGGATTCGATACCTTGTCGTCGGCACTGTGTATATCAGCACCACGGCGCACCGTGGTGTAGTTGGTATCGCGTCGGCCTAGAATGCCGAATCCAGCCGGTACCCTTCATTTTTCCGATTCTTCTGCGAACCAAATGATTGATGATATACCCGTTATTCGACACGAAGTATTATGGCTAAGGTATCTGACGAAAAAAGTAATAATAATTTCGGATGGATATTTTAAAAATATTTTCATGTTATACAGGGTGTCCCAAAAACAAAAGAACACCTATCAAAGTTATATTTTTTTAATAGAACACCCTGTATATTATTGCATTCTTCTTCTTGCATTCTAGTGGGACTTTATGTATCACATACGGGACTTGAAACAAACTATGAACTTCTTGAACTTCTATGCCTTTTGCATAGGTCTATCGATCTCGACATACTACCCAGATTTAGCGCTGGCGATCATTTTATTGCATTTTTACACTGTATTTCGCACTAACTCTTACCTTTATGAGAGTACCCGGAGGTAACGGCAAACCAAAGGAAGTCAAGGCAAACTTCTTGGCAGAACGCAAAGGCGCATTCGCTTCACCTAACCAGATAAGCGCGCTGCTATGCCAACTGCATATGAGAGTCGATATACGAGGGTTGCTCTATATCTCCGTCAATCTACCAGTACGCAGACAGCTGTTTCACGCTTATTAGCGATCATCAGTGCGCCATAGGTCGACTGAAGAAGTTTGCTGCTTTTTAGGAGCGACTTCCTCTGGTTTGCCGTTACCTCCTGGCACCAGATGGCGCACAGGCAGATCTTTTCTGCCGCCTACTCTCACATGCTTTACATGTCTGATAGACATAAACATTCTGATGCTCTCTATCTCCGTCAGTCGACCTATGGCGCACTGATGATCGCTAATAAGCGTGAAACAGCTGTCTGCGTACTGGAGGATTGACGGAGATATAGAGCAACCCTCCTATACCTTATCGTTATGGTGATTCCTGCATTGTTTATGTCCACAATAAGTCTAAGATGGTAAGTTACCTAGTAGGTATAAGGATAAAAGTACAACTCTATGAAAACCCTATAGGTATCACTAAATACCTTCATAATATAAGATATTACTCTTGAAGCATAGCACCATAATAAACTATTGTTTTTATAGACCATGACGGTCCCTCTTTGGGGCATATTTCGACATTAAAATTAAAAAATTAAGATCAATCAAACCTTTCACTCGTTGGTAGATGCTTAAAACCCTAAACTAGTTTTAAACCTTTTCCTTATATATCTTTTGCAAGTTGTTTTTCGAAAATCGTGTGACATAGGAGAAAACAGGTTCCTTTGTGTTTTCATCTTTAATCCATTTGAATGTTTTCAATATGTCAAAAAACTTTTCAGGTCCGTCCCTGATATGTGCATCTGCAGAAGGCATCGTTTCTCGTCCATTAAGTTCATCCGAACGTCGAGCAAAAAGCCAAATTGTGTGGCTGCGCAACGTCTTGCAATAATGACCTACACGAATGTGTTTCTAGATGGCCCGGCCCCGCAAAGACTGTGTCCTCTTTTAGGAGCTTTTTAGTTAGAAGACCGGAGTCCAAACGTGAAAATATGGATTGATAGACGAGCAAGACAATACCACTACACAGCAAGAGTCCTTTTAAGGGTCTTTGAAACATAAAAAATGGAGTCAAGTTGATTGACTCAGTACTTTCCACACATTACGATGATGCCAGTTTATTATTTTCCCACAGCATGAAGCTATAGTCTGAAATCCCTTGCAACCAAATCATCGCCCAATTGCCCGCAAAAAAACACCCAACACAAAAACTCTTGTAAATAGTTTCTTGCGTCTCCCTCCTTAGGAACTAGGACGCCACAGTTTTGATTCTGCATGCGATGCGAAACGCTCAGGAGCCTACAAACCGTCTAAAAACTAAGTATGAGCTGTTTCTATATTTTTAGTTTTTTGATTATTTTTGCGCCGCCATTGACATGATTTTCCAGAAACTAACGTGTTTTACATTCTCGCCGCGATAGTAATTCCTGTGTCGAAATTTCAGTAAAATCAATTCAATCATTTTCGCTTTACGCAATATACATAGAACGAAATTAAGCAACACTCGTATATGTAAACATCACAAAATTCTAAGTCCCATGGTTTCTGTAATAGGCAAGCCAATGTTCAGATGAACTTAAAAAAAGAATATGCCGCTAGGTATTTTTCCATAGGTCAATGGATACACTAACATGAATACAACAAATTTTTCAGTTTTACAACCCCCCACCCCCCAACCACCTTAAATGCACCCCTACCTAAAAAAAGTAGAAAATGATCAGAAACCCCTAAAACGCCTAAAAACAAAGTTTGAGCTATTTTTATGTTTTTGGTTTTTTTATTATTGTTGCGCCGCCACTGACACGATTTTTCCAAAACATACGCGTTTTCCATCCTTGCTGCGGTAGCAATACTGTGTCAAAATTTCATTAAAATTCATTCAATCATTTTCGCTTTAAGCAATAAAGAACGGTCTAAAACAATACTCTATGTATACATCACAAATTCTAAGTCTCTTGGTTTCTATTATAAGCGAGGCAATGTTTGGATGTACCTAAAAAGGTGAATTGTGCCGCTAGGTCTTTCATTCACAGGTCATTGGACAGCTCATTATGAGTACAACCAATTTTTCAGCCTTGCAACCCCCCACCCCCCAACCACCCCAAATTCACCCCCACCCAAAAAAAGTAGAAAATGATTAGGAATTCCTGAAACGCCTAAAAACGAAGTTTGAGGAATATCTAATTTTTTTGTTTTTTGCTAATTACTCCGCCGTCAATGCACCGATTTTCAAAATTTTAGCAGCGTTACCTACTAGGACCCCACAGCATATCGCTGCCCAAATTTCATCAAAATCTATGCAGCGGTTACTGAGATTACGAGGGTAGAAAAACGCGACAGATAGGCAGACAGACCGACAGACAGACCGACGGAAATGAGTGACGTGGATTTTCGTTATGTAGACATCATGAAACGCCCAAAAAGTGGATTATCTCAAAATCGAAAATTTTCGCGATCACAATACTCCCCTCACCTATCGGTGTGAGAAGTAAAAGGCTAGGGAAGAGGGAATAGTATACTCTGTACAGTCTAAATGGATTTTTTTCAAACCCGACATGTGCATTCTTGTGTAGTAGATATTTTCAATGTTGGGTCTTGTGAGGTGTAACTTATTGTGTACTGTGTGGATTTAGAAGTCTTTAGAAAAATTTTTAAAAACTTATCGATGGTATTAATACAAAATTATATAGGGTAAGGCCGCCCTTATACATTTTTCCAGCTCCTTTTAACGCTAAGCGTTTAACACGGACTTTAAAGCCGCCCTAATGAAGTTTTTCGGGCCGAAAAATGATCCGGCAAGCAGGGAGGCGTGGGGTGGGGAGGCGGGCGAGCGTATCCTGAGCCATGACACGAGCCAACGTTCCATAAATAATGAGACAGACCAAGCGACGCGACGCAGCGCGGTTTTAATAGTGTTTGCAGCCACCGTTGACGGTAATGAAAAGAAATGATGACGACACACAGAGCGACTTAATTAATTTTGCATGGTCTTGTGGACCGGAAGCCCCAGTCGCTGTTTTTCCATAACGAAGACATCCACTGATAAAGTGTTTGGGTCTTTGGTAGTACGCGGAGGAACGCGATAATCGAAACTATAGTAATACGCTTGTGGTGATGCGGAACGCGCTCCTGGCTGCCATACGTTAGAACGCACCTTTAGCTGTCAGGCTGCCGAATTTTGGCATTGAGGGCAGTGAAAGATGGTAGAAAAGAGAAGCGATACAAATTTGTTAATTGTTATAAGTGTATGAGTGTAGTCATTCGATTATGTTCAGTTAAGTAATTTATTTGATTATTACTACACCACATATTGTCCAGATATTTTGTTATTTGTCAGATCATGTGTGACTTTTCATAGAGCAACCAATTCCGTAACAGTTCCGTGCTCACAGCAAAAGATACTGTTCTGTGATGCTTTTGGGTTTTGTCACTTGAATAAAGCAGTGGGTCGTGGTAATGGTTGCCATAGTTTGTTGATTAATTACGAGAGGGGACTGTTTTGGAAAAACGCAGTAAGCTGGAGACCAAAATTTAAACAAGGCATTTTGGAGTCTTTTTCACGAATATCTGCAGGTATGTTGTCTTTTGAGTTTGTATTATTAACTAATGTGGACTGGCTACGATATTTAAAGTGTTTGACAACGTATACTATACCTCCGGATTTTTAAGACGACTTTATATCGTGTTGGGTCTCTGATTTACGTCTACTCTAGGTATTAGGTCCTGAGGGATTGCAGGCTGATGGTGAGCAGAGACAACTCTGTCTTATTTAGGTGTATCCATTTCAACCTTTACTGATCCTATTTATGTATATACGATATTTATTTTATGGTTGTGGAAGCCAAGGTGACTGTCCCCGGAGGCGGCTTATCACTTGCCGTAGGTGGAAGTGGGTTATGATCACGCGTTCACGAACCATACGTTTCCTCTAACCAGCCCTTTTATATGTTGTTTATTGTTTATATTTATTTATTGATCTATTTATGTGCTCAGATACCATGCTTGCTGTGTTGTTATGCTTGCTATGCTGCTATGCTTGCGATGCTATGCTTATATTTTATATACCCTATCCCATTTACATACATCCTTTATTTACTTTTTTAAGTGATGGTTATATTTATTTATTTATATATGCTGATATTTTACATTTTCCACATTCTATCCACATCTCTCTCCCTGACGTTGAACAGAGACCTAGCCCACCATGTATTCTTATTATTATTTATCATTTAGACTGTGAATGTTTATAACCATTTCTTTATTATACAATATCAATAACAAGAGCCAGTTTACCACTATTATTAAGACATTTTTGAATCTTATATTTCAACATATCAATATAAATACTTCACCAGTGAATATATGAAATAAAAAGCACTCATGATTTGATAAATACAAGAATCAAGTTATAAAACCATACCATAAACACTCAGCACTCATGATTAATAAATACAAAACAAATGTTAAGAAACAAATAATAAAAAAAACAATATCATAACATTTCTGTTGTGTTGTTGAATTTTAAGATTCAAAAAAAGTTATGCGAATCCATGGTTATGTGTGTATTTAGTTACTGATTGAAGTATGAGTATGAGAAACAGTAATACATCGGTGTATTAGGATCTCGATAATGTATGAATGAGTGATTGCGGATGAATTCGAATGTATTTTTTCCCAAAATCACTGCTGCAGCTGTAGCTTTCAACTTAGGAAACCAGTCCACGCACCGTTCATGAATGCAACCTGCACATTGGGCGAAGGAACGTGTGGACACCATAAAGGCCATGCCGTTTGCATAACGAGCAACGAGCCGCCGTGCCGCAGCGATGACGTGGCGTTTTTTTGCACGACAGGAAAACATAAATACTGTACAGCAGAATCACTCATCTGCAATATTTTCAATTTCATAATTTGAGGCTTTTCACCCGGTAGTGGTTTAGTGTGGCATCTACGAATACTGCACAAAGTAACCACATGCCAAACTGTTTTTTTCATCTTCAGGAGAAGATGCAAACTAAATTTTAACTACCTATCATTGCTCTTTGTCGAACGAACATCAAAAATTTCTGTTCGACAAAAATTAAACATTTCAGATCTCCAGGTTTACCTAAAAAGTCGAAAACATTTATTTGGTTTTCTATTAAGATGAAACTTCGTGTTTTGGATAATTTGAGGGTGTTGATTACAAATCCGGTCACATTTTTGAGTTTCAATCTCGTTTGTCGAAAATCAAAAATTTCAATTTTCTCAGATTTTCAGGTTCACTTCAAAAATCGAAAATCTTTATTTTGCATTCTATTAAGATGAAGCTTCGTGTTTTGGATAATTTAAGGGCGCTGATTACAAATCCGGTCGCACTTTTGAGTTTCAGGCTCATTTGTCGAAAATCAAAAATTTCAATATTCTCAGATTTCCAGGTTCACCTAAAAAATCTAAGATCTTTATTTGGCACTCTATTAAGATGAAACCTCATGTTTTGGATAATTTGGGGGTCTTGATTACAAATCCGGTCGCACTTTTTAGTTTTAGTCTCGTTTGTCGAAAATCAAAAATTTCAATTTTCTCAGATTTCCAGGTTCACCTAAAAAATCGAAAATCTTTATTTGGCACTCTAATAAGATGAAACCTCGTGTTTTGGATAATTTGAGGGTATTGATTACAAATCCGCTCGCACTTTTGAGTTTCAGTCTCGTTTGTCGAAAATCAAAAATTTCAATTTTCTCAGAATTCCAGGTTCACCTAAAAAAGCGTAAATCTTTATTTGGCACTCTATTAAGATGAAACCTCGTGTTTTGCAGAATTTGGGGGTGTTGATTACAAATCCGGTCGCACTTTTGAGTTTCAGTCTCGTTTGTCGAGAATAAAAAATTTCAATTTTCTCAGATTTCCAGGTTCACCTAAAAAATCGAAAATCTTTATTTGGCACTCTATTAAGATGGAACCTCGTGTTTTGGATAATTTGGGGGTCTTGATCACAAATCCGGTCGCACTTTTGAGTTTTAGTCTCGTTTGTCGAAAATCAAAAATTTTAATTTTCTCAGATTTCCAGGTTCACTCAAAAAATCGAAAATCTTTATTTGGCAGTATACTAAGATGAAACCTCGTGTTTTGGATAATTTGAGGGTGTTGATTACAAACCCGGTCGCACTTTTGAGTTTTAGTCTCGTTTGTCGAAAATCAAAAATTTCAATTTTCTCAGATTTCCAGGTGCACCTAAAAAAACGAAAATCTTTATTTGGCACTCTATTAAGATGAAACCTCATGTTTTGGATAATTTGGGGGTATTGATTACAAATCCGGTCGCACTTTTGAGTTTCAGTCTCGTTTGTCGAAAATCAAAAATTTCAATTTTCTCAGAATTCCAGGTTCACCTAAACAATCGAAAATCTTTATTTGGCACTCTATTAAGATTAAACCTCATGTTTTGGATAATTTGAGGGTATTGATTACAAATCCGGTCGCACTTTTGAGTTTCAGTCTCGTTTGTCGAAAATCAAAAATTTCAATTTTCTCAGATTTCCAGGTTCACCTAAACAATCGAAAATCTTTATTTGGCACTCTATTAAGATTAAACCTTGTGTTTTGGATAACTTAAGGGTGCTGATTACAAATCCGGTCGCACTTGTGAGTTTCAGGCTCATTGGTCGAAAATCAAAAATTTCAATTTTTTCCGATTTCCTGGTTTACCTAAAAAATCTTAAATCTTTATTTGGCATTCTATTAAGATGAAATTTTGTGTTTTGGATAATATGAGGGTGTTGATTACAAATGCGGTCGCACTTTTGAGTTTCAGGCTCATTGGTCGAAAATCAAAAATTTCAATTTTTTCCGATTTCCTGGTTTACCTAAAAAATCTTAAATCTTTATTTGGCATTCTATTAAGATGAAATCTTGTGTTTTGGATAATATGAGGGTGTTGATTACAAATGCGGTCGCACTTTTGAGTTTCAGGCTCGTTTGTCGAAAATCAAAAATTTCAATATTCTCAGATTTCCAGGTTCACCTAAAAAATCGAAAATCTTTATTTGGCACTCTAATAAGATGAAACCTCGTGTTTTGGATAATTTGAGGGTATTGATTACAAATCCGCTCGCACTTTTGAGTTTCAGTCTCGTTTGTCGAGAATAAAAAATTTCAATTTTCTCAGATTTCCAGGTTCACCTAAAAAAGCGAAAATCTTTATTTGGCACTCTATTAAGATGGAACCTCGTGTTTTGGATAATTTGGGGGTCTTGATCACAAATCCGGTCGCACTTTTGAGTTTTAGTCTCGTTTGTCGAAAATCAAAAATTTTAATTTTCTCAGATTTCCAGGTTCACCTAAAAAATCGAAAATCTTTATTTGGCACTCTAATAAGATGAAACCTCGTGTTTTGGATAATTTGAGGGTATTGATTACAAATCCGCTCGCACTTTTGAGTTTCAGTCTCGTTTGTCGAAAATCAAAAATTTCAATTTTCTCAGAATTCCAGGTTCACCTAAAAAAGCGAAAATCTTTATTTGGCACTCTATTAAGATGAAACCTCGTGTTTTGCAGAATTTGGGGGTGTTGATTACAAATCCGGTCGCACTTTTGAGTTTCAGTCTCGTTTGTCGAGAATAAAAAGTTTCAATTTTCTCAGATTTCCAGGTTCACCTAAAAAATCGAAAATCTTTATTTGGCACTCTATTAAGATGGAACCTCGTGTTTTGGATAATTTGGGGGTCTTGATCACAAATCCGGTCGCACTTTTGAGTTTTAGTCTCGTTTGTCGAATTTTATTTATTTTCGTATGGCTTACATGCAGCGTACATAACATAGATACAGGTATATAATAACCAATAAGTGATAGCACAAAGAAAAAAAAAAGCAAAAAAAAAAGCAAAAATCGTTTGTCGAAAATCAAAAATTTTAATTTTCTCAGATTTCCAGGTTCACTCAAAAAATCGAAAATCTTTATTTGGCAGTATACTAAGATGAAACCTCGTGTTTTGGATAATTTGAGGGTGTTGATTACAAACCCGGTCGCACTTTTGAGTTTTAGTCTCGTTTGTCGAAAATCAAAAATTTCAATTTTCTCAGAATTCCAGGTTCACCTAAAAAAGCGAAAATCTTTATTTGGCACTCTATTAAGATGAAACCTCGTGTTTTGGATAATTTGAGGGTATTGATTACAAATCCGCTCGCACTTTTGAGTTTCAGTCTCGTTTGTCGAAAATCAAAAATTTCAATTTTCTCAGAATTCCAGGTTCACCTAAAAAAGCGAAAATCTTTATTTGGCACTCTATTAAGATGAAACCTCGTGTTTTGGATAATTTGAGGGTATTGATTACAAATCCGCTCGCACTTTTGAGTTTCAGTCTCGTTTGTCGAAAATCAAAAATTTCAATTTTCTCAGATTTCCAGGTTCACCTAAACAATCGAAAATCTTTATTTGGCACTCTATTAAGATTAAACCTTGTGTTTTGGATAACTTAAGGGTGTTGATTACAAATCCGGTCGCACTTGTGAGTTTCAGGCTCATTGGTCGAAAATCAAAAATTTCAATTTTTTCCGATTTCCTGGTTTACCTAAAAAATCTTAAATCTTTATTTGGCATTCTATTAAGATGAAATTTTGTGTTTTGGATAATATGAGGGTGTTGATTACAAATGCGGTCGCACTTTTGAGTTTCAGGCTCATTTGTCGAAAATCAAAAATTTTAATTTTTTCCGATTTCCTGGTTTACCTAAAAAATCTTAAATCTTTATTTGGCATTCTATTAAGATGAAATCTTGTGTTTTGGATAATATGAGGGTGTTGATTACAAATGCGGTCGCACTTTTGAGTTTCAGGCTCGTTTGTCGAAAATCAAAAATTTCAATATTCTCAGATTTCCAGGTTCACCTAAAAAATCGAAAATCTTTATTTGGCACTCTAATAAGATGAAACCTCGTGTTTTGGATAATTTGAGGGTATTGATTACAAATCCGCTCGCACTTTCGAGTTTCAGTCTCGTTTGTCGAGAATAAAAAATTTCAATTTTCTCAGATTTCCAGGTTCACCTAAAAAAGCGAAAATCTTTATTTGGCACTCTATTAAGATGGAACCTCGTGTTTTGGATAATTTGGGGGTCTTGATCACAAATCCGGTCGCACTTTTGAGTTTTAGTCTCGTTTGTCGAAAATCAAAAATTTTAATTTTCTCAGATTTCCAGGTTCACCTAAAAAATCGAAAATCTTTATTTGGCACTCTAATAAGATGAAACCTCGTGTTTTGGATAATTTGAGGGTATTGATTACAAATCCGCTCGCACTTTTGAGTTTCAGTCTCGTTTGTCGAAAATCAAAAATTTCAATTTTCTCAGAATTCCAGGTTCACCTAAAAAAGCGAAAATCTTTATTTGGCACTCTATTAAGATGAAACCTCGTGTTTTGCAGAATTTGGGGGTGTTGATTACAAATCCGGTCGCACTTTTGAGTTTCAGTCTCGTTTGTCGAGAATAAAAAATTTCAATTTTCTCAGATTTCCAGGTTCACCTAAAAAAGCGAAAATCTTTATTTGGCACTCTATTAAGATGAAACCTCGTGTTTTGGATAATTTGAGGGTATTGATTACAAATCCGCTCGCACTTTTGAGTTTCAGTCTCGTTTGTCGAAAATCAAAAATTTCAATTTTCTCAGAATTCCAGGTTCACCTAAAAAAGCGAAAATCTTTATTTGGCACTCTATTAAGATGAAACCTCGTGTTTTGCAGAATTTGGGGGTGTTGATTACAAATCCGGTCGCACTTTTGAGTTTCAGTCTCGTTTGTCGAGAATAAAAAATTTCAATTTTCTCAGATTTCCAGGTTCACCTAAAAAATCGAAAATCTTTATTTGGCACTCTATTAAGATGGAACCTCGTGTTTTGGATAATTTGGGGGTCTTGATCACAAATCCGGTCGCACTTTTGAGTTTTAGTCTCGTTTGTCGAATTTTATTTATTTTCGTATGGCTTACATGCAGCGTACATAACATAGATACAGGTATATAATAACCAATAAGTGATAGCACAAAGAAAAAAAAAAGCAAAAAAAAAAGCAAAAATCGTTTGTCGAAAATCAAAAATTTTAATTTTCTCAGATTTCCAGGTTCACCTAAAAAAGCGAAAATCTTTATTTGGCACTCTATTAAGATGAAACCTCGTGTTTTGCAGAATTTGGGGGTGTTGATTACAAATCCGGTCGCACTTTTGAGTTTCAGTCTCGTTTGTCGAGAATAAAAAATTTCAATTTTCTCAGATTTCCAGGTTCACCTAAAAAAGCGAAAATCTTTATTTGGCACTCTATTAAGATGAAACCTCGTGTTTTGGATAATTTGAGGGTATTGATTACAAATCCGCTCGCACTTTTGAGTTTCAGTCTCGTTTGTCGAAAATCAAAAATTTCAATTTTCTCAGAATTCCAGGTTCACCTAAAAAAGCGAAAATCTTTATTTGGCACTCTATTAAGATGAAACCTCGTGTTTTGCAGAATTTGGGGGTGTTGATTACAAATCCGGTCGCACTTTTGAGTTTCAGTCTCGTTTGTCGAGAATAAAAAATATCAATTTTCTCAGATTTCCAGGTTCACCTAAAAAATCGAAAATCTTTATTTGGCACTCTATTAAGATGGAACCTCGTGTTTTGGATAATTTGGGGGTCTTGATCACAAATCCGGTCGCACTTTTGAGTTTTAGTCTCGTTTGTCGAATTTTATTTATTTTCGTATGGCTTACATGCAGCGTACATAACATAGATACAGGTATATAATAACCAATAAGTGATAGCACAAAGAAAAAAAAAAGCAAAAAAAAAAGCAAAAATCGTTTGTCGAAAATCAAAAATTTTAATTTTCTCAGATTTCCAGGTTCACTCAAAAAATCGAAAATCTTTATTTGGCAGTATACTAAGATGAAACCTCGTGTTTTGGATAATTTGAGGGTGTTGATTACAAACCCGGTCGCACTTTTGAGTTTTAGTCTCGTTTGTCGAAAATCAAAAATTTCAATTTTCTCAGATTTCCAGGTGCACCTAAAAAAACGAAAATCTTTATTTGGCACTCTATTAAGATGAAACCTCATGTTTTGGATAATTTGGGGGTATTGATTACAAATCCGGTCGCACTTTTGAGTTTCGGTCTCGTTTGTCGAAAATCAAAAATTTCAATTTTCTCAGAATTCCAGGTTCACCTAAAATCGAAAATCTTTATTTGGCACTCTATTAAGATTAAACCTTGTGTTTTGGATAACTTAAGGGTGTTGATTACAAATCCGGTCGCACTTGTGAGTTTCAGGCTCATTGGTCGAAAATCAAAAATTTCAATTTTTTCCGATTTCCTGGTTTACCTAAAAAATCTTAAATCTTTATTTGGCATTCTATTAAGATGAAATTTTGTGTTTTGGATAATATGAGGGTGTTGATTACAAATGCGGTCGCACTTTTGAGTTTCAGGCTCATTTGTCGAAAATCAAAAATTTTAATTTTTTCCGATTTCCTGGTTTACCTAAAAAATCTTAAATCTTTATTTGGCATTCTATTAAGATGAAATCTTGTGTTTTGGATAATATGAGGGTGTTGATTACAAATGCGGTCGCACTTTTGAGTTTCAGGCTTGAGTTTCAGGCTCGTTTGTCGAAAATCAAAAATTTTAATTTTTTCAGATTTCCTGTTTACCTAAAAAATCTTAAATTTTTGTTTGGCATTCTGTTAAGATGAAACCTTGTGTTTTGGATAATATGAGGGTGTTGATTACAAATCCGGTCGCACTTTTGAGTTTCAGGCTCGTTTGTCGAAAATCAAAAATTTCAATTTTCTGAGATTTCCAGGTTCGCCTAAAAAATTTAAAATCTTTATTTGGAACTCTATTAAGATTAATCCTCGTGTTTTGCATAATTTGGGGGTGCTGATTGTCGCCTCAGTTTTGAGTTGTATGGGACAAATTGGATGGTGATTCTGCCGGTAGATATGTGAGTGACTGCTGATTATATCTAAGTTGTAACGTTACTACCTCCCTAAAACATTTTCATTTAAATTCATTCGATTTTGATCATCTCTAAAGCCGCGTACAGACGTTGATGCATACTGCGATTCCAGAATCGGCTCAAGGTTTCATGAAACTTGCATCAGTTGCATAAGTTCCTACTCAAATCGAAACCAGTTGCGATGCCTGAATCGACTCGATGTTTTATGCACGTTTCATGCAACACAAGAATAGTAGGGTGCAGTTATGTATTTGCATCGACGCAATACTATACACGTTGAAACCTGCATCAGCGTCACCGACTCACCGACCAAAATGGGATTCCAGAATCTGCATCGCTGCAAGCTGCAACTGCTGCCAGATACGTGATTCAGTAGGTACTACACACGCTGCTACTTGCATCATGAAACGTATGAGTCGATGCCTGCATCACATCATGCATCAACGTCTGTATCATCATCATAGTCACAATGTCTTAACAGACATGTTGTGAACTCGTAAAATGCATTAAGTCGGAGCTAGAATATTGCCTACACGAATATTATCAATAGTTTTGAGAACTGTAGCTCGCCATCGTTCGCGATTTACTGTCAGTTCAGTGGCACTCTTGATACTCATATCTAGCAACTGTTTCATCGTATCCACCCAGCGTGCAGGGGAACGGCCACGGCGCCGCCCACTCGGGGCGTGACCTTGAACTACAAGTTTCTCCATATTATCGCTTCTGTGTATATATCCGAAGAATGTAAGCATTCTCGTCGACACAATGGAGGATAGTCTCTTTGGATTACCGAGCTCATCCAGTATGGAGACATTAGTTCGATGGGCGGTATAAGGAATTCTAGCATTCTCCTCCACGTCCATATTTCAAAAGCATCTATGTGAGCTCGATGTGCCTTTTTAACAGTCCAAGTTTCCGAGGCATACAAAAATATGGAGAACACAAGAGACCGAACCAGTGACATTTTGGTAGCTTTAGTAATGTTATGGTCACGCCATATTTTAGTAAGCTTTGTCATGGCCACCCGTGCCTGTTGAATGCGCCGTCGAATCTCATTCTCACAACTGTACAACACGTCTGTATAGGCCGTTTAAAATGAAGATTGTACCCCCTGGACTCCATAAAATGACAGCAGAGAAGCGTCTGGCGTATCATCGCGCAACTGAAAATCCTATCGGAAAGATGGACCAGTGACTCTGCTGGTTACATTTATGCTGTACCATCAGGTCTGTTTCGCTTGCTAATTGCAGGACATCTGTATGTACGGCCGGTGCCGGACGATATGACCCTGTACGGGCAGGGAACGCGATCGCTTGAAAAAGTGGCGGTCGCGGTTTTATGGGACTAATCGGTCCTCTTGGGACTGCTGCTGCTGCTGCTGTTGCAGGCCACAAGAAACTGTTGTTTCTTGCTTGTTTGCCGGTCGCTGCTACATTTTTTCGATGAAGATTGCGCTGAATTGCACCTGATTTTTCTGCGCTAAGGTGACTACTGACAACTGAGTGTTTTTTGTATAGGAAAAATGTCATATGCCTCTAACAAATATTTTATAATGGTTTCTTGCTTGCTAGCTGGTCGCTGCTTGGTTTTTTTTGATTAAGATTAGTTTGAATGGCATCTGGTTTTTCTGTGCTTAGGTGACGATTGAGTATTTTATGTATACAGAGTGTATCAACGATGTGTGAGCGGACGATGGCTGCTTCCCTATTTGAGGTAGAAAAAAAGTCTCAAATAAAAAATGTGGGCAATAAAATCTATGTTACAAAAATATTTACCATTATACCAATCACACTAAAATCAAGCAAGGAATCCAAATGTGTAATAATATACAAGCTTTCTATTTAAAAAAATGTAACTTTTATATGTAACACATTTATTGGATGATAAATATTTTTGCAATAGATTTTATTGCCCTCTATTTTTTCATTTGAAACTTTTTTCCGATCTCAAATGGGGAAGCTGTTATCGTCCACCCATACATTGTTGATACACCCTGTATAAAAAATGTAACATGCATCTAGTAAACATTTCATAATAAGTCTTCAGAGACGTATATCCTTATTAATTGTAGTCATCAAAACTGCATTTAAAAGAAATAAAGACTCACCTGAAATGAAGCAGTAGGAGGTAAAGCTTTATGGAACTTACCTGGAAGGAAAAAAAAATAAATACAAAAAAATCAAAATCTATTAGTTTTATAGCTTGTTCGTAGATTACCAAATTAAAAATGCCTATTGGAATATTTAAAATTCGCAATAATATATAAGGTGTCCCAATTTGAAAAAAGCACTTTGGTGTTTCACGATATTGGAATTAATCCCGTAAATTTTTTTACTGCTCACTAGGTGCTCGAGAACACTTTTTCGATACCTTCTCCATTTTTCAAACATATTTCCTGAAAGAAATGCTATCGTACCATTTGGTTCTCCATGTATAAAAAAGAATAGCCGTTAAATGATAAATAGCAGTTCCACTGGTGCGTCTACCAGGCTTGGCAAGCAAAGAAAATATGAAAGAAAAGTCTAAAGAAGCAGGCTTCGTTCCTTGCGCTTAAGAGTCTAGGGTATAGCGCACCAAATTGAGAATCTCAGAAAATACGTATTCTCGTGTTAGCGAGGAGGTGTGGCCGCCTGTTCCCTTTCTCCAATGTGTGTGTCTAAGATGAGGGCAGATAAGTCCAAAAATCCAAAGGTAAGGTCAAAAGGTCCAAAAGTCACCATAAAAATGAATTTCGTATTTCCAAGCTCCTGACGTTACCTTTAAACTTACAGTAATGGTTCAAAAAGCAAATTGAAGAAAAAAAGCTTGTGCTTTGTCACTGTGGTAGCCTTGTTTTGATATCGTGTTTGGTTGTTAAATTACAGACATATGAAGAATGTATGATTTTCCATTGCGAGTTTTTTTGCACACTAAAAAACTTTTTTGATAAAATTGCTCTTAGATGTCATTCATTAAGGCCTTAACTATCACCTTCTGAAATACTGAGTATGTAGTTTGAAAAACAAGTGAGTTCTGTTCGAAATGAGGCTCCGTGGTTTACATGGCAAATACATAGGTATAACTGTGTGTATCCAGGCCCGTTAAGATTTTTTGATCGCTGTGTGGTAAAGTTTTCTCGATACCTTGTAACCTTGTATATCTGAATCAATAACGGCCTTTTCCAAGCTTTTGTAGAATCCAGTATACCTGGCATGCAAAGTCCGCAGACTATCGATATCCAGCTCCTGTGATGTCGGCACCAATTAAAACCCACCCCCAACCCCCGGCCGACTATCGAACAATTTCGGGCGGCACACGTTGTCCGACCAAGAGGGTGGTTTAGGGGTGTGGGGGCGCTTTTGATCGGGGAGGACGATCACACGGCGGCATTTGCGATCGTTGCTCCAGCTTGCCGGCAGCAGGATCAAGCGTGCAATATGCGTGTGGAGGCGGCGGTTTTTAATAAGCGGTGGCTAACATGCGGCACACCGTTCTACTAGCTAGAATGCCGCCACACAGCTGCGTCGCCCACCACCCTCACCCCCACCCCCCCACATTCTGCGGAGTATTATTAATTAGGTGCGGCGCTCGTGTACCTACGACGATCTATCGGAGACTTATACTTTTACTGCAGTCTGGTCGAGGGTTGTTTATCCATAAATCATTACTTTACATCGTATTCACACAACAGTATAATACTTCACGGTTTCACCGAAGAGGAAGTACTCAAGGTTTTAAAGAGAATGAAAAATAAGTTTACTTGCGGCCCTGATGGCATCCCATCATTCTTAATCCGTGATTGTGCTACCGTCTTCTCCCGTCCTTTAACAAGAATATATAACTTGTGTATAAGAACTAACACGTTTCCAATTCTCTGGCGTGAGTCTAAGGTGCGCCCTATTTTTAAAAAAGGCGATAGACAACTTGCAGAAAATTATAGACCTATCACCCTAGTATGTAACTTTTCAAAAGCGTTAGAAACTCTGCTTCATAATTTCCTATACTATAATATACATTCTAGTATAACTACATCTCAGCATGGTTTTCTAAAGGGTCGATCAACAACAACTAAATTAGTCTGCGTAACTCAATTCATCTCTGAAGTGTTAGATACCGGTGGTCAGGTGGATGTGATTTACACAGATTTTAGTAAAGCCTTCGATAAGCTTGATCACAGCCTGTTATTATTGAAACTAGAGAATTTTGGACTTTCACCTAGCTTATTAGTATTTTTTAAGTCATATCTAACAGACAGAAAGCAATACGTGGAACTTCAAGGAGCTGAATCTGTAGAAATATTCCCAACGTCTGGTGTACCTCAGGGCTCATGCCTAGGTCCTTTACTTTTTATTGTTTTTATTAATGATATTGTAAATAGCATCGACTGCTATACGCAGATGACTTAAAAATTTATTGCAGCATCAAGAATGACGCCGACTGTGCTCGACTGCAGGGTAATCTAGTCAAGATAACTGAGTGGTGCAATAGAAATAATCTGCCAATTAATCACAGCAAATGTCATTTACAAGAAAGCAAGACATTATTCAGTTTCAATATAAAATTGAGAGCTATGCTTTAGAAAAAGTTAGGGAATTAAAGACCTAGGTGTGATCTTCGACACATCGCTTAGTTTCAATCCACATATAGAGCACCTAATACGATCTGTCAACAAAACACTGGGTTTTGTTATAAGGAATTCTCAGGAGTTTAGTGACAAGAAGGCGATGATCATGCTTTATAATTCGTTCATTCTATCTAAATTAGAATACACAAGGATAATTTGGAATCCCTGTTATGTAACCACGTGTGAATCTTTGGAGAAGGTGCAACGAAAATTCCTTAAGTTCTTATCATACAAAGTGGATGGTACATACCCACCTAAGGGGACCCCCCAGGAAGAACTGCTATTGAAACATGATTTCGTCAGTCTTGAGAATAGAAGGAAAACTCATTCGCTGATCTTTCTCTACAAGGCCCTTCATAATATGCACGATTGCCCCTGCTTCACATCGCTGATAAAATTTAACGCTCCGAAATGTTTTACTAGAAATACGCTCATATTCTACCTCCCTACCCCGCGAACTAACATACTCTTGCACTCACCTCTGTATTCAATGTGTTCCTGCTATAACAGTATCCAGGACAGTTCGGACATATTCAATACCAACTTGTCTAATATTAAGCAATTGTGTAAAATGTGATCT
This sequence comes from Callosobruchus maculatus, assembly GCA_951848785.1. Lineage (NCBI taxonomy): Eukaryota > Metazoa > Arthropoda > Insecta > Coleoptera > Chrysomelidae > Callosobruchus > Callosobruchus maculatus. The sequence continues at coordinate 807,792 of CATOUR010000184.1, forward strand.
ACTAATTAGTGTTTGTTATTGTTACTATGCTATTTTTTGTAATTTTTCTGTATTTGCCCACCAGTAATTGGTTAACACTGTTGGTGGTGTATTAAATAAATAAATTAAATAAATAAATAAATAAATAAATCAGGCTCGTAATGGCATAGAACATACAGGGTAAAAGATGACAAAACATGAGACACCCTATATATTATCCTAAATTCAAATTCTGCTAATAATCCCCCTTCTTACTATATAAAACATTATACAGGATATTTCAAAAGTTATATCCAAATCACTGTCAAATGAACGTATATAATCAAAAAGTAACGAAACAAAAATATTTTTTTACTTGGAAATGATAACCTGTAGTTTTAAAATCGACTGTAGAAAAAAGCCTACGAATCATATTCATATTCAGGATGATGTAGAGTGCAAAATCCAAATTTTCTCTCTTTTTTTTTAAATGTAATCCTCGATATTTTATTATACCAGACCTTTATACCAGCTTTTAATATGTTTTTTCGTCTTTGTATAGCACTTGGTATACTTACATTCATCCATTCAGTTTCCGAGATATTTCGATTTTTCTGCAAATTTATACCTTCTATTTGGTGTACCTACTGAAATCGATTATTATTTTGAGGAATTATTATCGAATTTTATTTGTACTTAACGAGCAACTAAAATATAAGGTCATAATAGTAATTTATCAAGTAAAAACATTGAATTAACAAGATAATAATAAGTCAAGTATGCTGAGGAAACAGATTTATAGATGTCATGTATAATTATCAAGCCGATATATCAGGTAGGCCATGAAATATTAAGCGCACAGTCCGAATAAAACGATTCTTCAGTCTTTCAAATGCATCAGTTTTAGGTTGCCTCCATTCTGGATATTGCTGTAGTTAGTTGATGTATTCTAGAGGCAAGTAGGTTTCTCAAAGATTCTCCTAAAAATCTTCTATTTGTTCTTCAATAAAAATTCATTTCTATGCTTTTTTTACACAGTATGAAATTATTGAGCAGTTTATGAAAACCGCCAATATTTCAAAGCCTACCTGATAAATCTACTTGATAATTATGCATCACGTCTGCAAAATTGCTTCCTCAGCATACTTGACTTTATTATCTCGACAATTCAAGGTTTTGACTTCATCAAATACTATTATGGCCTTTATAACTTTGTTGTTCGTTAACTAAAAAACAAATTCGACAGTACTTTCTCCAAATAAATAAATTTCAGTACACAAGTCGGAAGTATATTTTAAATTTACAGAGAAATCGAAATATCTCGGAAACTGATGGATGTAGGTAAAAGCAAGTGCTATGCAAAGACGAAAGCGCATAGTAAGAGCAATTCGTTGGTATAATAAAATATTGGGCGTTACATTAAAAAAAAGAGATAATCTAGATTTTGAATTCTACATCACCCTGTATATGAGTATGCGTCGTCGGCTTTTTTATAGCCGATTTTAAGACTAAAGAATATTTTTTGTCTTTTCATGTACAAAAAATAATTTTTGATTCATTACTTTTTGAAATACAGTACATTCATTTGACAGCGATTTGAATATAGAAATGGTCATAACTTTTGAAATATCCTGTGTAATGTTGCAATACGGTATATTGTAAGAAGGGGGATTATAAGTAGAATCTAAATATGGGACAATATATAGGGTGATCCATTTAAAAAAAATGTATGTTTGACCACCACATAATTAATCATCCTGTATAATTACAAATATTTTCAGAGTAAGGAGCATATACTTAAGTACAACTTTTATATATAAATTTTTTGCTATCATTTTTAGCAGAAGAGTTATCGACCGATCCGGTACTAAAAACTCGCCCTGTATGTATGAAAGGAAGGGTCACTTTGTGTCGGTCCTTTGAAGTGGGTGCCATAGAGACGAACCGATTAATTCTTATAATGAGGAAGGCGTAGTCACCGATGCCGTGCTTTCATGCCGTCTTGTTCATTTACGCGAGCATTCTGTTGTGTAACTTCGGTAATATTTATGTCAATAATTAATTAATAAAAATCTACAGATCACATTTGATGTACGAAGTCCGCACACATCGTTTAATATAACTGCCTCTCTTCGAGAGCTCCGATGTATGCTTCCGCCGATGGTCTCTCGCGGTACGTAAGTCTATAGTTCTAGGGTTTCACTACTTAACTTGATTTTGAAGTTACTAGGCTTGTCTTGAGACTTCAAATCGAGTCAAGAAGTCAAGTATAGGTGCAATTTCAATAACCTGAAAACTCAAGCGGTTGGTCACAATTACTTGATTTCTGTCAAGACAACTTAACTACTCAACTTATATTGAATATTACGAAACGAAAACGTCAAGACCATCTACAAGCCCACAAGAAAGATGCAGGAGTATTTGAGAACGGTGAAGGATAAAAGAGACCCACACACAACACCGGGGGTTTATCGCATACCATGCAGATGTAGGAGTGTATACATAGAAACAACGAAGCGATCGATAAACACAAAGATTGCAGAACATAAGGCTAGCTGTCGACTAGGTTATGCGAACAAATCAGCGGTAGCCCAATATGCGATTAAGGCAGGAGGCCATAGGCTAAAGTTTGCAGAAACTCAGGTTCTTGTCGCAACGTCTTCATACTATGCCAGACTCCACATAGGAGTCAACGAAATACAAAAGCACCACAACAATTTCAACAGAAAAGAAGAAATACAGAAAGCCAACCAGACATGGGTAACCATCCTAAAGGAGCTGAAGACATTGCCATATCGTAAGGGGGCGGGACTACCAACGCTGCCTGGTCGGGCCATGTCATCATTAACAGGTATAAATACAGGTGCAGATCTACCAGCCGTCAGTATTTTAGAAGTCGCCGAAGGGAAATAGCTTCTGAAGATGACATCCACTCGTGGTGGCGAAACGTCAAGCCTTAACGCTAAACGACGCCGGCCTAAAAACCCAAGAACTACAAACTCATTGGACGATGGCCGCGAAAGCCTTATACGGTACAAATTTCATCATCGTCGCTAAACAAATTTATATCTTGAAACTCCATTGTCAGGTTAGACAAACAGGAACAGAAGAAAATAAAAAAAATTCTTAATCTATAACATATAACCAATCTTGGCAATTGACATGGAACTAACACGGCCACTGATATTATGTTTTATGCATTTAACTTTCAGTTATCATGTTAACCGCCGGTTGTAAGTTTGAGTCAAAATATCCCTTAGTTAAAAGGATTCAACGTTAAAGGCGGATTCTGACTGTTCAGTTTCACTGAGTCAGTTTGACGGAAAAGAATCTCGCACGTCAGTTTGACGTTTGTATTCATTTTTCAATACTGATTCAGTCACAAATGGATGAAAAGTAGGACTGGATTTCACTTTGACTGAAAGTACAAACCCACTGATCAGTTTTAATGAAAAGGTGTTCTCACGTTCATTATCTGTTCAGTATTACTGAATTAGTCAAACTGATTCAGCTAAAGCGAATCGTGAGAACCCGCCTTTAGATAAAATTTATTCTTCGCTAAGGAACCTGAATTACAACTTTTACCACTGGGAAATAAAATGACTGGGCTATATTTGATGTAGCGTATTCCGCCGTGGGGCAATTTGGAGGGCTGAAGCACGAGGAAGGGTATTTCTGCCTCCCTTTCGTGTACCGGATCCCTTTATTGTAATACTGATGCTCGTTATTACTCTGGGTTCGGTTAACCGCAAAGGTCTGAATCAAGGAGAATCTTTAATTATTACACTACACCGACGCGTGTAATGTAAAATATGTCAAATTAATGTGCTACCAAAATGGGAATCATCCCTCTCATCGATTCGATAACATAAATGTCAGTCTGTCAGGTCTAGAGAAGAGTAATTCGACTAATCGGTGACATGTCCTTAATGCGCCACCTCCAGCCACTTTGTCACAGGCGTGCGGTTGGTGACATTTCACTTTTCTATCGGTATTAAAACGGAGCCTTCTACTCTGCTACATATATATACATCAGTGGTTTGTATTTAGTTTTATTTTAAATTATTTAGGATGGTCAAGAGTTCATAGATAGATGGTAGAATATGCTCCAATTTGCTTTAAAACATTGTAGGTACACTCTCTACATCGTTAAGTTCTCCAGATTGCAGATCAAGAGGACATGTAGGTGTAGAGTAGTAATACTTTAAGTCTCAAGGCTGAAAGAGTTTTTTTTCAGGTGTTTTTTTTATGGTCAGCCTCCTGCAAACGCTGAAAGCCTATGGCGCTGTAGAGGCGCTGCGAGAGGATAAGTGTCGGTGCACGTTGGATTTGAAATGATGCAGGTTATAGCCGTCGGCAAACAAATTCCCCGGCAGCTCATTCCACAGCGTCGAAGTTCTCCAAAAGAAGCAATGCTGGAGGAGACTAGTTCGGAGAGTAGGGACCTCGACCTGGTAAGGATACGCCAAACCTCCACAGCCTGGAACATCGAAGGAGGGTGGCTGACCTATCCCTGTTTTACAGATTCTATCACGGAAGATGTTCGAGTGAGCTCTCTCAGATAATAACACCACAGGCCGTTCGAACCAGGAAAACTAGAGAAGCTCTGCGAGCTCATCCTTACCAGGTCGAGGTCCTTACTCCCCGAACTAGTCTCCTCCAGCATTCCTTCTTTTGGAGAACTTCGACGCTGTGGAATCACCTGCCGGGGAATTTGTTTCCCGATGGATACAACCTGCAGCGTTACAAATCTAACGTGAACCGATACTTATCTACAGCGCCATAGGCTTTAAGCCTTTGCGGGAGGCCGACCATAAAAAAAAATAATCCCCACTCGACAATTATTGTTTTGTTATCTACGTTGATCTGCGAGGCATGCTGCTGTCGCTGAAGTACTGTCTCCTGGGATGATAGTGGCTTGCCTGGTTCTATGCACGATATTAATGTACTGTCGTCTGCGAAGCTGTAGATAGGAATGGATGTTATCTCCAGCAGCTCGTTGATGTACACAAGAAACAATGTAGGGGATAGGACAGGTCCCTGAGGAATACCGGCGTTCAATGAAAATACGTCTGATCAACAGCCTTCGACTACAAGAAACAGAGATCAGTCGTTCAAAAAGTTATTCAGCCACTGTGCACAGGCCAGGTGCTAGTCCATAAGCAACAAGCTTGAACAGAAGTCCCACATACCACACTCTGTCGGAAGCTTTCGATATGTCAAATGCAACAACACGGGATTCGCCATGATTTTCAATTGCTCTGTTCCACACGTGAGTGTCGTAGGCCAGGAGGTTACCCATAGACCTGTGCTTACGGAAGCCATACTGGCGATCTTTTATGATGTTATTGTTATCCAGCTGTGTGTTAATGACAGCCTCAATAACCTCAGACATGATGGTGAGAGCTTAGACTTCTTCTAAGGAGAAAACGCAAATTATTTTTAGAACAACGCATTTTTCAAGGCAGTAAATGCTTCATGGCTCAATTCACGAAAACGTCATTATCTCCATACGAAAATTCCCAGAAGAGTCCTCGTGAGACACAATGCTACAAAGGAAACGGGTGGGTTGTAAAAAATTGAACGTGGGCGGTCCTACCAAATGTAAACTGTAATTGATCCTCTATAAAAGGTTGCTTCGGCAGTAAATAACCTCCGATTAATTAACTGATTACTATATATGCATATACATGGCTGTTTTAGATTTAATAAAAGAGGCAGGTCCACATAAAAGTTATTACAAGCTGCAGTGTATCATTATTATTGAAGTGAGTGACCCAGAAGTAGTAGACACGGGATCAAATACATAGAGGCCCGATTTTATCAAGCCGCGCATTTTAATCCTGAATCCTAAATGGGTGAAAAAATACATTTTCTTGTTTAACAAAGAGTTTAGAAATTTCTAATCTGAACTAATCAGATTCCACAAAAGCAGCACATGTGATCACTGGATTGTTGGTCTATCAAATGATAATGAACAAGAAATTCAACTTACTGCATTATTTTGATAAAACAATAATTTACTGTTGATAATAATTATATATACCTGTAATATACCTTTGTATTATAGTAAACAGGTGTAAAAATAACATTTTGTTGCATTTGACGGAGCTCAAGGATAAATAAATCCAAACTAATAGGTATTGACTTATATAACACCTTACCTTCAAGTATTACACATTTGCCTGTACGTGACTTCGAAAGGAAGATTAAATGCATACTTAAAACCCTTGCTCCTTATAATATAGACAAATTCAAAAGTTATTGTTTGTCCTTACAGTCAAAGCGTTAGGACTAAGTTCATGTTATGTATGTGTATTACTATGTTTGTTATTTACTTCTTTCATGTTTATTTTATCCGGTTATATACTGTATCATTTATTATGCGCACTAATAATGGTTTCTAACATTTATAGTAACAAGTACAATTTTAGTGAGTGTAGAGAAATTTTTTTGAAAATTTTATTCATAGTAACAAACAAATGTTTGACTATACTTAAACTGTGTCTTAAGTTTTAGCTGTTTGTTTTACTATTTTATCCATGGACTATGAAATAAGTTATTATACAAAATATGTACATGTATGTTATATACTTGTATGTTGACCTGACAGGCCAATAATGTTTTATGCATTCACTGGTATAAAAAATAAATAAAAAAAAATAAATAAACACACGATTTAATTGTTGGCCAATCTGTGTCCCAAGTGTGCATTACTGGTTGCCTATCCTACTTAACGGCAAAGCACGCGGGCTGGCAAAAGTATAACCTATTTTTTGAAAACCAGAAACCTGTCGTATGGTCAAAAAGTGAATCAGGTGCTTTATATACTTTTCAGAAAAGTGGGGAATAACCCCTTATTTGATTAAGGCTTAAGTGTTGTGCCTCCCCAATACATAATACAGTATCCTCCGCCTTTCTTTCCATAAATGACTGTCAGCCATTACAAATTTTAGTTTTCCAATGGTCGTATTCAGTGAGGAAAGTTATGCACAGCGAATTAACTGGAATGCCTTAGGGATGCGCAATTAAAACTGATTCCGAAGCGAGTCTGACAGAAGTAACAGGGTAACGTCGCATTAACTCTATTTTGATTTCGCGTCTAATCTAGCCTGTTAACAGATGTTCCAGCTAACTTTGCCGTAATTAACTTCGTTTCAAGCTCGGGCGATATTTTTAGAGCTGAGAGAAAATCAGTCTCGCCAATTCTGTGCTAAGGATCATAGACTTGTGAAAGGAATTGGGATATACTTAATAAACTTAAATTTAAGACAAATTATTGAAAAAGCCAAAGAGCATTATTTTCCGGTTTTTATCTGCTTTGTGGACTATTCTAAGGCGTTTGATAACGTAAAGTGGCATAAACTGTGGGAAATCCTCAGCTCTATGGGAGTGCCTTACCATTTAGTATTTCTCATACAGCAACTCTACGAGTCTAATTTGGCTCGTGTAAGAATTGAAGGTAACCTTTCTCGTTAAACTGCAACCAGAAAAGGAGTTCGTCAGGGATGGTTATTATCACCGATGTTATTTAACATTTACTCTGAATTTGTGATGAGAGAGGTATTAGACAACTGGAATGGCGGTATAACTATTTGCGGAAGCAAAATATCCAACTTAAGATTTCCTGACGATACAACAGTTATTGCCGCTTTTCAGGAAGAACTAGTAGCTCTATTAAACATCTTAGAACAACATAGTGCAGCGTATGGTCTTGGTACTAACTACAATAAGACCAGGGTTATGATCGTAGATAGAGAGCCTGATAATCATTGAGAAATAAAGTCAACAGGCCGTTGTGAAGTAGTTCAAAGTTTTGTGTACCGCGGTTCTTTGATCGACAATTCGGGTAGCTGTGAGAATGACATTCGACGGCGCATTCAACAGGCACGTGTGGCCATGACAAAGCTCACTAAAATATGGCGTGACCATAACATCACTGAAGCTACGAAAATGTCGCTGGTTCAGTCTCTAGTGTTCCCCATATTTTTGTATGCCTCGGAAACTTGGACTGTTAAAAGGGACGATTAAGCTCGCAAAGATGCTTTTGAAATGTGGACGTGGAGGAGAATGCTGAGAATCCCTTATACCGCCCATCGAACTAACGTTTCCATGCTGGATGAACTCAGTAATATAAAGAGACTATCCTCCATTGTGTCGACGAGAATGCTTACATTCTTCGGACATATTCACAGGAGCGATAAAATGGAGGCACTTGTAGTTCAGGGTCATGCCCCGAGTGGACGGCACCGTGGCCGTTCCCGTACATGCTGGGTGGATACGACGAAACAGTTGCTGGATTTAAGTATCAAGAGCGCCACTGAACTGACAGTAAATCGCGAACGATGGCGAGCTACAGTTCTCAAAACTATTGATAATATTCGTGTCGGCAATACTCTAGTTCCGACTTAATGCATTTTACGAGTTCACAACATGTGTGTTGAAACATTGTGACTATGATGACGGTAATACCTAGTATGAGATGAAATAAGTAGAAGAAAGATAATGTCACTTTCCAGGCCATATAACAGATACATCAAACCGGGCATCAAATCAAACGCAATCGGAACAACAATGAATTAAAGGCAAAGCTTTTTTTAAAATGCTAAAAAGAAAATAAAATGTTCATTTAAAATGTTAAGTTATAGCCTCATTATACACAATTTATATGATCATAAAAGCTAGTCGCGTGATTTATTATGTAAATAAACTAGTACCTATTTAATCGAATAACTTGATCTGCTAATTTTTTTAAAATTTCAGGTTAGCTAAATACTTATAGGTACTTCTGCAAACCTCGCGACAAGCATTTATATGATCATGTGTATAATGAGGTTACAAGTTGATAGTTAAAAATGGAATGGTTTTTACTTTTTAGTTATTAACCTGTACTTTTATTCTCAGCGAACCCTTTCATTCAATACCCATACTATAGGAAAGCGTAAGAAACTTCAGCCATATTGGATTAAGAGATCAGAATCAGAATATTTTTTTAATTATTCTCGGCAAGCCCTTCCATTTGATACCCATATCGCAGAAGCTTTTGAAAATACCGTGAGATGAATTGGGATATAATAATAATAATAATAAGATGAAATAAGTAGAAGAAGAATAATGTCTCTTTTGTCCAGCCCAAGTTACAGATACACAAAACCAATCGCAATTAGAACAAAAATACCGGCAATCGAATTTGGTAAATTAGCAAATGCCTTCACGTTTCGCGTTTTATAATAATATTATAATAATAATATAAATAATTCCCCACCCCCCGTCCAAATCACTCAACAGACGCACACAATCACATAGAATTACAACAAGAAAAAATAAACACCTGGTTACAAAAAGCACTGCATGACAAGCACAGATACCGCGTTACACAAGAGCACATTAATGAAAGCACCTGGCTGCAAGATGGCCAACTCTTTCCAGAAACCTTTATGCTTGCTATCCAGGACCAAGTGATTGCGGCAAGAAACTACATGAAATACATAATTAAAGATGCAGAAAGTGCCACCAACAAAAAGAAACAATAGACCACATAACAAGCGCATGCAAAACTCTCGCTGGAACCGAGTACACATCTAGACATAACTCAGCAGCCAAAGTCATTCACCAAGCACTAGCGACAACAAACAAGCTAATAGAAAACACAGATCCATATTACAATAATTACACACCGACATCAGTACTCGAAAACAAAGAATACTACAAACTGTACTGATGGGACGTTGAAATCCACAGATCAGACTATCCCGGCAAATCGGCCAGATATAGTATTCCAGTCGAAGACAGGCAAAGTTCCCTACTTGATAGATATTGCTGTTCCCAACGATACGAATATCCAAAGCGCCTACGCTGGGAAGATATCTAAATACACTGACTTGCGATAGAAATAAAACGACTCTGGAAGCAAAACAAAGTTACTATTGTTCCCTTAATTATGTCTGTCTCAGTCCTTACACCAAACACATTTACACCAGGCCTGGACGAAAGGTTACAGAAAATATTTCAAAAGTCTGTAATCCTGAAGGCCTGCAATATTCTACGATCCTTCCTGAATTTCGATCCGTAATAGTTCAGGTGTTGACTTTGCAAAGCCCGTCAATATCTGTTGCTACCGCAGTCATGCGAGAGAAACTTGAAAAGTCAAATAATATAAATAATTAAACCAATGTCACAACCTAGACACATCTGCAAATTAAATTAAAAGATACCTGAGTAACCAATTCATTGAAGAATGATAAATAAAAAGAAATGGGTTAACATATGTTTAATTAAAGAACATGTCGTTATTTTATACTGGATTGATTGATAAAGCAGGCAGAATAAATAAACACACAGATATAAATAGATAACACAGCAAATATATCTTTTAACCCCAAACGGATAAAATCATATCCACATCTTATGTCATACAAATTATACAGAACATAAATCAAACATCTCTCGGGTCATAGGTATTAAGGGTCAACTCGCGAAATACCTCTCCAAGAGAATAGATAAATAATATACTGTATAGTTATACAAAAATCATATAACAAAACTAGAGCAGCACTTGGGTCTTTGGTATTAAGGGTCAACACGCGAAATACCTCTCCAAGAGCTCCAATCACTAGGGCGGAGAATTATCATGATAACTGTGAGGCCAACTCACTAAGATACTAGGGGTCAACTCGCAAAGTATCCACTCCTTTGTACTAGTTCAGCACGAAGGGTCAACTCACGACGTACTTCGAGATTGTTATCTGTTTTCATATCGCAGACATTCAAGAGTTGAATCATCAAACCATTAATGATATAAATGTGTGTATGAAGGTTTGTCAATTGTCTAATAACAAGTTCTCAAATGAACTAATGAAATAAATCAATATATCAATAAACAAAGAGACAATTAGTAGAATTGGGTACTCTGTGAGATAAACTCGCCCAAGCTGTTGCACAATCACCAACAATTCACAAGAACACTTTTTTGTACGAAATATAACTATGTTCTATATGAAATGATTTTTGTGGTCGACTAGTCTGAAGGGACGGACGTATTTTCAGGCAGGCATCAAGTAAACATTATCTAACTTTGGACTTTATTCTAACGTGACGAACCGCCTAAATTACTGTGACGCTCTTCAAACTGTTTAGAAAATAATATCGGCCAGATATTTAGTTGTTTATCTTACATTCGACTGAAAGCATTATAAAGCATCGTTTTTACGTTGTATTTTTAACTACACTCTTGGATAATAGTATTTTCGAACTATAAAATTTTGTCACCCTGACAGTAATTTAGTACACATGAAGAAAGCATCGAAGAAGAAACCTATATTCTAGATTATTGCAGTAATGAGATGGGAGGAGTGACTGACAGGACAATAATAAAGCAATAAATTTGGTTGTGATTACTCTGTGTATGCAAATGAGCTGTCAGCGATACATTCACTCCAATTATACGTCACAATTGGACCAAACAACAAAAAGACACTAACGAGCCTATTAAAAGAGGCACATACGTGAATATTTACAACTTCCTATACTACCGCTTATGCACAGTTACGTCACCTATATGCGTATTTCATATTAAATTAGTCCGCGTATTTCGCGCCATTCTCTCACCGCTAACCGACGTACTGATTTATGTCTGTCACTTTAATTGTGTCGTTATATTCTGTTTCGAACGCTAGAAATTGTACCGCTCTCGTCTATTGAAAATTGCGCAAGGTTTGGGCTAAAGGTGAGGCTGCTACTAGCGCTGAGGTTCAGATCAAATCATGTGATTTTGAAATTGACAAAAATCAAATTTCGTTACCAAAACGAAAAGATTCTATACCTGAAATAATAACAATTAAATTCTAGTGCTTCTAGGATTCCATTTTTTGATAGTCTGTTTAGTATACCCATCAGTCTTGTTGAGCTCTAAATTCGACCCAACCTAGGTAATAGCACAGCATATCTTTGAGCTAAACTTCGCCTATTGTAGATCGAAGAAATAAAGAGGATTTATTATTATTATCTGACTCTCTATGCCAAATCAACACCCGGACTATTATTGACCGGAATTTAGGAAGGATCGCACAATATTACAGGTTTTCAGAATTATAGACTTTTGAAATACTTTGTGTAACTTTTCGTTCAGGCCCAACTGTTGAAGGTGTTGTGTAAACGTGTTTGGTGTAAGGCCTGACAGCGAAATAATGAGGGGGATAATAGTGTCTTTATTTTGTTTCTAAAATCGTTTTATTTCCATGGCAAGGTCCGTGTATTTAGATATATTTTCAGCGTAGGTGTTTTGGATATTCACATCATTGGGAATGGCTATGTCTATCAAATAGGTAATTTTATCGGCTTTTGGAAAACTATATCTGGTCTATTGGCTAGGATAGTCTTGTCTTTATGTATTTCAACGTCCCAGTATAGTTTGTGTCGATCGTTTTCGAGTACTGATGTCGGAGTGTAATTGTAATATGGATCTGTGATTTCTATTAGTTTGTTGGTTGTGGCTAGTGCTTGGTGTATGACCTTGGCCGCAGAGTTATGTCTGGCTGTGTATTCGGTGCCGGCAAGAGTTTTGCATCCGCTTGTTATGTGATCTATTGTTTCTTTTTGTTGGTGACATCTTCTGCAATTATCGTCTGTTATGGATGGATTTTTACGTATTTTTTGTAGTTTCGTGTTGCAATCACTAGGTCCTGGATAGCAAACATGAAGCCCTCGTTTCTGGGAACAGCTGGCCATTTTGTCATCCCGGTGTATGACTGTTTTTCGTCAATGTGGTCTTGTGTGACACGGTATCTATGTTTACCGTGGAGTGCTTTCTGCGACCAGGTATTTATTTTTTCTTGTTGTGATTGAAGGTGATTGTATGTGTCTGCTAGCTAGTGATATGGACAAGAGAGGTTAAGTGGTGTATATTTTTTGTCTGCTTTTACTATTGCTCCATGTAAGTTTGTTTGTTTGCTTTGGAAAAAATGTCTGAGTGTTTTTATTTGCCTTGTGTGAAGAGACTGTATGTCTATAATTCCTCTGCCCCTTGTTTTCTGTCTACGGTCAGCCTTTCCTTGCACGCGTTGGCATGTGACATTCTGTGTTTCGTGAGTTCTGTTCGCATGAGTATGTGTATGTTTTCTATGTCATTGTGCGACCACTTGATGATACCAAAAGAATACGAGAAGAAATTCTTGTCTAAGTTGCGCCTTGACTTGTGTGTAGTCTATTTTAGCATTCTGATTGAAACCCAGGTACTTGTACGTTTCGTCCTTGCCCATGCTATCCAAGGTCTGGTCAGTTACTATTTCCTGTTCGGGATGGTTCTCCCATTGACCTTCACTGATGTGAAGTACCTAGCATTTCCTCATTCCGAACTCCATCCTGACGTCTCACGTACAAACTTCTGTTATTTTGAGTAATTCTCTCAGTTGCACTTCAGTGGGGGCATATAGTTTTATATCATCCATGTAGAGAAAATGATTGATTCTGTGTTGATTTACTTTCTGATGTCTGATGTTGAAACCATAGTTTGTGTTGTTCAGTGCGTTGGAGAGTGGTTTTAGACAGAGGCAGAACCAAAGTGAACTGAGAGAATCGCCTTGAAAGGTACCACGTCGTATCTGTAGTTCCTCCGTTTAGATATGGCCGTCCTGAGTTGTAAGGTGTATGTTGGTTCGCCATCTCTCCATGGTTTTTGCAAGAAATTGACGAAGGCCTGGGTGAATTTTACATATTTGCAGAATTATCGTTAGCCAACTATGTGGTACAGAATCGGATGTTTTTTTTTAATTTCGAGTGACAGTACGTAGATACATTTCTCATTTCAAAAAATTGCCATCCTAACATCAACACTTGAATGTGTTTGTCGCTTTTGTCATTGTTACTTCGTGCTAGCCTGGAGTATCCAAACCGTTGAAAGTATTCGGAGTATATCTACTTCAAGGCGTTTATTGTCCTCATCTACAGCACTTTCTTTTTGTCGACCACAAAAGCAAAAACCAGAGGCAGCTAGGGAACATAGGGCGCCAGTAATCCTGTAAACAGGAGATTTACAAGGTGCTCCAATCTGGGTGACACTAAATTATGTCGGATTTGGCTTACGCCAGACGCCAAAGGGGAAACCGAAATAAAATTACTGTAAGAAACGTTATGGAACTGATTTACTGTCTGGTAAAACACTGTGTTGACTTTTACTTCCCATTCTCATTTTTTAGACCTTTTATGACAATCTAATAGCATATATAACTTGAGACATGAAAAATTTAACGTACTTTGGAGGACATACAGTAACTGGAGAGTACTTCCAAGACCCTTAAGGTAAAACATGGATTCGCGAGTAAAGCACAACTCACTTGTTTTACAACTGCATGCATAGAATTTCAGAAGGTGATAGCTAAGACCTTAATGAATGTCATCTCAGAGCGTTTTTTCAAAAAAGTTTTTTATTGTGCAAAAAAACTCGAAATGCAAAATCACACACTCTTCAAATGTCTGTAATTTAACAACCAAACACGATATCAAAATAAGGCCGTAAGGAGTACCCCGGCTGCTGTGAAAGGGTTATGTTAGGAGAAGTTTGTTAACGCGGGATTTGAATGGGCCACTACCGGCAGGCCCAATAAATACATCTTCTGGCAGTCCATTCCAAGCCTTGGACGCCCTGGGAATAAATGTGCGGTTGTACCGCTCAGTTCTTGATGTATGAAGATAGACCGGCTTAGGATGAGATGCAGCGGTCGCACGGGTACATCTGATAGGAGTGGTGAGCCGCGGAACGATAGAGGATAGCTCAGAGGAGCAGATTCCGTTGGAATATCGGTAGAAGAGTGAGAGGTGACCAACACGCCGGTGAGAAAGTGGCTGGTGGTGGCGCGTTAAGGCCGAGTCGCCAATTAGTCGAATTGCCCTTCTCTGGACGGCATCTAGTATAGACAGGGTAGTAGGGGCAGCAGCTCCTCAGACATGAGAGCGATACTCCAGGCAAGGACTTATCTGGGCTTTATATAGCGTGAAGAGGTTACATGGTGAGAAATACTTTCTGGCTCTAAATAGGTACCCAAGCTTTTTACCAGTTGCAATTGACGTGTTCGTGCCAGATCAGATTTTCTGTAATGCAACAGCTTGAATGAGTGACTCCTTGGCAGAGCCCGGTTGTTCATTAGAACCTGGTGTTGGCTTGGGCACTTCTTGTTTGATAGCGTACAATACTGGGTCTTGGAGGCATTAAATTTAACCATATTCTTAAGCCCCCAAGCGGTAATGGTATCGAGATCCTTTGAAAGTGAAGCTGCCACTGCCAGTCTTCTGCGTTCCAGCTCGACCACAGAAATCGGTCTATTGCTCATGATGCCTGCATGCAGCGTACTGTCATCCGCAAAACTGTGGATTGGGTTTGTAGTGCTAGAGAGTAGATCATTAATGTGAAGCAGAAACAATGTCGGAGCCAATACCGATCCTTGCGGAACCCCGGCATTGATGCTATGGAAAGAAGAGGAAAAGCTTAACAAGGAGCCCATGAGACGAGAGCTTGTTTAGGAGAGCTGCATGCCACAGTTGATCGAATGGCTTTGAAATATCGAGAGAAACGACGTGAGCCTCGCCAAATGACTGGATGAGTTTGCTCTACACATGTATGACGTGGGCCAGGAGATCTCCAGTTGATGGTGTCGAATCCATATTGTCTGTCGCTGATTAAGTGATGGAGCTCTAGGTATTTAATGAGCTCTTGGCTGACGCATCTCTCCATCACTTTACTGATTACAGAAAGCAGAGCTATAGGTCTGTAGTTGGTCGGATCAGTTTTGGATCCCTTTTTTGGCACCGGCTGGATGCAAGCTGTTTTCAGTCTCTTGGGAAAATGCCGGAATCGTAGGACATCCGAAAAAGGCGGGTAAATATGGGAGCGAGCACTTTATAGACCAGTCCCGAAGCCTTCAAAAATAATGGAAAGTGAAAAAAAATTACAGTAGGATGAAACCCATTAGAAAACGAGGAGAATATGATAAGAATGAAAGGGAAAATAAATTACGGTCGATTCGAGATCGGGAAGTGGGAGGGGGTGAGTTTTTAAGGGTAGAAAATGGTTTATCTTGATTTCTGGCAAAACTGCACGTCCTATGGAAAAAAGTTGAATGGCAAAGTTGTAGGTAATAAAAAGGTCTACAACTTTTGTAGTTTCAATTTTTTCACATAACCTCAAAATTTTGGTGAAAAATTCAAAAAACCAAGTTTTTGGTCTTTTATTTTTATCCTTTTCAAAAAAAAATATTTTTTTTACGAGATTTGGTGAAAACTTACCTTAATATGTCCCAAATACACTGTGATTTATTTGATTTAAAATATTTATTTTTTCGCCTTATTTGACCTTAAGATCAAAAATGCACCCCAATTTTCAATCGAAAATTCTCGCGTCAAAATATCAGCTTTTTTCAAAAAGTTTGGGAGCTTTTGTTTTTTGAAATCTCTATTTTCTGATGGTGTAAAAAAAATATACATTACTATAGAAAATCTTCTCAGAAAATGCAAAAAACTGAAAAAAACTCAAATTCGAAATTTTTTTTTACTCACTATGTACAATTTTGAGCTATTTATTAAAATTTACACTTATTTACATAAAACACGTGAGATTTCGTGTTACATTGATAAACGAAAAAATTGCAAATTGGAATATCCTACTATAATTAACAAACAAATAAGTTAATATTTAATAAGACATCTACAATATTTTGAAAAAGTTGTAGAATCTTCTTTAAATAATACTTGTAGATGCCTATTTATTAACTGTTGTAAGATAATTTATATACCTGAGTGACATACGGTAAATGTTAGCAGGGTCTGGGCCTTACTACATACCTGCTATTTCGTAGCAGCTGTAAAACCGTTAGTCAGTGGTCATGGGTAACGCAGACAAATTAAATACGCTGATACTATAACGCTGGCGCACTTCCTTGTATCAACGCAATGCGTTAACTCAAATGCGCTATGATACACGATACAGTAGAGAGCCAGACTGGAAATAATATTGGAGACGAAGATGATTGTCTTGAAGATCTTGAAGATTTCGACGATCAACTAGAGCTAGAAAGGTTTATCGAATCTAACGATGAAGAAATGCCTTCAAAGAGACAAAAACTAATGAATAACTAGTGGGAATTTCAGATAAGATATTTATAAATGACAAGATTAACGTTTTCGAAAAAAAATATAATGAATAACGTAATCAGAATTAAGTATCTAAATTCAATAGTGCGATTTACATGTATATTTATATTTTTTGAAATTTTCTATGACATGAATGTAATTCGAATTTAATTAATAAACCTTTCAACTAAAAAAAATTGCAGCAATCACATTTTTTTGATGAAATTGTACATAGTGAGTAAAAAAAATTACGAATTTGAGTTTTTTCAGTTTTTTGCATTTTCTCAGAAGATTTTCCATAGTAATGTATATTTTTTTTTACACCATCAGAAAATAGAGATTCCAACGAATAAAAAGCTCCCAAACTTTTTGAAAAAAGCTGATGTTTTGACGCGAGAATTTTCGATTGAAAATTGGGGTGCATTTTTGATATGAAGTTAAAATAAGGCGAAAAAATGAATATTTTAAAACAAATAAATTACAATGTATCTGGGACACAGCAAGGTAAGCTTTCACCAAATTTCGTAGAAAACTTTTTTTGTTTGAAAAAGTAAAAAATAAAAAACCAAAAACTCGGTTTTTTGAATTTTTTACCAAAATTTTGAGGTTATGTGAAAAAATTGAAAATACAAAAGTTGTAGACCTTTTTATTACCTACGACTTTGCCATTTAACTTTTTTCCATAGGACGTGTAGTTTTGCCAAAAATCAAGATAAACCATTTTCTAACCTTAAAAACTCACCCCCTCCCACTTCCCGATCTCGAATCGACCGTAATTTATTTTTCCTTTCATTCTTATCATATTCCCCTCTTTTTCTAATGGGTTTCATCCTACTGTAATTTTTTTTGGTTTCAAAAATTATCGACCCTGGTCTATTAGACATACATACTGGAGAAAGGGAACAGGCGGCCACGCCTCCTCGCTAACACGGGAATACGCATTTTCTTGGATTCTCAATTTTGTGTACTATACCCTAGACTCTTAAAGGCAAAATTTCACCAAAAACGACCGCTTTATCAAGACTTTCCTTGGACAAGCGGCTCGTAGATTAGAGATTTGTCAAAGAACAATTGAAATAGATAGAAATAAGAGATAGAAATTATGGTTCACCTCTCTACTCACCAGATCTTGGTCCATGTGACTTCAATTTGTTTCAGGAATTCAAGGAATTGAGGGGTCAAGGATTTTCTGTTATTATCTAAATGAATGTGAACGGTACAAACGTCGAACCACCTATTCTGGTTATTCTAAATCTGTTTTGAAATGCCTCTCTTCCTCATACATGAAGATATGCCGTCCAATCAAAATTTCCGACGCGCCGTTACCGAGTCGTCTTGTAGACGCCGTGAAAGCTATTTCGCGCTAAAAATCTAGCAGAACGGCATTATAACTTTAATAACTTGAAAATTAGGCGCGAGCTTACTGCGACGAAAATAGACCTTGGGAGTTTTTCCATTCTCAGCTCTAACTGTATTTTGAACTTTCATAGGATGTTGGCAGTCTTTGGAAAATTATTGTATAGAAAAGAATCTGAGAAAGTTTAAATGGCTTGGTGTTGTTATCTGGGACACTTTAACCGAAATGCTTTCTACTATTATTCTTCGTAAAAAAAAAATAAAAAAGGATCTCCAACAAATCCAGACAATTATCGCTTACTTTCGTTAAACTCTCATGCAACCAAGGTTCTACTATATATTTTACAGTCTCGTTTGGAGGGTTTTATTGGCTGGCAAATTTCTCAGGCGCAGGCAGGTTTCGTAAAAGGTCGCGGTACGCGTGAACAAATCTTAAACTTAAGGCAGATTATTGAAAAAGCCAGAGAGCATTATTTTCCCGTTTTTATCTACTTTGTGGACTATTCTAAGGCATTTGATAATGTAAAGTGGTCTAAGCTGTGGGAAATCCTTGTCTCCATGGGAGTCCCTTACCACTTAGTATTTTTCATACAGCAACTCTATGAGTCTATCTCAGCTCGTGTAAGAATTGATGGTAACCTGTCTGGTCAAACAGCAATCAGAAAAGGAGTTCGTCAGGGATGCGTATTATCTCCGATATTATTTAACATTTACTCTGAATTTGTGATGACAGGTATTGGACAACTGTAATGGTGGTATAACTATTGGCGGAAGCAAAATATCCAACTTAAGCTTTGCTGACGATACAACCCTTATCGCTGCTTCTCAGGAAGAACTAGTAGCTCTATTGAACGTTTTAGAACAACACAGTGCAGGTATTAACTACAACAAGACCAAGGTTATTATCGTAGATAGAGAGCATGACAATCATCGAGAAATAAAGTCAATAGGCCGTTGTGAGGTAGTTCAAAGTTTTGTGTACCTCGGTTCTTTGATCGACAATTCAGGTAGCTCTGAGAATGAGATTCGACGGCGCATTCAACAGGCACGGGTGGCCATGATAAAGCTTACTTAAAATATGGCGTGACCATAACATCACTAAAGCTACCAAAATTTCACTGGTTCAGTCTCTTGTGTTCTCCATATTTTTGTATGGCTCGGAAACTTGGACTGTTAAAAAAGTAGATTGGGCTCGCCTAGATGCTTTTGAAATGTGGACGTGGAGGAGAATGCTGAGAATTCCTTATACCGCCCATCGAACTAATGTTTCCATACTGGATGAGTTCGGTAATCCAAAGAGACTATCCTCCATTGTGTCGATGAGAATGCTTACATTCTTCGGACATATTCACAGAAGCGATAATATGGAGGAACTTATAGTTCAGGGTCACGCCCCGAGTGGGCGGCGCCGTGGCCGTTCCCTTACACGCTGGGTGGATACGACGAAGCAGTTGCTAGATATGAGTATCAAGAGCGCCACTGAACTGACAGTAAATCGCCAACGATGGCGAGCTCAGTTTTCAAAACTATTGATGATATTCGTGTCGGCAATACAAGTTCACAACATGTCTGTTAAGACATCGTGACTATGATGATGATGATTATTCTTCGTGTCTTGTCAGAACGCTCCGTGTGACCTTTGCTCTTAAATCTTTCGCTTACAATTTCGGAATCTCTCTTGTCCGAAAAAAACTAAGCATGGTCTTTGGATGAATGGAAACAAGCTTGAAAGGGAAGAATAAAAAAAGTAAATTCCATGATAGTGTCTGTGGAATAGTGACAGAGGAGTAATAGAGGACTCAGTTCTGTTTAATGGTAGCAGAATTTATTTCAGTGGTTCAAACTGAGGCCTTTAATAGATCACCGTCTAAAGGCAAATCCTTGTAGATAGTTTTTGACGTCAATTTCTGCTTCCCTCAGTTGACAATACGAGTTAAATCACATGTCTCTTCGTGTCTTCACATTCAGAGCCTGTGTTCTCCTCAGGGTTCGGACCTTGGACCGCTGCTTTATTATTTTTTCATTTCATTTTTTCACATTCTTGGCCTAGTCATAACCTAGTCACTGACATGCTACGGAGTGAGGAGGAGGAAGTATTAGTGTAGGCGGATCTTCCTCTTTTTGTTCTCCTTCTTGCTTCCTCCTCTTTCTTTTATCATTTCTCTCTAACCGTGTTTGGTTCTTAGGTGACTATATACATCGTGTCTGAGTACGAATCCCGAAAACTTTAAGGGATGATTTCTGGCACCGACTTATGATATAATATGATTAGATTATATGTTTATTATTCTTAATAGCAAAAAAGTTGAAAATCCTTTAATTGGATCGCGATATGGTTAATGTGTGAGCCCCTTTATCATATTTGTACCATACAAGCAATCATGTTCATCAATTTCTCAGGCGCAGGCAGGTTTCGTGAAAGAACGCAGTACTCGTGAATAGATCTTAAACTGGAGACAAATTATTGAAAAAGCCAGAGAGCATTATTTTACAGTTTTTATCGTTAAGCGATAATATGGAGAAACTTGTAGTTCAGGGTCACGCCCCGAGTGGGCGGCGCCGTGGTCGTTCCCCTACACGCTGGAAGGATACGACGAAACAGTTACTGGATATGAGTATCAAGAGCGCTACTGAACTGAAAGTAATTCGCGAACAATCTCGAGCTACAGTTCTCAGAACTATTGATAATACTTGTGTCGGAAATACTCTAGCTCCGACTTAATGCATTTTACGAGTTCACAACATGTCTGTTTAAGACACCGCGACTATGATGATGATCCCGAAAGTGAAAGTGAGCCACCGACGTTTGAGCTATCTTGACAACTACACTTCAAACGTTGATTTCTCTCTAACAAATGATAATTTCAGAATCATTCCTTTGATATCAGCTTCACATTCCAAAACCTAAGTGAGATTTCTTTTTTCGGGATTCGTCCTGGGACAAGGTATATCGACAGAATGACAAACAGTTTGACAGTGACAGAAACGTAAATCTCTCCAGACTCGGTTGACAGTATCACGGTACACATGGTAATTGGTCTTTGATAGGAACCACTTTACAAGGCGTGTACCAGAGGATTTGGCAACGCTGTACGGTACCACCTTGACTGTTATGGTGGTCCCCAGGTTAGTCGGAAGATAGCGAAAAGAGTAATTGCGAGTGGTTAGATAATGCCGAAGAGATGATACATGATTCCTGCTTGTAAGATGTCGCTGATGGCGGTTTATTTTTTCCACTGCGGGCAAGGTGCTCTTTAATGGATATTAAGCATCGCAAATGTATGGGTACAAGAAAAAGCACAGATTAACATTAATGTAATGTACGTTTTAGACCTGTCAGATCTGCGAAACTGCTTATTTTTATCGGTGATTTTAGGCACATTCGAAAGCTGAAGGTAAGTGCGGTTGAATGACAGATAAATTTTAATGGAAGAGAACAAAGTTTGTATAAATATATTCTTCAGGCGAAAATAATGTTATAGCTTAATTTTAGTGAATACTGAAAAAGCTGGGATAAGAATCCTAAGTGAGCTATGTAATTTATTATTATCTTGATTTTCCAAGTTTATCTGGCATGACTGCGGTAGCAACAAATGTTGGGGCTGTGCCAAGTCAACACCTGAACTATTATTGATCGGAGTTTAGGAAGGATCTTACAATATTACAGGTCTTCAGAATTACAGACTTTTGAAAAATTTTGTGTAACCTTTCGTCCAGGCCTAACTGTCGTAGGTGTGGTGTAAAATTGTTTGGTGTAAGGCCTGAGACCGACATAATTAGGGTAACAATAGTAACTTTGTTTTGCTTCCAGAGTCGTTTTATTTCTATTGCAAGGTCAGTGTATTTAGACATCTTTCCAGCATAGGTGTTTGGAAATTCGTATCGTTGGGAATAGCAATATCTATTAAATAGGTAACTTTGTCTGCCTTTGACTGGAAAACTATAGGTATCTGGCCTATTTGCTGGAATAGTCTTGTCTGTATGTATTTCAACATCCCAGTATAGTTTGTCTTGATTGTTTTCGAGTACTGATATCGGTGTGTGATTGAAATACAGATATATATTTTCTATCAGATTGTTTGTTGTGGTTAGTGCTTGGTGTATGACTTTGACTGCAGAGTTATGTCTAGCTGTGTACTCGGTCCCAGCGATTATATTATTATTACAACAAAATATGAGTTAAGATAACAGCTATAAACTCGAACATAATATAGTAACATTGACAGTATTGAGCAAACTATGGGGAGTAATCTTGTATCCAACTATCGTCCTGGTTCTTAAAGTTGTTGACTGAAGATGTGTTCAGTATCTTCAAGGGGAGTCCATTCCATAACTCTTCTAAATATTATTTCTGTATGAGTATACATTATTAAGCTTGAAATGAAACATAAAAATCTGCCCTAAGCAAATACGTTTGGAAGTCAGGGCACTGTATAAAATGGCATCACGTGTGGCAAGAGAAAATGAACTCAAGCCATATCACAGAAATTGTTAGTCAAATACCTAATCAATAGTGAAGCACGCTTTCTCTATTAAATACACACACATTCAAGAACTTTATCCTATAAAAATGTGTACCATTTCTGTTTCTTGCAATACGGTGGTGACTATGGCAGATGTTATTTTTATTACAAGTTTCATATGAATGAATATCTTTATCTATCTCTATGGTAAATCCTTATCTCTATGGTAGTTCCGTATACCACTTAGTGTTTCTCATACAGCAACTCTATGAGTCTAGCTCGGATCGTGTAAGAACTGATAGTAAGCTGTCTGGTCAAACAGCAACCAGAAAAGAAATTCGTCAGGGATGTGTATTATCTCCGATGTTATTTAACATTTACTCTGAATTTGTGACGAGACAGGATTTGGACAACTGGAATGGAGGTATAACTATTGGCGAAAGCAAAATATCCAACTCAAGATTTGCTGACGATACAACCCTTATTTCTGCTTGCCAAAAAGAAATAATAACTCTATTAAACATCTTAGAATAACACGGTGCAGCATATGGTCTTGGTGTTGACTACAACAAGACCCAGGTTATGACTGTAGACAGAGAGCACGATAATCATCGACAAATAAAGTCAGTAAGCCGTTGTGAAGTAGTTCAAAGTTTTGTGTACCTCGGTTCTTTGATCAACAATTCGGGTAGCTGTGAAAATGAGATTCGACGGCGCATTCAACAGGCACGTGTGGCCATGACAAATATTACTAATATATGGCGTGACCATAACATCACTAAAGCTACCAAAATGTCGCTGGTTCAGACTCTTGTGTTCTCCATATTTTTGTATGCCTCGGAAACTTGGACAGTTAAAAAGGCAGGTCGAAACTTGGACAGTTAAAAAGACAGATCGAGCTCGCATAGATGCTTTTGAAGTGTGGACGTGGAGGAGAATGCTGAGAGTTCCTGATATCGCCCATCGAACTAATGTTGCCATATTGGATGAGCTCGGTAATCCAAAAATACTATCCTCCATTGTGTCGACGAGAATGCTTACATTCTTCGGACATATTTACAGAAGTGATAATATGGAGGAACTTGTAGTTCACTGTCACGCCTAGAGTGGACGGCGCCGTGACCGTTCCCCTAGACGCTTTGTAGATACGACGAAACAATGCTGGATATGAGTATCAAGAGCGCGACTGAACTGACAGTAAATCGCGAACGGTGGCGAGCTACAGTTCTCAAAACTATTATGCCAGTCCGGCCCTGTTTTTTTTTCAGAAAATCTGCCGAGAACGCGGAGAAGTCGCTCGAGCGCGACGGGAAGTGGACGGAATTGTCTGGACGTCGAGAACTTTCTGGAGCCGGGGTTCCGTACGATACATAGATAGGCGCATCGAACGGCCAACAGTTAAAGTCGATACAGTGCAAGCGAGCAGTCGAATACCCGACGTTCCAGTGGCGCGCGCGAAATAAATGAACTGTGACATAAATTAGTGAAGTTAGGGACCAATATAAATTAGTGTAGTGACTGTAGATAAATTAGACTGTTAAGTATTAGGCTAGGCATGGTGTACATAGTTAGTGAAAATAAATAGTGAAATCCGTACCAAGTGTCTACTTGCCCAATCGGACTAAAGACTTGTAACACTATTGATAATATTCGTGTCGGCAATACTCCAGCTCCTACTCCACTACAAGTTCACAACATGTCTGTTTAGGCATTGTGACTATGACGATGATCTCTGTGCCAGATACTATAGATCTTTAGTGAATATTTTGCATAAATTTGGCATCACTGCATGCATATATTGCCCATATCTCCATGCATGTTTCGAACGTCGTTTGCGTCCCATGAAAGGCAACTACATGGTAGGTACGAATCTATCTTGTCTTTGCAACAGGTCTTTATTAAACGTTATGAATGACGTATGCAATTCAAAGAATACCCAAGATTTCCATGAATAGCGCGGTCGAAATGCGATCCCCACATATCATATCCCTCGGAAAAAAAGATACAGAGTTGGCCACCCGTATAGCTAAAATAGGTTGTGGGTTCAAGACCTTATCGATTCGTAGAGGCCATAAAAAAGTAAGGATACGGTTTCTTAAATATTTTCGTGACGCTTATGGGCTTAGAAGGAACGTGAGCTCATACTCAGCTTTGTGGATTATAACAAGTCATGTAAACTGTGTGCTGCGGGAATTTTATGTTGTTTTCTATCGAGCTTTCCACTTGCAGTCGGGAGCTATGTTTTTTCTTTGCCAGATAAAACGGGGTTGAGTAGCCGACCTCTATACCTTCTGCGATATAATTTAATCTCAGTTTCAAAACTACCACACAATAAAGCTTTGCGCAGTTTGGAAATGTCCTTAACTATTTAGCTTTTTAACTGTATCCATATACATAATTATATATTAATGTGTACACTGTGTCCTAGGACAAATCCGGAATGATTTTTGGCACCGACTTATGTTATAATGTGTTTAAATTATATGATTATTCTAAATATCTAAAAAGTTGTAGTGCCCTTAATTAGATCACGAGATGGTTAATGTGTGGCTGCCCAAATTATATTCGTACGTCAGCAGAGGTAAACAATTGACAGAAAACACTAAAGAAAACACTTTTTAGCGTAACGATCTTCGCCCTTTTTTGCTGTAAAATCGAAAGCGTTTTTACCTGAAAGTGAAAGTGAAATAAAATGGGCCACACACGTTTCAATTATCTTTACAACAAAACTTCAAACGTTGATTTCTCTGTAACAAATGCGAATCTAAGAATAATTCCTTTTGATATCGGTTTCACATTCGGAAACCTAAGTGTGATTCCTTTTTCCGGGATTCGTTCTGGGGAGCGAGATAGCGAGATCTGCACAGCTTCGAAGTTATCCAAAAGAAGGAATGATGGAGGAGACTGGTCTGGGGAGTAGGGACCTCGACCTGGTAAGGATGAGCTCGCAGAGCCTCTCTAGTGTTCCTCGTTCGAGTAGCCTTTGATATTATTATTTTGGAGAGCTCACTAGAACAGCTTCCCTAATAAAATCTGTAAAACAGGGATAGGTCAGCCACCCTTCTTTGATGTTCCAGGCTGAGGAGGTCCTTTTTGAGGTTAGGCGTATCGATTAATCTAATTGCTCTCTTCTGGATAGTGTTCAGAAGCTATAGAGAGTGCTTCGGAGCGCATAACTATACATGGAAGTAATACTCCAACGATGGCCGGATCTGTGTCTTGTACAGCAGTAGCAGTTGCTCTGGTGTATACAACTTCCTACAGCGAAACAGAACTCCAAGCTTCTGAGATGTCGTTTTAGCAATACTGCCAACGTGGTCATGCCAGGACATGTTGTTGTTGATGTTAATCCCCGAAAGCTTGACGGAAGGTGATTCGGCTATTGGGTGACCCTCCATTTCCACAGTTGGTAAGCCAACGTGCGACTTCTTTGTCAGTGTTATTGCCTGAGTTTTCTGTACGTTAAACTGTACTTTATTTACTAAACCCTACTCGACAATTGTTTTGATATCTACGTTGTTGTGTGACGCATGTTGCCTTCGCCGACGTACCGTCTCCTGGTATGATGGTGGATTGCCTGGCTCCATGCACGACATTAATGTACTGTCGTCTGCGAAGTTGTAAATTGAATTGGATGTATTTCCAGCAGCTCATTGATGTACAGCAAAAACAGTGTAAGGGGTAGGATAGATCCCTGTGGAGCACCAGCGTTTATTGAAAATACGTCTGATGAACAGCCTTCGACTACGACAAACAGAGATCGGTTGTTCAAAGAGCTATTCAGCCACTGGCCCAGACCAGGTGGTAGTCCAAAAGCAGCAAGTTTGACCAGTCTCTCATACTGCACAGGTCTATAGTTGATGGGATCGGTTTTTTTTGTCTTACTTAGGGATGGGATGTATGCAGCCAATCTTCCATGAAGCGGGAAACACGCCTCGCTGATACGATAGTTTGAAGAGCTTGCAAAGAATAGGTGCAAGCGCAGCGGCACAGCGTTTAAGGACAATCGCTGCAATTTAGTCAAGACCAGTAGCTTCCTTCGTGTTTGGTTTTTGGAGGATGCTTTTTACATCTCGATGTTGAAATTTGACCTCTGCCATCCTGGAGTTCAAGTTTATGGTGGTGGTCGGAGTAATTCCTTGGAAGGAAGCAGAATTGGCTGCGAAGAGCCTCCTTACGATGTCTGCTGTTTCTTTAGAGTAGAAGCGATGGATTTGTCCTCTCTGGTCAAGGGTGGTATTGACGAATAGGAAAAGTTCTGACTAACAGCCTTAGCTACAGACCAGAATGTTCTGGATGAACTGGGACATGAGAGGAGCTTGTCCTAAATTTTTTGGTTGTGTTCCTCCTTGCTGCTGTCAATTACGCGTTTACAGTGATTTCTGGCGTCGATAAAACTGCAGTGGTTCTCGGCATCTGGATTTTTCCTCCATTCCTTGTAATGTCGGTTTTTAGAGATAACTGGATCTCTACAACGCTGATTAAACCATGGCTTGTTTTTTGGAGAGACGCTTGACGATATGAGGAATGTAGGCTTCCATTACGGTTATTAATACCTCTGTTATTTCTTGGGCGCAAGCTGATGGGCCTCGTAACTTGAAGCAGACGTCGCCGTCGTTCCAGGGAACGGACTGATAGTATTCTCTTTGCCGATCCGTAATACCAGACCCAACGACCTTGCCTAGTTCCATGCACGATATTAATGTACTGTCGTCTGCGAAGCTGTAGATTGGATTAGATGTTATTTCCAGCAGCAGTTCATTGATGTACAGCTAAAACAGTGTAAGGGATAGGACAGATAGTTCCTCTATCATTTTTGCTGCAGTGTTAGACCAAACAAGCGAAATTCGGCTAGCATCCGTGGGAAATATTGCCAGGCCCATCTGGCAAGGTAGATTCACGCTGTACATCCCCGTTGTACGGACTGAGGCGGTGTAATTTCGTAGTCGCGCTGTTCCCGCAAGTAAAATTCATTACCGTTCAGATACCGATCTATAATTACCCGTCCATAAACCATAAATCAGTCGGATGCGCGCCACAGACCCAATAATATATTCATTAGCAATTGTCTTGGTAATTACTTTAGATAAACCTAATTACTCATCTGGAGAGGGCGGGAGGCAGATGATCGCCCACGGTACGACCTCGATGGTACAAGTGGTACCGTGTTACGCCGCTTTGGCGTCGGGACCACCTCCGCGGAAACCATTGTGCTAGCTTGACAGACTAGCGAAAATTCTTAAACTTATGCTAGATTGTCCTAGGCTCAGTCTCATAATCAGTGGTCACTATGATGGTTGATGGTTTACTAACCTCGACCTGCGAGTTAACTCGAACAATGGAACGCCTCTTGTTTCACAATCATAAAATGACGTAGGGCTAACTGACCGCGAGTTGTACTTTATTTTTAGCGGTTGGTGGTACTGTGTCCGCAATATTTAAAGTTCTTCTTCTTATTTCCTTCGTTGGGTGTTTCGTGCTGGTGTTTTGTGTTTTTCTGACAAGACTGTCAAAGAATGAGTTCGTTGAGTTGTCAGTTCCACGCGATTTCCAACCTCATTTTGGTTTTTCCATTGACGTTTTTTCATTTCATTCGCAGTTATTTGGTGTTTGGCATAGATTGAAGATTTTTGTAGTTGTTTCTGGGGCCTTTTTCAAATAATAGCCGTGGATGTACCCGTGTGTCAGCATCGATGAGCCAAAAAGAGCGAAAACTTTTCAAAAGGTGTTCATTTCGTTAGTAGAAAACCACAGGCATGTAATAGAATGCAAAACAAAAGGTGCAACAACATGGCGCGAAAAGATAGGAGAAGAATTTAATTGCAAATGTGCAAATAATAGCCGCAGATCTGTAAAGGTGCTGAAAGAAAAATACAAAAATATAAAAAGACCAAGCAGTTCAATGTTCATCATACTCCTCAAAATAACTGACTCTAGGTCGAAATATTCTTGGTCTCATTGCTTCTTCATCACTGCTATACACATTTACATCATCCATTCAAATAAAAAAAAAACAATAGAAAGCGTTAAGGTAAACGATAAAATATGAAATTTCAAACGCCTAGCAAGTAGCAAAACCAACGAGACATAACCTAATGCGCATGCGTCATCGTAAACCTGGGGTTAACTCAAGAATTTCTTGGGGTCAAGTTAACTCAGAGTTAACTTCAAGTAAAATCGAAAACCACCATTTGTGAAACTTGACATCTAGGGTTAACCTCCGGTCAACACACAACCTTGAGTAAACGCATCATTGTGAAACCGGCCCCTAGAGACGTTTTTCACGATGTTGGTGAAAATTCGCGTGTTTGTTCAAAAATTGCCACATCGATAAGTGAAGGGAATATTGTGATCGCGAAAATTTTCGATTAAAAGATAATACACTTTTTAAGTGTTTTATGATGTCTACATAACGAAAATCCACACTTCTAGCCACGACATCTCAGTAACCGCTACATGGATTGTAATGAAATTTGGGTAGCGGCATGCTGTGGGGTCATAGTAAGTGACGTAACTATAATTTTGAAAATCGGTGCATGGACGGTGGAGTAATTTGCAAAAAACAAAAAAAAATATTCCTCAAAATTTGTTTTTAGGTGTTTTAGGGGTTCCTGATCATTTTCTACTTTTTTTTGAGTTCGGTGAAATTGGGGTAGTTGAGTGGTAGGGACTCATAAAACTCATTTTTTTTCAATTCATAATAGGCTAGCCAATGACCTGTGAAATCAAGACCTAGTGGCATAACACACTCTTTTAGTCGGGCGGACGATGATTTGGTTGCAGGGGGATCTCAGACTGTAGCTTCATGTTATGTGAAAATGATAAACTGGTATCACCGTAATGTGTGGGAAGTACTGAGTCAATCAATTTGGCCTCATTTTTTTTAAATTATTTCTTCCCCATCATTCGATCAATTATCGAATCGTCTGAGGTTCAGATGTAACCTAACCTATAAATTTCATTTTTGGTTACTACTCTGCCATCACAGGATAGATTAATCTAAAACTATAATACTTTTGCATCCTTGCCATACTAATAACTGACTATGAAATCTTCATCAACATAAAGAAAATAAATGCAATGCAATTCCAAATACCTTGGAGTAATCCGGATATTTCGGCGCAATTCTTATATTTTAAAATACTAAGCTATAAATTGTACTTACAGAACTTCGTTTATTTGAATCAAAAAAAGAACAGGTCCACAAGCTGAGCCTTGAGGTACGCCAAACAATAAATTCGTTAGTAAAAGATCATTTGTTAATTCTAAAAGATGTAGTGGACTCAAATATCATAAAAACGACGTTGATTAATTTCCTTCTTAGCAAAATATGAGTTTCATTCAATTCACAATTTACCCTCTATAATAACCCTTGCGTTCTTCTGCAGCGAATGATGATTCGTAAAAAACACTCGTATTATCCACTTCGGATTTGGTATCAACCCTCTCCTGTTTTATTTGACTGAAAATACATCAATCACTTTGTTAAGTAGAATGCCAAAAACTTCGTAGACAAATAAGGGTTCGCATGATTCTTGATCATTATTATTCACTGCAACGCAGCGATGTTTTAAGAAAGGGTCGTACACTCTCTTATTTTGAATTTGAGTGATTAGATCTTATTTGTTTGTAAAGGATTTTGACCTACTGTGATGAACTTTAGTTATTTTTTGTCAGATCTTAGTATATCTAATCCAATATAAGAGAGATTGGAATCGGATTACCAAGAAAAAAATGTTTAGGCAATGTTGTCAAGCAGAGAAAAATGAAGTCTTCATGACAAATTAAGGATCTTTGTTAGTTTATTTACATTATTTCTGAAACTTTCTTACCAACAAAAACTTGAACCTCAGTCTCAGATATTAGATGATGCACACTGAAGGCAGCAATAATTGTAAATAAAATCGAAATGTTCAGAATGTGGACTCTCAAGACGAATGCTGAGAGTGTCCTAGGTCGATCATGCGAGAAATGAGAAAATTCTCCTGCGAGCCACTTTAGCAGAACAAGAACTTTTTGAAGCTATAAGGAAGATGAAAATAGCTTACTCCTACATAACAGGCTGAGTTTTTAGTAGCGGATTGGTCGATAAATCCACTACTACAGAAGATGGCGAAGAAAGTTGTACATAAAAGTTGTAGCAATGGATATGCTCCTTGTTTAGAAAATATTTTCATTTATACAGGGTGATCCATAACTACGTGGTGATGCAAACATACATTTTTTATAATTGACACACCCTATATATTATTCCACATTTAAATTCTACTAATGATTTCCGTTCAAAAATAGGAGGTGGGTATTGAAACATTACACACAGGGTATTTTTATACCAAAATCGCTGTTAAATTAACGTATTGTATATTGAAAATCAACGAATCGAAAATTATTTTTCTACATGGAAAGATGAAAGATATCCTCTAGTTTTAACACAGGCTGTAAGAATAGTCGCTGATATATACTCCTATACAGGGTGAGGTAGAATTCAAGAATTAGATTTTCTCTTTTTTTAAAATAACTCTTTATTATAAAGAAAATTGCTAAGTTATAAGGCCATAATAGTATTTGATGAAGTCAAAACTCGAGATAATATAAGTCAAGTATGCCCAAGAAACAATTTATAGACGTGATCCATGATTATCAAGCAGATATATGAGGTAGGCCTTGAAATATTGGCAGTTTTCATAATCTGCTCAATAATTTTGTACTGTGCAAAAACCGAGCTTCAAAAATGTATTTTCCGTGGAAGAAAAAATACAGGGTATTTAGGAGAATATTTGAGAAATTGCCTATTTGCCTCTAGAACTATCAACAGCGATATCTAGAACGGAGGCACTCTAAAACTGATGCAATTGAAAGATTGACGAATCGTTTTATTCGAACTGGGTCAGTTAATGTTTGAAACAACTCAACTGATTCAATCTAATCCATATCACCAATATATGATGACATGGCAATATAATCCATTGTATATCCAAGATACCATTTTCAGCACATTATATGAATCACTTTCAGATTTGCCCGACCGACCGCCAAAATGACACAGAGTGGCGGAAAGCCCCCCGAAAGGCACCGGAAATGTAGACGACGTCCTTTCTGAGGGATAACTTGATATATTGCTCTGGAGAAAGGGGGTTTCTCCTTGCTCCGTACCGACGGACGGATCAATTTGAATCCTTTGCTTTGCGCTGCCTCCCAGCTCTCGGTAAGAGGATATTGTTGTAGCCAGCGTCTCACTGAATCTCTTAGCCTTTTACCGTAAATATATTGGCGGCGTAAAGCTCTATACGGATAGATTTATGTGAAGAGAGCTTTATATCCCTTTCATATTGTTTTGGTAATATCCTACGAATCGAATTACAAAATTTATTTTTTATTTATAGAGCAATTCCATTATATTGGACAAACAGGGCTTGTTTTTCGTAAAATTGAGGACTTTTATTTGTGTTTTGAACTTGAATGCATATTGAAAACAGAAAAGAAAAAAAATGAAGTCAAGTTGATTGACTCAGTACTTCCGACACATTACGGTGATACCAGTTTATTATTTTCCTATAGCATGAAGCTTTAGTCAGAGATCCCCTTGCAACAAAATCATCGCCAGTACCTCCCCCCCCCCAAATTGTCATATGCCGCTAGGTATTTCCTGCACAGGTCAATGAACAGCCTATTATCAATAATACAAACTTTTCAGTTTTACAAACCCGCCGCCCCCCCCCCCAACCACCCCAATTTCACCCCCACCCAAAAAAGATACAAAACGGTGAGGAACCCCTAAAACATCTTAAAACGAAGTTTGAGCTGTTTTCATATTTTTAGTTTTTTGATTATTGCTACGCTGCCACTGACACGATTTCTAACAAGCATACGCGTTTTCCATCCTTACCACAATAATAATAATGTAATGTAATAGTTTCCACGTTACAAAATACAAAAAGATCTAAAGCAATAAATACTCGTATGTAGGTATACACAAAATTCCCTTAGTTTCGGTAATAGGCAAGGCAATGTTCAGATGGACCTGAAAAGGTGATATATGTCGCTAGGTCTTCCTTCACAGGTCAGCGGACAGCCTATTATTAATACAGCAAATTTTTCAGTTTGTCAACCCCCCACCCCCCAACCACCCGAATTTCACCCCCACCCAAAAAAACTCAGTAAATGATCAGGAACCTCTAAAACACTTAAAAAAGAAGTTTGAGCTGTTTTTATATTTTTAGTTTTTTTATTGTTTCTGCGCCGCCAGTGGCACGGTTTATAAAAACCATACGCATTTTGCATCCTCGCCACGGTAGTAATACTGTGTCAAAATTTCATTAAAAGCAATACTCAATACTCGTATGTTCACACCAGAAAAAATTCCTTTAGTTTCTGTAATAGGAAGTCGCCGAAGTGAAATAGCTTCTGAAGATGCCATCCACTCGTGGTGGCGAAACGTCAAGCTTTAACACTAAACGACGCCGGCCTAAAAACCCAAGAACCACAAATTCATTGGACGATGGCCGCGAAGGCCTTACACAGTATATAAACTGCAGTTCATATATCAATCAATCAATGTACGACGAATCCCGAAAAAAGAAATCGCACTTAGGCTTCGGAACGTGAAACCGATATCAAAAGGAATTATTCTTATACAGGGTGTCCAGTTAGGGTGTAATTCTTCGATATCTCGCAAGGTATACCTTATAGAAGAAAATGTCAAATACAAAAGTTATTTGGTTACTTAAGACGCATATTCTAAAAATATTTTAAAATATACAGGGTGTTCCGGGAATGTAGAATAGTGATCAACTTGATTTTTTTATATGGAACTATAACTTTTTCTTAAATTGTTCTAGTTTGCATCATTGATCTCTATTCAGCCGTAAAATATTTTTGTGATCGGTTGCGACGTTGCCAAGTCATAATTTATTTTCTATTAATTTCCGGATTTGCAAGGTCGCAAGTAATACGTCCAAATTGATATATTCCTTTAACTTTTCTCAATAATATTATACAGTGGGTTACTTGAATATTAAGTGGATATTATTTTGGATGTTACCAGCCATTTTTTATCTACAGGGTGTTTTTGGCAGAATTTTAAATTACGGCAATTTCAAGGTAACTTTTTTTTATCACACCCTGTATGTTTTATTTTAAATCGAAATATCTACTAATACCCCATTTCGCCTTGTAATCTTTTTTCGCGTTTGCGGCGTTGCCAAGTTATAAATTATTTTTCCAAATTTTTAAACAAATATCCCCGATTTTAATGTATTTTTACTAAAATCCTCTACTTATTTTCATTGAAATTAATTGCACATGTTGAATTTAGTAAGATCTCAAAATTTCAAAATTTTGTTTCTAATAATTACTGAGATACGGCAACCCCGCTTTTTCAGTAAACGGTACCGGAACGCTTAAATATTTCCAAAACCGCCACAGCTGGAGAGGTGAAATTCAATACTTGGGGGTTTTTGGACATACAAAATTCAAAAACGCTAACAGCAGTGTTGTCAGATTTACCTGCGGCTGTGGAATGAGCTGCCGGGGAATTTGTTTCTCGACGGCTACAACCGGCAGCGTTTCAAATCTAACGTGCACCGACCCTTATCCTCTTGCCCACATAACAAAAGTATATACAATGTACATACAATGGATATCAAATCAATGGATATGTATATCCAAAAATGGAGCAAGAATGTCCAATGTATGTCAAATAGACATCAAAAAAATATACATTGCATGTACGTTTGTCGCGAACTTTCACATCCATGGCATATCCATAGAATGTACATATGGACGTCTAATGTACATGCATATTATATACATGGTACATAAAATGGATATATACACATCCATGGTATATACATTAAATGTACATTCATGTACTTTTAATGCACATGCATAGTGCATGAAAGTTCAATGTAGAGGCAGTAAGATAAACAAACTTTATGCTTTCATTATGTATTGTTATTAATTCAATTTCTAATTACAAAATAATACTTGGCGGCAAAATCGATTACTGTGATTGTCATCTCTTTTCTGTTGAATGACATGTCTAAAATCACAAAGAAATCAAGGTTATGAAATTTTGTAGGTGGTTTGTTCCGCTTATGACTTACCGTCAAACGCTGGATGTGAGTGTGATCAGTAGTAAGAAGATAAGTAACATTGCACAATATCTCATTCGATCAGGTAATCAGGCACTACCAGCACCAGCACACACGCGAAGGACGCGAACGAGTCGTACGACGGAATGACTAGAAATCAGCAATGGCGGCACTAGTTGTACTTTGCGCAGGCGTAAACTACTAGATGTATATATGATACATAGACCAACATCTTATGTATATTCACATATGGATATACCTATATGAACATACATAGTATATTACACTAGTGTATATCATTTTTCATATGTAAATTCAACGTCCTATGAATATTCAAAATATACATGTTCAAACTGGAATATCTAATGTACATTGTATGGATGTACATATCCATATAGTGTTATGTGGGCAGCGCTTCTACAGCGCCATAGGCTTTTAACCTTTACGGGAGGCTGACCATAAAAAAATTAAACTCAAAAAAACATGAAAAAGTATCCTCCTGTGCGAACACTTTGTTTCTTATCTTTGCGACATGTTTCAGCAACAAGCAACATGTTTCTCTTTGTTAGTTCTGTGTGGACGGGTCTTAAGCACTACTAGCTGACAGCTCTCATCGCCATAAGTGCCGCGTGTATCGCACAGAGACTCTGGCCAAAACAGATGCGAAGGTAACGGTACAAGAGACACAAATAATTAGATTTGCGGCGAACTCACGGCTCGGCTCCGTCCAGATTTTCCGCGGGGGGTCGGGGGGTCCCTAGGGGGGCCCCGACAGCGTTCGACATTGATCTACATAATTCGGACTTCGCGGCAGCGATTCCCGATCCCTTATGCGACTAAATATTCACCGGGAATCTGCGGGAATTTGCATCTACACCAGACCTGCTGCAGGCATAGCCCCCTCACCCCCAACCGCCGCTGTCCCCACGGATATTGTCGAAGGGAAAATTGGCGGGCGCGTTAACAGATGGTTTCTTTTTTTTGTGGAGGGTGTTTGTATAATTTTTACCAGCAGCTATTGCACTGTGTAAGGCTTTCGCGGCCATCGTCCAACGAATTTGTGGTTCTTAGGTTTTTAGGCCGGCGTCGATTAGCGTTAAAGCTTGACGTTTCGGCACCACGAGTGGATGGCATCTTCAGAAGCTATTTCACTTCGGCGACTTCCAAAATGTTTAGTTTCTGAAGATGCCATCCCCTCGTGGTGGCGAAACGTCAAGCCTTAACGCTAAACGACCCAAGAACCACAAATCCATCAGCAGCTATTGCAATTGATGGAACATGTTCTGCCCAATCTTTTCAAAGATCTTTTCTCACAAGACAAAGCTTGCTTGTTCAACAAAATCGGAGGCTCATTTGAGCCCTCGGCAGTGATGAACTCTAGATCTCTTGGGAGAAGAATAGTCGTTACTCGCATTTTGCTTTCCATCTCGTATTAATCAAGATTTTTTTTATAACTGGGCAGACCGCGCAGGCAGAGCCTAATTATCAGAGTACCGCGGCTGCTGTGAAAGGGTTATGTTAGGGGAAGTTTGTTAACGCGAGATTTGAATGGGCCAATACACGCAGGCCCAATAAATACAGCTTCTGGCCGTCCATTCCAAGCCTTGGACACCCTGGGAATAAATGTGCGGCTGTACCGCTCAGTTCTTGATGTATGAAGAACGACTGTCTTAGGATGAGATGCAGCGGTCGCACGGGTACATCCCATAGGAGCAGTGAGCGGCGGAACGATAGAGGATAGCTCAGAGGAGCTGATTCCGTTGGAATATCGGTAGAAGAGTGAAAGGTCACCAAAAACACGCCGGTGAGAAAGTGACTGAAGGTGGCGCGTTAAGGCCGGATCGCCAATTAGTCGAATTGCCCTTCTCTGGACGGCATCTAGTATAGACAGGGTAGTAGGGGCAGCAGCTCCCCAGACATGAGAGCAATACTCCAGGCAAGGTCTCATCTGGGCTTTGTATAGCGTGAGGAGGTTACATGGTGAGAAATACTTTCTGGCTCTAAATAGGTACCTTAGCTTTTTACCAGCAGCTGTTGCAATTGACGCGACGTGTTCGTGCCAGATCAGATTTTCTGTAATGTTGACTCCCAACAGCTTGAATGAGTGACTCCTTGGAAGAGTCTGGTTGTTCATTAGAACCTGGTGTTGGCTTGGGCACTTCTTGTTTGATAGCGTACAATACTGGGTCTTGGAGGCATTAAATTTAACCATATTCCTAAGCCCCCAAGCGGTAATGGTATCGAGATCCTTTGAAAGTGAAGCTGCTACTGCCAGTCTTCTGCGTTCCAGCTCGACCACAGAGATCGGTCGGAGGCCTGCATGCAGCGTACTGTCATCCGCAAAACTGTGGATTGGGTTTGTAGTGCTAGATAGTAGATCATTAATATGAAGCATAAACAATGTTGGAGCCAATACCGATCCCTACGGAACCCCGGCATTGATGCTATGGAAAAAGAGATTTTCCGACCCGAGAGGAAGTCCGCGAGCCAACCGCAGAGCTTAACAGGGAGCCCATAAGACGGGAGCTTGTTTAGGAGAGCTGCATGCCACAGTTGATCGAATGCCTTTGAAATATCAAGAGCAACGACGTGAGCCTCGCCAAATGACTGGATGAGTTTGCTCCACACATGTGTGATGTATGCCAGTAGATCTCCAGTTGATCTTTGGTGTCGGAATCCATATTGTCTGTCGTTGATTAAGTGATGGAGCTCTAGGTATTTAATAAACTCTTGGTTGACGCATCTCTCCATCACTTTACTGATTACAGAAAGCAGAGCTATAGGTCTGAAGTTGGTCGGATCAGTTCTGGATCCCTTTTTTGGCACCCTCTGGATGCAAGCTGTTTTCCAGTCTTTTGGGAAAATGCCGGAATCGTAAGACATCCGAAAGAGGCGGGTAAATATGGGAGCGAGCTCCGGTGCGCACTTCTTGACAACAATGGAGGGGATCATGCCGGGCCCATTCGCCTTATTAATGTCAAGTGACTGCAGCACCTTCCGAACTATTTTTGTTCTGAACGTTATTTTGTTCATGGCTTGGGGTACTCTCGGCATGGATGGTAACTGGGCACTGGATGGGACTTTTACAGTGGAGTTTGCTGCAAATGTCTTGGCAAATATTTCGGCCTTGTCCTTGGAAGCAGTTGCTACTGTTCCATCCGCACAGGTGACCGGTGGGAAGCTACTCCTCGAGAAGTTACCCTCTATTTGTTTGACCAGAGTCCAGAAGGAGCGGCTGCCATTGGGGTGTAACATAACCTTCTTTTTTATTTTGGATAGAAGATGGAAAATAATGACTATAGACTACCTCATTGTCGAAGAAGAGCCCAAATAGTAAGAAAGTTGTCAAGTTGATTGACTCAGTTCTTCCCACACATTACGGTGATACCAGTTTATTATTTTCCCATAGCATGAAGTTATAGTCTGAGATCTCCTTGCAACCCAAATCATCGCCTGCCCCACCACAAAAAAAGCATCCAACACAAAAACTCGTAAATAGTTACTGGCATTTCTCTTTCGAACTAGGACGACACAATTTTTATTCTGCGGAACCTGTTTTTGATAGCACTTACCAAAACGACACTATTTTTCGACCTTATACTGTCAAAGGCCTTTTTTTAGGACATAACGGTTAAACTTTATGGATGTGCCAACAAATATTTTCTATTTACATAATCCCTACATTATAAAACAATAAGTATTTCAATAGTTTGCTACAGATAGCCATTTTTATTTTTTTATGGTCAACCACCCGCAAAGGCTGAAAGCCTATAGGCTATAAAAGCGCTGCAACAGGATGTCTGTGGACGTTAGATTAGAAATGCTGCAGGTTATAGCCATCGGAAAACCAATTCCTCGGCAGCTTATTCCACAGCGTCGAAGTTCTCCAAAAGAAGGAATGCTAAAGGAGACTGGTTTGCGGAATAGGGACCTCGACCTGGTAAGGATGAGCTCGCAGAACCTCTTTACTGTTCCTCGTTCGGACGGCCTTCGGTGTTATTATCCGGGAGAGCTCTCTCGAACATGTTCAGTGATAGAATCTGTAAAACCAACCAGCCAACCTTTCTCGATGTTCCAGGCTGTAGAGGTCCTTTGTGAGGTTAGGCGTATCGATTAATCAAGGAGGTTGTAACCTAGGGAGTCGCTGTCACGCTGGCAGAAACGGGACCAGGCCGCCATTTTGTTAGTACGCTTGTGTTATTCGTATAGCATTCGTCGTTTACGCCGTCTACTTTGTGTTTTTCAAAGATTTTCTTGGTTTTTCGAATGTTTTCTGTTAAAAAACAACGGTATCTTGTGCAGTATACAGCCGTAGCATCAGAAAAGGTATCTACTCAAATAAACCTACTGGAATAGTATTTCACAGGTATTGTAAACATTTGGCAGGCCCGTAGTTAGGCATAAATGACATACATTATAGAAATTAGATCTGGATTTTGTTTTGTAGTTATACTTTGAACCATTAGGATTGTGTAGTAGATGTTGGTCATTTAAATCGACATAAGAGTAAAGGGAATCACATTATCTGGAACGAAATTTCAATTCAATATGTTCCTGTAGAGTCCGGCCCTGACAAATTGATACACTTAGCCAGACCCACTGGTCCCGTTTCTGTTTGACAGAATTACATTTAGTAGCGACTCCCTTGGTTCTAACCTCCTCGCGATTAATCTAATTGCTCTCTTCTGTACAGTTTCCAGTGCTTCGGAACGTATCCCCATACATTTCAACGACGGTCGGACCTGTGCCTTGTAGAGCAGCAGTAGTAGTTGCTCAGGTGTATACAGCTCCCTACTGCGGAACAAAACTCTAAGCTTCTGGGATGTCGTTTTAGTAATACTGACGACGTGGTCGTGCCAAGACATGTTGTTGTTGATGTTGATTCTCCAGAAGCTTGATGCTTGGCGGAAGGTGACTTGACTATTGGGTGACCCTCCATTTCCACAGTTGATAAGCCAACGTGAGACTTCTATGATCTATGAAGTATATTGCTGTCGCCGACGTACCGTCTCCTGGGATGATAGTGGCTTGCCTGGTTCCATGCACGATATTAACGTACTGTCGTCTGCGAAGCTGTAGATTGAATGGGATGTTGTTTCCAGTTGATGTACAGTAGAACCAGTGTAGGGGATAGAACAGATCTCTGAGGAACACCGGCGTTTATTGAGAATACGTCGACAACAACAAACAGAGATCGGTCGTTCAAAGAGCTATTCAACCACTGTCTGAACCTTACAATCAAGCAGTATTAGAAGCCGCATTGTTTCGTCTTTCTAGACAGCATCGCAGTTGGCTTCGCTTTTTTGCGTCTGTCGCTGTCAGTGTCGCTACGTGTACACGCTTCATTTGCCGTGCGTCTTTTGTTTACGGGAAAATGTGGAAATCGTTCGCATTCAACTCGCGATAACACGCCAACTTGTCGTGTCAGACGAAGACGGCCTTTTCATTCGATCTCATCGGTAAAATATCGCGCTTGAAATAATTGACCGGGATGCAAGGTCTGCGGATCTGTCGTTGTGAAAAACCAACGGATGGATGGTCTAGTCAGTTACTACGTTTACATGTGGAATTCAATTCGAACTGAATTCGATTTTGGTATTGAATACTGCATGTAAACACTGCAAAATTTGGATCGAAAGTGAATTGAGTTTCAAAGTCGATACCGCTCTTTTCTGGGATCGAATGTGGATCGTATCGGACTGAAATCCATGTAAACAGGCAGCGGTATTGAAACCGAATCGGCGACTGCGCGTACGGTCTCTCTGGATCTGTAATATCTTTTCTAAACACGAAAACCACAAAGAAAACAAAATCGTGAACATATAATGGTTCTAAAGTTCGGGTACGTCGGTTTTGTTATTCTTGGTCGGGTACTCAACGAAAACTAGGCTCGGTTGTAGGTTATGTGAGATTTATAGGTTAGGGTAGTTTTGACAGCTTGCTCGCCACTTCACGAAATAGATTCAAATCGATCTGGAAACTAAACATGTAAACACAGGAAACGCCAGATATGGCATCGTGTTCAATTCGAATTGAATCCCCATGTAAACGTAGTAACAGTCTTGCTTCTTAAACTTGGTCTAGACGATACGTTTTCCCACAATGTTTTGTCTGTGCATTTCAAAACGTTGCAGACAAAACGTTGCGTGTGGATAGCAAAACGGTGCATTTTTGAGAACTGCGCGGAGAGGTCTTTGTGTTTTTGTAATTTTACATCTACAGGGTGTTCCGGTGATCATATTACAAACTTCGGGGGTAGGCAAAACACAAGAAAATAAGAAAAAGAGTTCATATGAACATGGGTCCGGAAACTGTTCCTCAGGGAGCTAGGGGCCTTCGAAGATGACCTTCAAAAACTACTCTTCGTTTTATAGCTTCGGTACTACTGCAGCTGTCGCCACCAATTTTGAAACATGAAATATAGTTGGTAGGTTCATGAATTTGAGCCTTCCGGACTTTGTCACCTTTAACCAGGGGCATACAAACCAGGGGGGTATTTGGGTAAATTTGACCCTACTCCTCTAAGGCGTCAATTTCTTGCCATTTTTATATCTGATTATGATTCTCCAATACCTTTTACATGAAAAAGGTACTGTTAGTAATAGTAATCGTTATCTTCCAGATAAATATTTAACTGGACATTGAGAAACCGGCCCTAAGTCAGATACATTAATTGATTCCTATTGCAGCTATGCAGTTTGAT
The DNA here is from genome assembly GCA_951848785.1 of Callosobruchus maculatus. NCBI lineage: Eukaryota > Metazoa > Arthropoda > Insecta > Coleoptera > Chrysomelidae > Callosobruchus > Callosobruchus maculatus. The sequence goes on from CATOUR010000184.1 coordinate 849,482, forward strand.
TACGTTGGCGTTGGTTTATTAAAATTTATCTAGTTGTCAAAAATCTGTCAATAAGACATGATGTCGCCAGTGAATCATGGATTATACTTTCGCTTAATATGCCGATATGCTATTAATTTATGGCGAAGTTCATTGCAATGGAAGAACCGCTTCAAGATTGTATCAGGAGCGGTTTCCTGAGAGGCGTGTACCTGCTCACACGCTATTTGAGAGGGTAAATCACCGCACAAGGGAAACTGGCTCCGTGAAAATAACGAGGCCAGATAATGGCACTCAAAGAACTGTACGAACTCCAGAATTTGAGGAACAGGTACTTCGACAATACGAGGAAAATCCTAAGGTTAGTACCTACCCGAGCTGTTGCAGAACACATGAATGTAAGTCATGTACGTGTATGGGAGATTGTTAACGAACAACTTCTTCATCCTTACCACCGCCAAAAAGTACAGGAGGAATTGGAACCAGATAATTATACACCGCGCGTAGAGTTTTGTGAGTGGTTTCTTCAACTCCAATTTACGAAATTTGTGGCTTTCCTCTGATGAGGCTGCTTTTACGAGAGAAGGAATAGCCATGTGTGGGCGGAGGAAAACCCTCATGCTCTTCAAATAAGAGGGTACCAACATCGATTCTCGGTGAACATGTGGGCTGGAATTGTTAGAGAACGTCTAATTGGACCAATCATGTTGCCTCCTCGACTAACTGGGACGGTGTACCTCAATTTCTTAAGATACACCTTACCTGAGTTATTAGATGAGATGCCCCTCGACACACACCGGAATCTGTGGTTCCAGCGTGATGGAGCACTCGCTAATTTTTCACATGTCGTACGTGAGCACCTCGATGATCGTTTTAGAGGACGTTGGATTGGACGTGGAAGCGATGTCAACTGACCAGCCCGGTCCCCAGATTTAACTCCTCTAGATTTCTTTCTTTGGGGACATATGAAAAGCCTTGTATATATCCTCTGAAGAGTAGTTTTTGAAGGTCATCTTCGAAGGGCCCTAGCTCTCTGAGGAAGCGTTTCCGGACCCATGTTCCTATGAACTTTTTTTCTTATTTTCCTGTGTTCTATCTACCGTAATAAGCTAATTGTAGATTGCGCTTTCAGTATTTTCAGGCGTTCCAATGAACTATAATATAATAATATACAGGGTGTTAATTAAGTATGTTAACAAACTTTAACCACGAATAGTACTCCGAAAAATAGAAAGAAAATGTCATATGAACATGGGTCCGAAAATGCTTCCTAAGGGAGCTACGCTCCTTTGCATGGGGCACCCTGAAGACGGTTTTCCCTCGATATTCTCGAAACCATTCATAACAGAATTACGAAATCAGGCACGATGGGTAAACTTTCGACGCTGAACCTGATTCTGAATTCAGAATTTCATAATTTTATTCAGAGGCGTATCATACGGGAGGAGTTAAGGGTAAAAATAACCCCATTTTCTAAATGGTAATTTTTTTGACATTTTGATTTTAGAATGTGGTATTTTAGAGATTTCTACGTAAAAATGGTCTCTTGGTACATCTCGATAGAGCTAACCGTTTTCGAGAAAAATGCAAATTATTGAATCGATGCAGGCTATTGTAAATAAATAAATGCTCATTTAATTAATAAGTGTGCTGTGAAAAATAATTGCAATAATTGATAAACAACTTGAGAACTGTCAGTTTATTCAGTTTAGAGTTATTACAAAACATTTAGGTATTATTGCAATTGTTTTCACAGCACACTTACTAAATAGATGAACATTTATTTATTTACAATAGCCTGCATCGATTCAATAATTTGCATTTTTCTCGAAAATGGTTAGCCCTATCGAGATGTACCAAGAGACCATTTTTACGTAAAAATCTCTGAAATACCACATTCTAAAATCAAAATGTCAAAAAAACTACCATTTAGAAAATGGGGCTATTTTTACCCTTAACTCCTCCCGTATGATACGCCTCTGATTAAAATCATGGAATTCTGAATCCCGAATCAGATTCAGCGTCAAAAGTTTACTCATTGTATCTAATTTCGTAATTTTGTTATGAATAGTTTCGAGAATATCGAGGGAAAACCGTCTTCAGGGTGCCCCATGCAAAGGAGCGTAGCTCCCTTAGGAAGCATTTTCGGACCCATGTTCATATGACATTTTCTTTCTATTTTTCGGAGTACTATTCGTGGTTAAAGTTTGTTAACATACTTAATTAACACCCTGTATAGTAGTATCAGTTTGTTCGCTAACTTATCAACAAACCGCATTTGCATAATCACTTCAAACCGTGGATACGGTCTATTTAAGTCTCCGGCTAATCTGCTAATAGAGCGAATGCAAATGGAGACATTACGGGGCGCGTGAGTGTATCGTGGTCGTTCGCACGAACGTGCCGACAAAGACGCGCACACAGACCGACAGACGGTCGGTCGGTCGGTCGGTCTGTGTGTCGTCGTGATTGCGGCCGGAGTGGCTCCTCTCGGCCCATTTGCCCCTAAGTAATTGGCCATTTGTGGGCACCGCCGACTCCCAAGGACGATATGCGATAAAGATAACGCTATCAACGCTCCCGCAACGTAAATCGCGCCATCTATGTCCAACGGCAGGCATTTACGTACATACGCAGATTACGTCAAATTACTCTGGCGCTCTTTTGTTTTGTTTGTATACGTATAGCTAGTGTACCTGAAGAAGTATCGAAATATCGTGACACCCAAGAAAACACACTCTGAAGTTTAAACATATTCACGATTTTCAATATTTTGAAAGCTTTAAGATCACTAAATTTTCAATTTTTATGGTTAGAGAGGAGGCGTGGCCGCCTGTTCCCTTTCTCCAATGTGTGTGTCTAAGATGAGGGGTGATAAGTCAAAAAATGCAAAGATAAGGTCAAGGGGTCGAAAGGTAAGGTAAAGTCACCATAAAAATTAAAATGAAGCTCCTGACGTTACCTTTAAACTTACAGTAATGATTCAAAAAGCAGATTGAAGAAGAAAGCTTGCGCCTTGTCACTGTGGTGGCCTTATTCTAATATCGTGTTTGGTTGGTTAATCTACAGACAGTTGAACAATGTATAATTTTGCACTGCAAGTTTGTTTGCACCCTAAAAACCCTTTTTGAAAAAATTGCTCCGAGATGTCATTCATTAGGGTCTTAACTGTCACCTTCTGAAATACTGTATATATAGTTTGAAAACAAGTGAGTTCTGTTCGAAATGGGAATCCGTGTTTAACATGGCAAATACATAATTATGTAAGCTGTGTCTACTCAGGTCCCTTAAGGCCGATCCACGTTGTGAAGCCAAACATATTTTTACATTAAACAGATATATGCCTCTACCTAATTTGGTAACAAAAAAATACCGTTGTTTATTTTGGAAGTTAGTGAAGAAAAATATCATGTATAAGTTTGAGAGTGCTAATTCCAAATCCGGTCGTTGTTTTGAGTTCCCACCTCAGATAAAAATCAAAAATTTTCAGACCCTCGGATATTAAGTTCACCCTAAATATCTAAAATTGTTTTCTGGCTTCCTATCAGGACGAAAACTCGTATCGTGTGTAGTTTGAAGGTACCAATCTGAAATCCGGTCGTTGTTTTGGGTTTAAACCTAAAGAAGTTGAAAAAGTTGCGTGTTTTATGGTTTTATGAAGATTCTGGGACGATAAAGTATCTATACTTTTACCTCGAGAAATTTGTGATCATGTTCCCGAGATATACAACATTAACATTAACAGAGAAACATAATCGTTCAAGCCAAAGGAGTTGCCTGAGCGATGTAATGGAGTTCACGCCATACTAAAACAGCATCAGACGTGCCATAGAGTCGAAGGAATGAAGTAAAGTTTCTCTCCAGTAATGGACCGACTGTATGCTCGATTTACCCAGCAGGTTAATTGGATATTGCCTTCCCGAATCCTTACACGCCAACTAAATCTTAAGTTACACTTTAAAAGGAACCAGACGACGATGTTCTAAAGCCGACCGTAATTTGCAAGGTATGCTGGAAATGGGATTAAACGGCAAAGTCTGGCGATTACGTTCCAAGCGATACGTTCAGTCTGTGACTTTACTGCACTAAATGGTGGTCATACGTCTAGCGGCATGGGCAGCATTTTGGTTTACGACTTGCTAGTCGGAGAATGGATTTTGTAACTTTTGGAATTCTTTCAATTTTGAAACCTCTTCAAATTCTTATAATTCTGGAAATACTATAAATTCTAGATATTGCTGATATTCTTAATATGCTTGATATTATTGATACCATTTAAAGAGTAGTAATTTCATTTATTCATCCGAAACCAATCACAGACGACGTCGTTTCGCTTTTATTAAAGCTCGTCAGTGTGATTTAGGTCTCAGACGAATAAATGAAATTGCCTGTTAGTTCCTAGTTGGCAAAACTCGTACTACTAGTAGCAAACTAATAGATATTGGGAAGCAGTACTTTAAAAAAGTATTGGTTCGCCATCTATATCTACTAAAGCTGGTACCTCAGCGTTTAATCTGAGAAACCGAGCACTGTTTATGCGACCCGTTTAAAAGCATCAGGTATATAGGAATAAAAGCGAAACGACGTCGTCTGTGATTAGTCTCGAATGAATCAATGAAATTACTACTCTTTAATTGAGTTAAGGTGCTTTTTTAAACGGGTCGCATAAACAGTGCTCGGTTTCTCAGATTAAACGCTCAGATACCGGCTTTAGCAGATATATGGCGAAACAATACTTTGTTAAAGTACTGCTTCCCAGTATCTATATGTTGCTACTATTATTAATATCCTCGATACTATTCATATTCTTGATATTCTTGATGTTCTCGACGTTCATGATATGCTTGATATTCTTCATATTTTCCATATACCCGATATTCTTCATATTCTTGACATCTTCGATATTCCGCCCGATATTCTTTATATTCTGGATATTCTCGATATCTAGATACTCTTGATATTCTCGATATTCTCCTATTCTTGAAGTACTCTGACAATGAGGCAGCATTAAAAGCATATGAGCGCTTGTAGGTTTACATCAAGGCTCGTTCTGCAATGCAGAATGCAATGCATGTAGGTGTCCAGTCACGCTGGAGTTGATATTCTCGATATTCTACATTTTCTGGATATTCTGGATATTCTGGATATTCTGGATATTCTGGATATTCTGGATATTCTGTATATTGTGGATATTGTGGATGTTGTGAATATTCTCGATATTCTGAATATTCTTGAAATTAATGGTCTTCTTGATTTCCTATATTCTCGATATTCTCGACATTCTTGATCTTCTTGATATTCTCTATTTTCTCGATATTCTCTATTCTTTGAATATCCTCGATTTTCTCTGATTATCCCTGATGTTTTCGATATTCTCGATATTTTTGATGTTATAAATATTTTCGATTTTCTGCATATTCTGGATATTCTGGATATTCACGATATTCTCGTTATTATAGATATTCTTGATATACTCGACTTCCTTTATATTCTCGACATTCTCGATATTCTGGCTTTTCTCAATATTCTCGATTTTCTATATACTCTCGATTTTCTGGATATTCTCGATATTCCCGATATTAGCGATTTTCTCAGTATTTTCGATATTTTCAATATTTTGGATAATCTCGATATTGTCGACATTCTCGACAATCTCGACATTCTCGATATTCTCATTATTCTCGATATTATGTATATTTTCATTTTTTCGATGTCCTTGATTTTCTCGATATTCTCGATTTTCTTGATTTTCGATATTCTTGATATTGTTGATAACGCTTGATATTCAAGATGATATTCTTCATAATATTTATAAACTTAAAATTGTTGATTTTTGAAATTTCCAAAATTATGAAGATTTGTGATTGAAATTTCTTAATGGAAACGGGAATACGTCTTTTCTTATTGGATTCTCAATTTCGCTCGCTATACCCTAGACACTTGTGTTTATTGTAAGTGTGTAAGTGTATTGAATAGAGGTTTGAAGATTTTTTAAATGTTATATGAGTCTCGTTATTTTGTGATCCACCCTCATAGCTATAAAATTCATCTAAGACACATTATTTTAACCACCGTTCATTTTGACTACCGTATTATACAGAGGCATATATTCTGTTTAATGTAAAATGTTTTGCTGCCCAGCATGGATCGGCCTTAATGCATATTTTCTTTCCGCTCCAATGCAGTGATGGCACGTGTTTGACACGTGCGAGGCACGAGTCGCATCATCATCGTTGGCCCTTTTGCTCCCCCACCCCTTCACTGCCACCCAGATATCGTCATTAAAACTCCTCCGGACGAGATAATTAACGCCATAACCCAATAACGAATGCACTATCGGGATCAAACCGGGTGCAGTTAAGTCCTGCAGGATTACGCGGAAAAATATGAACAGAACGGGGTTATTAAGTGCAGAACGGGGTTGCCAATTCTACTCTATAATAATATAATATTATGTGAATGCAAGAAAATTTATATTTTTATATTGTAACCTCCTCACGCTATATGTATAAAGCCCAGACAAGCCCTGGCCTGGAGCATTGCTCTCATGTCTGGGGAGCTGCTTCCCCTACTACCCTGTCTATACTAGATGCCGTCCAGAGAAGGGCGATTCGACTAATTGGTGACCCGACCTTAACGGGCCACCTCCAGCCACTTTCTCACCGGCATGTTTTTGGTGACCTCTCACCCTTTTACCGATATTCCAACGGAATCTGCTCCTCTGAGCTATCCTCTATCGTTCCGCCGCTCACCGCTCCTATCAGATGCACCCGCGCGACTGCTGCATCTCATCCTAGGGCTGTGGTTCTTCATACATCAAGAACCGTGCGGTACGACCGCACATTTATTCCCAGGGTGTCCAAGGCTTGGATTGGACTGCCAGGAGATGTATTTATAGGGCCTGCGGGTATTGGCCCATTCAAATCCCGCGTTAACAAACTTCCCCTAACATAATCCTTTCATAGCAGCCGCGGTACTCTGGTCCTTAGGCTCTGCCTACGCGGTATGCTCAGTTATGAAAATAAAAAGATTATGTGGAATCAAATCCATAGCAGACAGATAAATCGATATTTTGATACCGAAACAAATGAAGGTAATACAAACATGGAAGGCTAGATGAGGCGAATGTGTAAGGGAACAGCTATTGGATGTTTCACGGAAAATGAAGTGTCAAAATTTAATGCTATTTAGAATGAAGGGTAGCGTTTTGTTTGTACTTATGGCCCCAGATATTCAAGTTTACCCTAAATATCTAAAATCGTTATCTTACTTCCTATCAGGATATCGTAAGATTCATAGTTTGAAGTTAAACTATGTTTGTACAACCGGCCCTTAAGAGAGTTTTTGCACGTCCGTTGCCTGACGTTATTTCACGTTATCGGCTATTTGTGACATGCGCAGTTCTCACGAAATAACCGAACCGGCGAATAACCGATAAAGTTGTACGTTAGCTACGGAAGTTTACGGTACGATATTATTACGTGCGGTATTGCCAGGTCTAAACCACTATGCGGCAATGAGAAAAGAACCGTGATGATTTTGATAGCAACAATACTTATTTTGTGGTTTATCATTGTACAAAAGGATCAGGTTTTCTTCCGTCAATTTTATTTGACAGTATTATCTAATAAAAGCTACAAAGTTAGGCGTCTCCGGCACGTAACATTTCTTGAACATTTCCGACCAAATCGATCATAATGTGAGGTTAAGTTAAAGTCAAACAGGTCCAATAATTGTTAATGTCAGTTGTCAAATAAGGAAACGATACACGTCACAGATTTTGGTTACAAAAACTGTACACAAGGCACACGCTTATCCAGTTATTCGAAATACACTGCGCATGCTCACAGTAATGTTTCAGGGATAATATCGTCACAATTTTTAGTGGCTCGAAATCTCTCTATTAAAATGCTTTTATTAACTTCACCTATACCTTTGTCTGTGAGCTTGTAACTTTCCTTTGGATTAAGAGGTCGGACCAAACATTGAACGCTCCAACTTTGCCGCGAAAACGATTTTGGCGGCTCATATCCGCTGACTAATAGATGGCGCAAACACCTTATAGTTTGTTAATATTGCACAGAGGGTAGCGATGAGAGGTTGACATACAAAGTTTGGGAGTTGGTATTTTTTGTGAAATTTATTCGGGAAAGTCGACAGTTTCAATTATTGTTTATGCAGTTATGGTAACGATTATGCCTTGAATGTTGATCAAAAGCATTGTTCATCTTCATTATTCGGATTATTAATAAATCGCATCGAAGGAAATCTGTTGAGGTAGTCAGCTGCTGCCTGTGCTGGCTCGACCTCGTACGCCTTTTGTACGATAATTCTGGCAGGCCGGACTTGCTTTGTTTTTTGTTGCTTTTCAGGGCAAAGTCATCAGTCTTTAAAAAATTTCTACTCATTGGATCACAGAATCAGACACTTAAGTCTGAACATCTGAACGCATTGAGTGTCTGAGTTTACCTTGTCATATATTCGGCAGATCGAGCCCGTCGTCATGTAGGATTGAAAACTTTAAGTTCTGAGGATAGTCGTTTGTCGCTCAACATTGCATAAAAAGTTGTGTTTGGACAGTTTAGTATTTACTAATCTGGTCCACACAGGTTAGGTCTACGCTGCTCCCGTAAGGGCTCTTATATTTAGACTTACGAGCGAGTGAGTTACTCACCTCTCCCATACCACCCTTTCTGTCTTTCTGCATCACACCCCGTTGTATTTTTCACGACAGAGCAAAGTAAATAAAAACATCGGCCGGCTGTAACGAAGTCATAATTCTTTTCTGGCCGCTCCGGGATCCGGAAGACGCTGGTCTGTTTCCCGGAGCGGCAGCCGAGATGACAAATTGAATAAACTGGATTTTTGTCTCTAATTAACTTTTTCTCCGTTCCAGTAAATAAATCTTGGTGTCGCTGTCGCGTTTCCAGTTTCATTGTAAATGTACGCACGTACGGAACAGCCAGCGGAACAGAGGATGACGGAAATTAGAAATGCGATCCTCCTTTCTGTCAAGATTGGATGGGATATACACGGGGTTGCTTCTTTGTCTCCGTAAATGAGAAAAAAAAATATGAAAAAAAACGGATGGTAATCAACACACAAAGATATTGTATTGGTTTAGATATGAAACTATCCTCAGTACTTCCACACATTAGTCGAATACCACTTTTACTTCGACAATTTCTTATCCATGGTCTTCTTCAGGGTAAAAGTGATTATGTTTACATCAAGTGAACAAAAACATAGATTTTGTGGGATTATGCAGTGTTGCCAACACGGTTGCTGTCATATTTTATGGCTCAGCGGTTTTCGCAAGATCTATTCAATTTGTATTTTTTTTATGATCTTGACAGTATTTTACTCTTGATTTGATCGCGAATTTTTATTTAGAAAATGTTTAATAATACACAAAGACGGCTGAGTAATATGCATGACATGCATCATGTGATTTTACATTTGACACTTCCGAATTTGACCACGAATTAGAGCAGGTTCTAAATTCGTGAAAAATCTATTGACTTATTTGACGTCAAATTCCTGTTTTACACTTGTCAAATTTGACCACGAACTAAATCCAATTCCAATCCAATTACAAAATTTTCAAAATTTTCAGTTTCCAAAATTTTCAGTTTCCAAAATTTTCAAAATTTTCAAAATTTTCCAAAATTTTCAAAATTTTCAAAATTTTCAAAATTTTCAAAATTTTCAAAATTTTCAAAATTTTCAAAATTTTCAAAATTTTCAAAATTTTCAAAATTTTCAAAATTTTCAAAATTTTCAAAATTTTCAAAATTTTCAAAATTTTCAAAATTTTCAAAATTTTCAAAATTTTCAAAATTTTCAAAATTTTCAAAATTTTCAAAATTTTCAAAATTTTCAAAATTTTCAAAATTTTCAAAATTTTCAAAATTTTCAAAATTTTCAAAATTTTCAAAATTTTCAAAATTTTCAAAATTTTCAAAATTTTCAAAATTTTCAAAATTTTCAAAATTTTCAAAATTTTCAAAATTTTCAAAATTTTCAAAATTTTCAAAATTTTCAAAATTTTCAAAATTTTCAAAATTTTCAAAATTTTCAAAATTTTCAAAATTTTCAAAATTTTCAAAATTTTCAAGATTTTCCAAATTTTCCAAAATTTTCCAAAATTTTCCAAAGTTTTCCAATATTTCAAAATTTTCAAAATTTTCCAATATTTCAAAATTTTCAAAATTTTCTGGAATTTCAAAATTTTCAAGAATTTCACAACTTTCAAAATTTTTTCTCCGTTCCAGTAAATAAATCTTGGTGTCGCTGTCGCGTTTCCAGTTTCATTGTAAATATACGCACGTACGGAACAGCCAGCGGAACAGAGGATGACGGAAATTAGAAATGCGATCCGCCTTGCTGTCAAGATTGGATGGAATATACACGGGGTTGCTTCGTTGTCTCGCGCAAATGAGAAAAAAAAGAGCGAAAAAACCGGGAGACAATCAACACAGAAATATATTTTATTGGTTTAGATATGAAGCTATCCTCAGTACTGATTATGGGCTGTTTTCTGTTCTATACGGTTGTATTTGGTCGTTTTCTGTCGTTTACAGTTGTTATTTGCTTGCTTTCTGTTGTTTTGAACTGTTTTCTGTTCTTTTCTGTTATATTCGGCTGTATTTAGTCGTCTTCTGTGGTTTCGTGCTGTTATCTGCTTGCTTTCTCTTGTTTTGAGCTAGTTTTGATTCTATTCGCTTGTATTTGGTCGTTTTCTATCGTTTACAGTTGTTATCTGCTTGATTTCTGTAGTTTTGAGCTGTTTTCTGTTCTTTTCTGTTGTATTCGGCTATGTTTAGTCGTTTTCTGTTGTTTCCCGCTGTTATCTGCTTGCTTTCTGTAGTTTTGAGCTGTTTTCTGTTCTATTCGGTTGTATTTGGTTGTTTTCTATCAGTTACAGTTGTTATCTTCTTGCTTTCGTTTTTTTGAACTGTTTTCTGTTCTTTTCTGTTGTATTCAGCTGTATTTGGTCGTCTTCTGTTGTTTCGTGCTGTTATCTGCTTGCTTTCTGTTGTTTTGAGCTAGTTTTGATTCTATTCGCTTGTATTTGATCGTTTTCTATCGTTCACAGTTGTTATCTGCTTGACATCTGCAGTTTTAAGCTGTTCTATGTTATTTTCTGTCGTATTCGGCTGTGTTTAGTCGTTTTCTGTAGTTTTCCGCTGTTATCCGCTTGCTTTCTGTTGTTATGTGCTGTTTTCAACCTTGAAGCGAACCACACTTTTGAAAACATAAAGTCGACTTGTCGTAAAAAGACGTTTTCAAAATGACAATAGTGCCGTTGCCTACCCTGTCCCAACCCACTGTGGCGGTAAGGAGTGTGGGTAGAAGGGAAAAACCCTTAAAAAATCATAGATGATTACTTAAGGAATTTAAATTCAAGATTTAGAAAATTTGGCGAATATTTTGAAATCTCGTTGAGGTTGGCGTTGAGGTTGGGGTTAGGTTTGGAGTTGGGATTAGGGTTGTGAGTGGTGTTAGGGTTAGTAGGAGTTACGCAAATAAAACCTCAAGTCACGCCACTGGTATGATGCTTTGCCTAGTCTAGAACCACCTCAGTTTAGAACCACCGCAGTCTAGAACTACCCATCCAGAACTACCCTACCACCCCACAATTCGCTAATACTTTAGAACAATCTTTTCACAGTCAACTGACAACGTTAAGCGTGTAGACGCAAAATCGAGATTTATCCGATCGATTCACCATTATTGTGTTGAGACGCGACATATAATAATAATAATCTCATAATATATAGACGTATAGATTTAAACGTATCCGACGAATAGACGTTTCTGGTTGGTCGGTAAGCAAATTGACCGAGACAAAAGCTTTGAAGATCGTTGGTGGACGAGCAAGACTGAAGAGCAAAACTGTTCATTGTTGCCAGTGAGTTGTGACCATAGATATTAATTTGTGACTCCTCATGTGATTGAATTTTTAAATTTTAAAAAATTCCCAAAATTTAAAAGATTCAAAAAAATTTCGAAATTTTCAAAGAATTTATCCAACATATTCTATGTACAATAGATTTCAATCAAAGCTATAGAGACATTGAAAAAAATATTAGCGCTTCGGGAATTCCAAAAAAGAACAAAAATTATCAATTAGCGAAGAGTCAACCGAAAAACATTTTCTTTTTAATACTGATTTTGTTATAAATATAAATCAACTGTGACAATAGAGGGTCACCCAATAGTCGAGCCACCTTCCGGCAAGATTTTGGGGATCAACATCAACAATAGCATGTCCTGGCACGACCACGTCATCAGTATTGCTAAAACGGCATCCCAGAAGCTTGAAGTTCTGTTGCACTGTAGGAAGCTGTATTCACCAGAGCAACTACTGCTGCTCTACGAGGCACAGATCTGACCATCGCTGGAGTATTGCTCCCATGTGTGGCGATGCGCTCCGAAGCACTCTCTAAAGCTTCTGGACACTAGAAGGGAACAATTAGACTAACCGATACGCCTAATCTCACAAATGAACCTCCACAGCCTGGAACACCGAAGAAGGGTGGCTGACCTGTCCCTATTTTACAGATTCTATCATGGAAGATGTGCGGGTGAGCTCTCCCAGATAATAACATCAAAGGCTGCCCGAACCAAGGCCAGAAGGCAAGACAGGAGAGTGTAGTCCAATGCATCTCAAAGTTCGCAAAGAACGTAGGATGGGACTGATGCCTTTGAGTGAAGCCTTAAGGCTGAGTGGCAACTATTAAAGCAACGAAACTTTAACCTCCTTATTAATAAAATAGTTCGTGTCCAATACCCCTCTGCATGAGGGTGTCTGGCTAGAGACAACAGGAGCAAAAGTAGAGAACTAGGGTCTCGGAAAACAATTTTCCGTTCTTTTCAGCCAGCGGGTCATTATAAAGTTTGAATTCTCAAATATTGAAATGCGTCCCAACTTTAATATTCCTCATCATTCCGGTTTTTATTATACCCACTCGTCTTCGCACCGGCACCGGCTCCGGCACCGGAGCGCCTGAACCAGGAAAGAGCTAAACTTTTTAATAGGACCGAAAATAAAAGATGCCGCCTCGGATGCCGACGCTGTCAAATATTAAAAACTTTTTAATTGATTCCCAGAATGGGAATTTCCGGATGAACAAATGTCAAAGCGAATTATTTGCTGTTTTGTACACCTCGTTCCTTGAAAGCTATTCCAAGGCGGAGCAATTATGATGATTTGACCTAGTGCTATCCAAGTTTTTACCGGAAAACATTGTGCAATAGAGTTTTCGCCAATTTTTTTAATATCAGTTTATCAAATCGATGTGATTTAGCGGTTTCTAAGATTGACCATACCGTCTATTTACATAAGATAATTGGGAGAACAATGATAGAGTATTGTCTTATGGTCGACCTCCCGCAAAGGCTGAAAGCCTATGGCGCTCTAGAAACGCTGCAAGAGGATAAGTGTCTGTGCTGGTTATATTTAAAACGCTGTAGGTTGTAGCTATCAGAAAACAAATTTCCCGGCAGCTCATTCCACAGCGTCAAAGTTCTCCCAAAGAAGGAATGATGGACGAGACTGGTTCGGGGAGTAGGGACCTCGACCTGATAAGGATGAGCTCGCAGAGCCTCTCTAGTGTTCCTCGATCGGAAGGCCTTCGGTGTTATTATCTGAGAGAGCTCACTCGAACATCTTCCGTGATAGAATCTGTAAAACAGGGACGGGTCAGCCACCCTCTTTCGATGTTCCAGACTGTGGAGGTCCTTTTTGAGGTTAGGGTATCGATTGGTCTAATTGATTTCTTCTGGATACTGTCTAGAACCTTTAGAGTGCTTCGGAGCGCATCCCCATACACGATAGCAATACTCCAACGATGGTAGTATCTGTGCTTTGTAGAGTAGCAGTAGTTGCTCTGGTGTATACCGCTTCCTACAAGCTTTTGGGATACCGTTTTAGCAATACTGACGACGATGTCGCGCCAGGACATGTTATTGTTGATGCTGATCCCCAAAAGCTTGACGGAAGGTGACTCTGCTATTGGGTGACCCTCCATTTCCACAGTTGGTAACCCATCGTCAGACTTCTTTGTCAGTATTGTTCCCTGAGTTTTCTGTACGTTAAACTGTACTAATCCCCACTCGACAATTGTTTTGATATCTACGTTGATCTGTGAGGCATGTTGCTGTCGCCGACATACCGTTCTTGGGGTGATAGTGGCTTGCCTAGTTCCATGCACGCTATTAATGTACTGTCGTCTGCGAAGCTGTAGATTGGATTGGATGTTATTTCCAGCAGCTCGTTGATGTACAGCAGAAACAGTGTAGGGAATATGATAGATCCCAGAGGAGCACCGCCGCGATAGAGCATATTTATAACAAAAGCTACATTAAGTAAAAAAAAATATTTTTCGTTTCACATTTTGCCAATTACTAGTTCTTATTGGAGTTCCCTAAGGGGTAATATTTCTTCGATGTCTGTGGGCTTGATTGAAATCTACTGTTCACACAATATGTTAAATAAATTCTTTATACATACATAGTAACATGTGCTTCTATCTCTATGGGAGTCCCTTACGACTTAGTATTTCTCATAGAGCAACTCTACGAGCCTAGCTCGGCTCGTGTAAAAATTGATGGTAACCTGTCTGGTCAAACAGCAACCAGAAAAGTTCGTCAGGGATGTGTATTATCTGCGATGTTATTTAACATTTACTATGAATTTGTGATGAGACAGGTATTGGACAACTGGAATGACGGAATAACTATTGGCGAAAGCAAAATATCCAACCTAAGATTTGATGACGATACAACCCTTATTGCCGCTTCTCAGGAAGGTCTAGTAGCTAACATCTTAGAACAACACGGTGCAGCATATGGTCTTGGTATTAACTACAACAAGACCAAGGTTATGATGGTAGATAGAAAGTATGATAATCATCGAGAAATAAAGTCAATAGGCCGTTGTGAAGTAATTTAAAGTTTTGTGTACCTCGGTTCTTTAATCGATAATTCGGGTAGCTGTGAAAATGAGATTCGACGGCGCATTCAACAGGCACGTGTGACCATGACAAAGCTTACTAAAATGTTTCGTGACCATAACATCACTAAAGCTACCAAAATGTCGCTGGTTCAGTCTCTTGTCTTCTCCATATTTTTGTATGCCTCGGAATCTTGGACTGTTAAAAAGGCAGATCGAGCTCGCATAGATGCTTTTGAAATGTGGACGTGGAGGAGAATGCTTAGAGTTCCTTATACCGCCCATCGAACTAATGTTTCCATAAGATGAGCTCGATAATCCAAACAGACTATCGTCCATTGTGTCGACGAGAATGCTTACATTCTTCGGACATATTCACAGAAGCGATAATATGGACAAACTTGTAGTTCAGGGTCACGCCCCGAGTGGGCGGCGTCGTGGCCGTTCCCCTACACGCTGGGTGGATACGACGAAACTGTTGCTGGATATGAGTATCAAGAGCGCCACTGAACTGACAGTAAATCGCGAACGATGGCGAGCTACAGTTCTCAAAAGTATTGATAATATTCGTGTCGGCAATAATCTAGCTCCGACTTAATGCATTTTACGAGTTCACAACATGTTTGTTAAGACATTGTGACTATGATGATGAACATGTGCTTCTAGCCATAGAAATAGTTACAAGCATAATGGAGAACGTCTTCATAAACAATTCATCTTTACATCTAATTAAGGACAGCCTTCATTTTAAACCTTATCTGGAGGCAATCAACTGGATATTTCCAATTATCTCAAACCATTATAAAGTTTATGCGTACGAGGCTCATCACCTTACGGCGCTAGTAAAAAACGTCGCTGAATACAAAGTTACGGCAATCTAGTAACTTTATGGGTGTTAAGATGGCCTTTCTGATCACCCAACAAACTGTTATTTTGTCCATTAAAAACTGTAGACATGAAACGTGAAATTATTCGCGTTTCAATAAAAGCGTTATGACAAGGGAGTGCAGTATAGTAAGATTGTTTTGACGTATTCTCCAATTGCAAATTTTTGTCTGTTCTGTCTTGGATTTGTAAAACATGTTTATTTATCAAAGCTGAACAATGTACATGTGGAAAATACTACATTCTACATTAGTGAGTCTTCAGGTTCTCTCAAATGAGGCAAAAGCAAAGTCAATCAAACTATTTCGATTAATTTCAAGGTGCTGATTACAAATCGAGTCGCAGTTTCGAGGCTCACTCTCGTTTGATGAAAATAAAAAATTTCAGATTTCTCGGGGCGGCGGGTGTACCTGAAAAATCGAAAATCTTTATTTGGCTTTCTATTACGATGAAACCTCGCACTTCGGATAATTTCGAGGTGCTGATTACAAATCCAGTCGCAGTTTCGAGTCTCAGCCTCGTTTGACGAAAATAAAAAATGTCAGGGATCTCTCGGGGCGGCGGATGTACCTAAAAAATCGAAACTCTTTATTTGGCTTTCTATTAAGATGAAACCTCGCATTTCGGATAAGTTCGAGGTGCTGATCACAAAGCCATTCGCAGTTTCGAGTCTCAGTCTCGTTTGGCGAAAACAAAAAATTATAGATCTCTCGGGGCGGTGGGTGTACCTAAAAAAATCGAAAATATTTATTTAGCTTTCTATTGAGATGAAACCTCGAATTTCGGATAATTTCGAGGTGCTGATTACAAATCCAGTCGCAGTATCGAGTCTCAGTCTCGTTTGACGAAAATAAAAAATTACAGATTTCTCGGGGCGGCGGGTGTACCTA
Organism: Callosobruchus maculatus; assembly: GCA_951848785.1. Taxonomy (NCBI): domain Eukaryota; kingdom Metazoa; phylum Arthropoda; class Insecta; order Coleoptera; family Chrysomelidae; genus Callosobruchus; species Callosobruchus maculatus. Next base: position 866,195 of record CATOUR010000184.1, read on the forward strand.
AAAAATCGAAAGTCTTTATTTGGCTTTCTGTTAAGATGAAATCCCGCATTTCGCATAATTTCGAGGTGCTGATTACAAATCCAGTCGCAGTTTCGAGTCTCAGTCTCGTTTGAAGAAAATAAAAAATTTCAGATCTCTCGGGGCGTGTACCTAAAAAATCGAAAATCTTTATTTGGCTTTCTATTAAGATGAAACCTCGCATTTCGGATAATTCCGAGGTGCTAATTACAAATTCAGTCGCAGTTTCGAGTCTCAGTCTCGTTTGAAGAAAATAAAAAATTTCAGATCTCTCGGGGCGGAGGGTGTACCTAAAAAATCGAAAATCTTTATTTGGCTTTCTATTAAGATGAAACCTCGCATTTCTGATAATTCCGAGGTGCTAATTACAAATCCAGTCGCAGTTTCGAGTCTCAGTCTCGTTTGAAGAAAATAAAAAATTTCAGATCTCTCGGGGCGGAAGGTGTACCTAAAAAAATCGAAAATCTTTATTTGGCTTTCTGTTAAGATGAAATCCCGCATTTCGCATAATTTCGAGGTGCTGATTACAAATCCAGTCGCATTTTCGAGTCTGTCTCGTTTAACGAAAATAATAATACGATTTTATCTTAATAGGTCCCCCGTGTGGGGGCGAGTTAGAATATCTCCCATCGTATATCCTGCGTGTCGTAAAAGGCGACTAGAAGGAACCGAACTACTGTCGGTATAAGCAGTAACCTCTTCTCAACCAACAGCTTTGGGTGGACGAGTTGAGAAGAGTCAGGACACCCTCTTGTCCCTGGGGTGAGAAATTGCCCCTAAAGGCGGATGAACCAGTATAGATACCATCTGGTCAACGACAAGAGGACGCAGAAAGCAAGTGGGAAACTACTGCATTAAAGATCTTAAAGATATCCCAAGATAAACTCGTAAAATGAGTAAATGCATTTTACGAGTTCACAACATGTCTGTTAAGGCATTGTGACTACGATGACTATTTTTGAAGTATCGTGGTTATGTGTCTATGTTTAAAGCTGTATTGTGAAACTCTCCCTAATACCCTCACCAGCATATATTCGTTTTCTTTTCGCTTACAATACGCTTTTTCTCACTTAGCATTTTCTTTTATAATACCCATCTGTTTACACCTTCTGGCATCCATACCAACTTCTGCGTCCCTTCAAGTGAGGGTCTGGTGTCCTATAGATATTCGGAAAAACAAAATTATGCAAAACCAAGGAGCTGTAGACCCTCGTCGCAAGTTATCGCGTGATGCAAAGAAACTTTTTATTAAGTCGTTTCCCCGTTGTGTTGGGGTTAGGGTGCCGGAAAAAAACTAAACTTCGACCCTAACGTGTGTTATACCGGTACACAATGTAGCATGTTTGCGTTTGAAATTGACATGCACAGATCGATAGAAACGGGAAGGGGTTGGTGTATTGTGAAGAAAGTGAGGATTGGGTTTGTTCTTTTACTTCCCACACCGATAGGTGAGGGGAGTATTGTGATCGCGAAAATTTTCGATTTTGAGATAATATACTTTTTGGGCGTTTTATGATGTCTACATAACGAAAATCCACGTCACTCAGTTCCGTCGGTCTGTCTGGCGGTCTGTCTGTCGGTCTGTCTGTCGGTCTGTCTGTCGGTCTGTCTGTCGGTCTGTCTGTCGGTCTTTCTGTCGGTCTGTCTGTCGGTCTGTCTGTCGGTCTGTCTGTCGGTCTGTCTGTCGGTCTGTCTGTCGGTCTGTCTGTCGGTCTGTCTGTCGGTGTGTCTGTCGGTCTGTCTGTCGGTCTGTCTGTCGGTGTGTCTGTCGGTCTGTCTGTCGGTCTGTCTGTCGGTCTGTCTGTCGGTGTGTCTGTCGGTCTGTCTGTCGGTCTGTCTGTCGGTCTGTCTGGCGGTCTGTCTGTCGGTCTGTCTGTCGGTCTGTCTGTCGGTCTGTCTGTCGGTCTGTCTGTCGGTCTGTCTGTCTGTCGGTCTGTCTGTCGGTCTGTCTGTCGGTCTGTCTGTCGGTCTGTCTGTCTGTCTGTCTGTCTGTCTGTCGCGTTTTTCTACCCTCGTAATCTCAGTAACCGCTGCATGGATTGTGATGAAATTTGGGCAGCGGTATGCTGTGGGGTCGTAGTAGGTAATGTTCCTATAATTTTGAAAATCGGTGCATAGGCGGCGGAGTAATTAGCAAAAAACAAAAGAATTAAATATTGCTGAAACTTCGTTTTTAGGCGTTTTAGGGGTCCCTGATCATTTTCTACTTTTTTTGGGTGGGCGTGAAATTGGGGTGGTTGGGAGGTGGGGGGTTGTAATACTGAAAAATTTGTTGCTTTCATAATAGACTGTCCACTGACCTGTGAAGGAAGACCTGGCGACATAAATAACTTTTTTAGGTCCATCCGAATATTGCCTTTGCCTATTACAGAAAGCAAAGGACTTAGATTTTTTTTTGATGTAAACATAACGAGAGTATTGCGTCAGATCGTTGTAACGAGGAAACTGTTGAATTTACTGTGTAAGGCTTTCGCGGCCATCGTCCAATGAATTTGTGGTTCTTGGGTTTTTAGGCCGGCGTTGTTTAGCGTTAAAGCTTGACGTTTCGCCACCACGAGTGGATGGCATCTTCAGAAGCTATGTCACTTCGGCGACTTCCAAAATACTTGAAAGAAATAATAAAAAAACTAAAAATATAAAAACAGCTCAAACTTCGTTTTTAAGCGTTTTAGAGGTTCCTGATCATTTTCTGCGTTTTTTTTTTTGGTGTGGGTGAAATTGGGGTGGTTGGGGGGTTGGGGGTTGAAAAATTAAAAAAATTCTTGTACTCATAATAGGCTGTCCACTAACCTGTGAAGGAAGATCTAGCGACACAAATCACCTTTTTAGGTGCATCCGAACATTGCCTAGCCTATTACAGAAACTAAGGGACTTAGAATTTTCTGTATACTCTACGAGAATTTATTGGTCTAGATCGTTTTGTATTTTGTAACATGGACACTATTAAATTGATTCTAATGAAATTTTGACACAGTATATTGTTACCGTGGTGAGAATGGAAAACGCGTATGTTTGTTAAAAATCTTTTCAGTGGCAGCGTAGCAATAATCAAAGAATGCGACAAGTATGAAAGGAAACCAAATTCGGTTTTTAGATGTTTTAGGGGTTCCTGATCATTTCCTACCAGTTTTTTGGGTGGGGGTGAAAGTGAGGTGGTTGGGGGGGGGGCGGGGTTGTAAAACTGAGAAGTTTGTAGTATCGATAATAGGCTGTCCATTGACCTGTGAAGGAAAGACCTAGCCGCATAAGACAATTTTAGGGGGGGGGGGGGGGGGGTTGGCAATTATTTGGTTGCAAGGGATCTTAGACTAAAGCTTCATGCTATGGGAAAATAATAAACTGGTGTCAGCGTAATGTGTGGGAAGTACTGAGTCAATCAACTTGACTTCATTTTTTTCTTTTTATGAGAAATCCATGAAAAAATAAGAATTATAGAAATTTGAGAATAGTACCATCAAACAGGAAGTAGCAGTAGCCTAAGGTTGCACATCCCAGTACATCTGTCCAGGAAGTGAAACGAATTTTCAACTTCTTGCTAACATCTGGGGCAAATGGTGACGTCTTTTACCACCTCCATGAATCATGAGAGAGGTGAGAATCCCCAACAAAAGTTTGAGCCATTCTCTGCCCTTGTTTGAAAGTCATAGGTACTACCCTTCTTCTATCCTACTGTAAACCTTTTTGCTTGTCTGCAATAAAACCAAAAAGTGTGAAAACGTTCTTTAACAAATTCTATTCAAGATGGTTTTTTCATTTTTGAGATCGCAAATGGTTCTGACAATTTTAGGAGGTGGTGAATGTTGAGACATGTTACGGCAGCTCATTCGTTTGAACCTTTTTACTTTTCCAAGCATATTGATCGACTTAGATTTACACTAGTTTGTTATTAAAGTTGCTACAGAAACATTCTTCACTCATTACGTCATAGCAATCGATTGATTAAAAATTCTCATTTTTTTTATTACCACCCATTTGTAATAGATCGCGACATAAAACTGTTTGTGGATTGCTAATAGCTCGAGAATCCACTGCAGACTGCAATTTATTACAGAACATTTGAAGTCAATGGTATAGCACTGCAAGTTGTAACGTACATAAAATGCAAAGACTGAATTCTTTCTTGTTAAATAATGCATGGCATTTTCAGAGTCATTGCATTAAAATTGTGTACGCCAATGGAAATCTGAAAAGGATACTGGTGATTCTAACGTAACAGTTAAGAAATCTAATGATTAGGAAAAATCATAGTTAGAGAGTTTGAAAGAACGCAAAAAATGAAGTCAAGTTGATTGACTCAGTACTTCCCACACATTACGGTGATACCAGTTTATTATTTTCCCATAGCATGACCCCAATTTCACCCCTACCCAAAAAAACACAGATAATTAAAACGAAGTTTGAGCTGTTTTTATATTTTTAGTTTTTTATTATTTCTGCGCCGCCACTGGCACGATTTATAAAAACCATACGCGATTTCCATCGTCGCCACGGTAGTAATACTGTGTCAAAATTTCATTAGAATCAATTTAATAGTGTCCACGTTACAAAATACAAACCGATCCAAAGCAATACTCGTATGTATACAGAAAAGTCCCTTAGTTTCCGTAATAGGCTAGGCAATGTTCGGATGGACCTAAAAAGGTGATTTATGTCGCTAGGTCTTCCTTCACAGGTTAGTGGACAGCCTATTACGAATACAAGAAATTTTTCAGTTGTTCAACCCCCACTCCGTAACCACCCCAATTTCACCCCCACCCAAAAAAACGCAGAAAATGATCAGGAACCTCTAAAATGCTTAAAAACGAAGTTTTAGCTGTTTTTATATTTTTTGTTTTTTATTACCTCTGCGCCGCCACTGGCACGATTTATAAAAACCATACGCGTTTTCCATCTTCGCCATGGTAGTAATATTGTTTCAAAATTTCATTAAAATCAATTCAACAGTTTCCTCGTAACACAATATAGAACGATCCAAAGCAATAATCTCGTATGTTTACACCAGAAAAATTCTAAGTCCTGTAATAGGCAAGGCAATGTTCGGATGGACTTAAAAACGTTATTTATGTTACTAGGTCTTTCTTCATAGGTCAGTGGACAGTCTATTATGAAAGCAACAAATTTTTCTATTTTACAACCCCCCACCACCCAACCACCCCAATTTCACCCCCATCCAAGAAAAAGTAGAAAATGATCAGGAACCCCTAAAACGCCTAAAAACGAAGTTTAAGCAATATTTAATTTTTTTGTTTTTTGCTAATTACTCCGCCGCCTATGCACCGATTTTCAAAATTATAGAAACATTACCTACTACGACCCCACAGCATATCGCTTTCATCATAATCCATGCAGCGGTTGCTGAGATTACGAGGCTAGAAAAAAGCGACAGATAGACAGACAGACCGACGGAAATGAGTGACGTGGATTTTTGTTATGTAGACATCATAAAATGCCCAAAAAACGTATTATCTCAAAATCGAAAATTTTCGCGATCACAATACTCCCCTCACCTATCGGTGTGGAAAGTAAAAGGTAACAAACAAGAGTTTTCAAGAATTAATTCTAGTGATAAAAAAAAACTTGCGTTTTTGTTTCAATAATATGTTACAATTTTTCGTATCAACTGTCAAAATTTCAGAATTATTAAGATTCTCAAAATTTAAAAACTTTAGATTAATAATATTGATTTTAAAGGTATAGGTCCCCGGATTTAAAAAAATTAAGATATTAAATTTGGATCAAACCTTTCTTACAAAGACTACAAAAAAATGGTAAATAATAACAAATAATAATAACGCTTTGCTTCTTTTAAACTATTTGAGTTCGTTGATTCAGCTAGCTATAAATTCAAGCGTCTAAGCCTACTACAACTTTACGGCATTCTCCTACAACGTTGTACAGAATAAAAAACAAACCGCAAACGACACGGACCTTCGCGATCATCCCATTCAACTGTTTCTTGCATCGCCAGCGCGATTGAATTGAAGTTTTTACGGTCCGTGACAAGCTATTACAAATAATGGCAGACTCCTTCTAAGACTCGCCAGCGATAAGTCCTCTTATAAATGGAAGTAAATTATATTCAGCTTGTTGCTGTTATCTCTATGGCTCGTGTAACTATTTGCTTCTTGAAAAAAATGCTTGCGGTGGGCAATTAAACGGCTTTTACTGTTCATTGGCGGGGGTGGAATGGTTTTTAGTACGGGTTTTGCTTAATCTACAACAAATGTTCCAAATTAACTTTCACCAGCTTGGATATAAGCATGCAATCTTCTCATCAGTAATTGCTAAACTCTTTCAATCACCACTTGTATTTATTTATTTTTAAATATTTTATGGTCTAGGACATGTAAAGTGGTACCTCATCATAATCATCATAGTCACAATGTTTTAACAGACATGTTGTGAACCCGTAAAATGCATTAAGTCGGACCTAGAGGATTGCCGACAGAAATGTTATCAATAGTTTGCAGAACTGTAGCTCGCCATCGTTCGCGATCTACTGTCAGTTCAGTGGCGCTCTTGATACTCATATCCAGCAACTGTTTCGTCGTATCCACCCAGCATGTGAGAGGGGAGTGACACATATTATTGCTTCTGTGAATATGTCCGAAGAATGTAAGCATTCTCGTTGACTCAATGGAGGATAGTCTCTTTGGATTACAGAGCTCATCCAGTATGGAAACATTAGTTCGATGGGTGGTATAAGGAACTTTCAGCATTCTTTTCCACGTCCACATTTCAAAAGCATCTATGCGAGCTCGATCTGCCTTTTTAACAGTCCAAGTTTCCGGGGCATACAAAAATATGGAGAACACACGGGACTGAACCAGCGACATTTTGGTAGCTTTAGTGATGTTATGGTCACGCCATATTTTAGTAAGTTTTGTCATGGCTACAGGTGCCTGTTGATTGCTCCGTCGAATCTCATTTTCACAGCTACCAGAATTGCCGATCAAAGAACCGAGGAAACTTTGAACTACTTCACAATGGCCTATGGACTTTATTTCTCGATATGTTCATGCTCTCTATCTACGATCATAACCTTGGTCTTGCTGTAGGAAATACCAAGACCATGCTCTGCACTGTGTAGTTCTAAGATGTTTAATAGATCTACTAGTTCTTCCTGAGAAGCGGTAATAAGTGGTACCTATTTGTTGCAAATCACACCAATGCAACTAGGATGACAATTCACGAGTGCCAGAATAACAGTTACGATAAACTGTCAAAATCATAAAACAATACATAGGTTTGTTTTCTTGAACTTTTGCAGCAAATCGATATTAAAAATAACATGAAAATTTCTAGTTCCCTCAAACAAGCGTTTTGCGTTTATTTATTACGTCATTTCGCATATAGTTGATGTACCCTTGTATAACATCTTGAATAAAATCCGATTCAATTCACAATAGTTATACCATACATTACTGGGAGTTGAAATTTTAGTTATTTGTTAAAATAAACGAATTATGAGTTTGAAAATGCATGAAGTCAAATAAAATTATATAAAATATTTGTTTGAGAGGTGAGTGAAAAATAGGTTCAAGCCTTGTTACTACAAAAAGAAGATAACAGCTATAAAAGACAAGTGAATGAAGGGATGTTCCTCATACAGTTGAGTCACTATGATATTCCAAATTCATCAGTAGACTGTAACCCAATATGGTTGGATATGTTTCAAACAGAAATATATATGTTCTCTAAACGATAGAGTGGACCACATTTTTTTCAGATCTTTTTGTAGTTTGCTTCTATATCTCAAATCAGATGCAGTGGAGAGGCAGCTGAAATGTTAAAAAATTCTGAAACGTCTGGGAATTTTATAAATTTTGAAAATTTTAGCAAAGCTTCCGTAGCTTATTTTTTGAAACATTAATAGACGCTAGTTGCTAGTTTTTGCTTTAAAACTGATTCTTGAAAGCGTAATTTTTCCTTTCAAATAAAGCTCATATTTTCACCTGAGAGATTTTTTTCAATTGTATGACAAAATTCTCGTAACTTTAAAGCTAGAACTACCTTTACAATCATTGGCGTACGCAATTTCAATGCAACGACTCTGGAATTGCCATGTATTATGTAACAAGAAAGAATTCGGTCTTTGCATTTTATGTACATTGCAACTTGCACTACTTGCAGTGCTATGCCATTGACTTCAAATGTCCTGTAATAAACTGCAGTCTGCAGTGGATTCTTAAGTTGTTTGCAATCCACTAGCAGTTTTGTATCGCAGTGTATTACTAATGGGTGGTATTAAAGAAAAATGTGAATTTTAAATCAGTGAATTGCTATTGACCAGTCAATACCAGTATTGAGCAAAAGAGGTTTCAGAAGAAAATCCTGTAATAAATTAGCGAACATCTGAATCGGTTGATATTCTTGAAAAACTAAAATAATTTAAATTTCACAACAAAACAAACATCCATTTTTTGCGCTGTAAAATAGTGGTGGGGGTGGCGGTTACTCAAAAAATAACATAATAACCTGAAATTCTAATGCTACCACAATAAAGAGCATGTTTTCTTATGTGGAAGACGCTACCGCTCATGCCGCAAATTTTTCAAAATGGCGGAATAAAAATTCATAAAAAGTAGCAAATTTTCGAACTTATAAATGACAATAACGATCACAAAAATGAGCAAAATAATTTGAAACCTCACTGTCATGAAGAGGTTTCTGTTCTCTATCTTTTGGTCTACTTTTGGTGCAAATCTCTGATTTAGTTGGAGGGTGATGGGGGTTACTAGGAAAAATAATATAACATAGCACATTTTCTTTTCAGAAAATGAGTCAGGAGGTAATTTTACCTTGGAAATGAAACCTCGTTGATTTTGGATACATTCTCCTCCCTTATAAAGAGTTAAAAAGTTTGTAGATGCAGCCGGAACGTCAGAAAATAATGTTTATACCGAAATATGTGGTTTTGTGTAAGGCGCACCACAGCATCAAACGCCATACATTCCGACAGTTTCTGTACCTGTGACTCAAAGACATTGAAGATTTTTTATAACACGACCAGGCGAAGCTTGAATATTTTAACAATTTCGTAGTTGCACAGTGAAATATGTCCCTTCCTTTATGCATCCGAAGTGCAATTTATTGTTATCATTAGTCATTCTTCTTTATAAGGCGAGGAGAATGCATCCGAGAAAAATTACCGATGAGCATTATTCACTCTGTTCGATGCCCATTATGCATAAATTGATTACTGTAAGGGATATATGAATTTCGACGCAACTAACTGCATGCCTACGCGTTTTCAGGTTATGTTTAAATGATACCTTGTTTCACATGTGCACAGGTGCGGACTCGATGTATATATCAGCGTAGTCTTAACAGACATGATGTGAACTCGTAAAATGCATTAAGTCGGAGATAGAGTATTGCCGACACGAATATTATCAATAGTTTTGAGAACTGTAGCTCGCCATCGTTCGCGATTTACTGTCACTTCAGTGGCGCTCTTGATAGTCATATCCAGCAACTGTTTCGTCGTATCCCCCAGCGTGTAGGGGGACGGCCACGGCGCCGCCCACTCGGGGCATGACCCTGAAGTACAAGTTTCTCCATATTATCGCTTCTGTGAATATGCCCGAAGAATGTCAGCATTCTCGTCGACACAATGAAGGATAATCTCTTTGGATTACCGAGCTCATCCAGTATAAAAACGTTAGTTCAATTGGCGGTATAAGGGATTCTCAGAATTCTCCTCCACGTCCACATTTCAAAAGCATCTATGTGAGTTCAATCTGCCTTTCTAACAGTCCAAGTTTCCGAGGCTTACAAAAATATGGAGGACACAAGAGACTTACGCTATAGTGATGTTATGATCACGCCATATTTTAGTAAGGTTTGTCATGGCCACACGTGCCTGCTGAATGCGCCATTGAATCTCTTTTTCACAGCTACCCGGTGTCAGTCAAAGAACCGAGGTACACAAAACTTTGAACTACTTCTCAACGGCCTACTGACTTTAGTTCTCGATGATTATCGTGCTCTCTATCTACGAAGTTATGAAACCTTGGTCTTGTTGTAGTTAATACCAAGACCATATGCTGCACTGTGCTGTTCTAGGATGTTTAATAGATCGTCAGCAAATATTAAGTTGGATATTTTGCTTCCTCCAGTAGTTATACCGCCATTCCAGTTGTCCAAAATCTCTCTTATCACAAATTCAGAGTAAATGTATGTAAACTATATAAATGATAAAACACTCGCCAGACTTGACTTAAACCTTAAAGTCATCAATAAAAAATGAAAAAAAGAATCTAGAAATAATACTACTCTAGTAGTACCTAAGCCTAGGATATAAAAATCGTTTAAAATATGGTATATAACATTCACAAACATATATCAACTAACAAACAGATATCACAATGAAACCAATACGAGTCACAAAAATAGACAGAAATCTTACTAGATTAAGAGAAAATAACTCCAGCCATATCACAGAAATTGTCAGTCAAATACTCATCCCTAGTACATAACGCTATCGCTATGAAACAAACCTTGAGGATTCTATAACTTAAAATCCAGTGACTTGACAGTGCTAGGTGATAAATTGAAGGACTTTACTCCAAAAAAGTGTATACCATTCCTGGTTCTTACTTGTGACTAGGGCAGATATTATATTTATTACAAGTTTCGTATGAATAATTATATCTATGTTACAGATGCAAATTGAAGTGGACACTCCAAAGAGCCCGTTACCGACAAATTATATGAATTAAACTACGAATTGCTTCACAGTCCACAGTACTCTCCGGATCTGGCCCCCAGTGACTTTTTCCTCTTTACTGACCTCAAAAAGGATGCTCCCTGGAAAGAAACTCAGGACCAATGAAGAGATAGGTAGTCGCCGAAACTGCGTTCCTGATTTTAGCTGACAATAAAAAACGGTTCTTTTCAGAACCACAACTTCAACTGTTGAAAGAAAGAATCGTACTACTCAAAATATTGCAACACACAACATCCGTTACTTAGATCTTATATCATTCGTTATCTGATAACAAAAGACTGATTGTTGTGGTCTTTTTCTAATCATAACAATTCCTGAGTCACTGCCGGAGTTTTGTAGTTTTTCGTCAAAGATTTTTCTACTACCTACCTATTTTTTTTCGCTATAAATTATTGGTCACAGGCACAGTATGTATCTCAAAATCGCACATATGCATGATTACTATACAGAGAAAAATGTGCTTTCAATTAATTGTTGGTGTTTGGAGGCTTTTCCATTACTTCAAATATATTTACAGTTGGGAGCAGACGACAGAAAGGTTCTACTTAGAGCAACCCCCGTATATTTACAGTTGTTTCAAATCCGTGTCATTCAAACAATTTACTCCTCGGGTTTAAAGCAGTTACAGGAAGCTGATAAATTCATAATACGCTGATAATATGTACTATCATTCTAATATTAACATTAGCGTATAATGCAAATGAAGCATTGTTTTGTTTTTAATATAGGTTTTGTTTAAAGCAATACGTATCATTCAGTCATATACAAAATTTTTCTTACAATAGCAGTTCTTGATAATTAGTTCAATAAAAATTAATTTTGTCTAAAAGGACCTTATAGTTAATCCAATGATCCTTGTCGTTGACTCAACTGCTCCGTAAGTACTCGGCTGGATTCTTTGACTTTGAAGAATATCTCAATAATTATAGCATATAATAACAAAGAATACCAATTTTGCTTCAAAAACCAACAATTGTTAGGGTACTTGCAGAGGTCGTGAAATCGTCTCGGGAGTATGCACAGCGTAAAGAAAACCATATCGAGAAGCAGTAGGAAACAAAAAACATGATTTTACTGACGGCCAAAAAAAGATATTTGCTAAATAAAATAAGGATATATTCAAATTTTTCCACGTGACTTAAAACAAGGGCTGACGTCACAGGTATCTTATCGATATAGACAATCGATACTGCTACAGCGCAGGTCAGTGAGATTCAACTGCAAACTAGAGATGATCTGAATTCTTTAACAGTGCGACTCAATTTATTGACACTTAAACATATTTGAAACAGGCAATTAACCCACTAGCATTTTCATTGCAATACATTTTTATATCTGATAGGTATCACAGTTCATCCTGTTTGTGACCGAGATTCGCAACTAATCGAAGCCATCATTGTATTTCGGTGCATCCAATTATGAATGAGTCCAAAGACAGAATCTAATTCAAGCCCATCCCTACAAAGTGAATTAGTAATCTAGCCTAACTTTTATTCTTTTGACTTTTGTACTTTTGTGTGCGACAGTGTTTTGTGGTTATAATGATCAATGTCAAAATGTTAGGTTAGCACTGGCTATCGATATCGAATATCAATACTTTACATCCCATCACTATAGGATATCACTGAAGTCAGAGGTTGTTTGCGCGGCATTTTCCGGCATTTGAAATAATTTTTGGAATATCTCTCACAGCCGATTCCAAAAAACCAAACAAGTGATTTTGTCATGTTTACTGTGCTCTAAGGAACGCGTAAACGACATAATATTTTTTTCTGTAAGTATAATTTGTGGCGTTGAAAATAAAAGAAATATAATGAATCATCTTCATCTTAAACAACTGTACACCTTGGATTTTCTACATTTTTACTAACTGGACACGAGGTGCTTTATCCTGCCACCTACACGATACAAAATATGTAATTAAAAGCACAAACCGAAAAATATCGGAATCCCACACTGTAGTCTTGTGGATCTTGTTAATCTAGGTTAGGACTTACGTAGGTGGAAGAGTTGATAGAGCCGTTTGTTGGAGATTTACATCAAGCCGGTCGTACTTACCTGGAAGAAAAAGAGAGAAAAATAGTTAGGAAATGTTATTGAAATTTATGTAAATGGAAAATGAAAAACGCCGGCAACTCGGTTGAATCATGGAGTAACAACTGGTTACAAGAATATTCAAACGGTATCTGTTAGTTAAATAGCTAGAAAGCTACTTCTGTGTAAACAAATGTGTCTTTAGATTGGGTATTATGTTGGTATAATGGGATTGTGTTTAACCATGTTTGGTAGCGATTGCGATTGTGACATTTGTCTGGTATTTTTAGGGAAATCGTAATATAATACATTCATATGGTTTTCGGAATAAAACAGTGATTTTTTGGAAGTGGATTTAGACTAAATAAAAAGCAAAGTTGGCGGAAGAGGCATTGTCTATCTCTGCCTGCAGGGTTGTCGAAGCAAATCGTCTTTCAAGGTTAGATAAATGGAGGAGGAGTAAAAAAACGAGGAGAGATTCAGTTTCCCGCAGCCTTATTATGTAAAAATACGCGACAGATCCAGAGCAACAAGCGAAATGACCAGTGGCGGCTCGTGACTTAAGAGACCGGTGGAGCGAAAATATAAAAAATAACTCAAATTTATCGGTACCTTAAAAAATATAATAAAACAACAGTAAAAACACTTACACCCAAAATCAAAATTCGATCTGAATATAACCTATGTACAAAAACAAAAAATACACTTAAATTGCCCGGTATGTAAAATCTAATCCTCTTTACTTATTTTTTGCAAAAGTATCAATACTTGTTTGCTAAAATTGAGAATGTTATTTAAATACTTTTTTTTTGGCCGATAACATTCCTAGAGCACTGAGTTCTTTCATAGAGTTTCTTAGAAACGTCTTAATTCTTTTTAGCATAGAAAAGGATCGTACTGCCTCCGATGTGGACATTCTTCGTCCAGGTAGAATCGCCAGGAAACAAAATACATGAAAAACAAAAGAATGCGTTTTTCTTACCACATTCACAAATCCAATTGTTTTTATTGTACTCGGCTTTTAACATTCGACGAACTAGACACATTTTGCGCTTTTTGAATATCTAAATCGGGAAGCGGTCTGCCCAATTCCTTGATTTCAGTTTTTTCCTCAATCGAGTATGTGGAAAACGGCTAAACGGCTTTAAAAAAAGATTGCTAATACTATTCATTAGCAGTCCCTCACTTACCTGGCTCCTTTCCCTATTAAAATCGCACTCTGCGCGTAGCGTTAATATGACATCATTTAACCTTTCGGCTGGATGTATTATGGCAGAATTGGAGTCGCTGTCTGTTTGGCTCCTACACCGCACGCCGTGCTTTCAGAGCAATGGTATGGGCGTCTTTTTGGCGAAAAATTAGGATAATATAGTGGATTTTTGTGTATGTTTAATTTTTGCTAAATAATGTTTTAAAAAATAGGATAATATCCGATATCAGTACTCGAGAACGATCGATACAAACTATACTGGGACGTTGAAATACATACAGACAAGGCTATCCCAGCCAGTAGACCAGATATAGTTTTCCAGTCATAGGCCGACAACATTACCTATTTGATAGATATAGCCATTCCCAATGATATGAATATCCAAAACACCTACGTTGGGAAGATATCTAAATACACGGACCTTGCTATGGAAATAAAACGACTTTGGAAACAAAACAAAGTCACTATTGTCCCCCTCATTATGTCGGTCTCAGGCCTTACACCAGACAAGTTCACACAATACCTTCAACAGTTAGGCCTGGACGAAAAGTTGCACAAAGCATTCCAAAAGTCTGTAATCCTAAAGACCTGTAATATTGTGCGATCCTTCCTAAATTCCGATCAATAGTCAGGGTGTTGACTTGGCACAGCCCGTCAACACTTGTCGCTACCGCAATTATGCGAGAGGAACTTCGAAAGTCGGATAATAATAATAATAATAATAATATTTATTCACCATAATTACAGTGTAGCAAATAAATATAAATAAATCCACAGTAGGCATTGCCTGTGGGTGGATATACAATGTGATCTAAAAATTTAAATGTTTTCAAATATACATATAAAAATATTACTAGAACAATTTTTTGTTGATTAATAATATTATGCATAATCATTCCCTCTACAGAGTAAATCCATTCCTTTAGTTTTTGTAGTTGTCGGTACTGCACAATACAATTTCGCAGCTAGGTACATACATGATCGTTGGAATATAGTTTTGTGTGGTTGAACAAAGTTTGATGACCATATTTTGTGCCTCGTGCTATATAGGTACATGTATATGCTTATGTTTCATTTCATCAGCACAGATTTTGTGGAATAAATTGCTGGTATGTAACAAATAAAGTTGCCTAGTATCGAGTATCTTTGTTTCTTGGTATAAATCGTTTGACGGATAGAGCTTAGATTTATGAAATATAGATTTCAGCACATATGTAATATAATATTAGGTTAGGTACTCGATTCATTGTGGTGGTGCCATGGCTCCTTGGCTTCTTAAGGCGAGCCGCCACTAGAAATGACAGCAACAGGACTGTCAAAATTGTAGATTATATGTTGTTGTCCATCGCGATGACGTCATTCATGGCCGACTTTACTCACTAGGCCGGAGCATGAAATATGGCAACACTGAATCAGCGGGCCGAGTTTTCATTTGTTGTTATGTCATGTGTATTTTTCCAGGAGCAGAAATTATGGTTGGAAGGTGATTATTAATGTATTTCTAATTATTTACCTGCACAAACGAAACTATAAAGATAACAAGATGCCTGCAAAGCGTGTAGTACCAGGTTGCAGCCCAGTAGAGGACATACCGAACCATGGCTCAACATAACCTTATTCCAGAGTGAAAAGAACGTTGCAAGGTGATTTTTAATGTGTTTCTACTTATTTACCTGCACAAACGAAACTATAAAGATAAAAAGATGCCTGCAAAGTGTGTAGTACCAGGTTGCACTAGCAATTGTGGGTCCAATAAGGGACATAAACAGAAGTGGGTGAAAGGTATTTCTCGGAAGGGCTGGTTATATTTATAAGGATAAAGACAATAATTTACAAACATTTCAAAGGATAAGACATATTTTAAAGCACAGTGTGGTACCTATAATGTTTTCTGGACCTCCCAAATATCACAGAAAAATACAGTTAATAGAACTCATCTGGGCATGCATCTGGGGCATACGTACGAAAGGATTTGATAGTTATAGTTCTAGAACACATCTGGGCACACCTACGAAAAGATTTGATAGTGAAGGGGAATCAAGACCAGCAAGAATGGCTTCACAGTGACCGAATAGTGAATTTTTCTAGCTCAAGTGATAATTTACAAAGTAAATTGAGTGTTCATTTAAGTGGAAGTGGAAGTGGCAGCAAGAAACAGGTTGCGTTTATTTTTATTTTGTAGTGTCTGACTGTGATTAAACAGACATCACATGTAAGTGGTATTAGTAGTAGTAGTTCTAAAAAGTATTTTTCTTAATTTATTAACCCAAATGAACTCTTAATACATATAAAATGTAATAATTATTCTGAAACTATAGGCCAACTATTTGACAGCTAAGCCACGTTGCCATATCCAAGGCTCCGGCCTAGTGTAGAGTCGGCCATGCGTCGTTGCATAATACGAAAGTCACGTTTGACAGCAGATATTGCGCAATTTTTGCCCGTCGCTTGTCGTCTGCAAGATACGTGATATGGCTACGGTTCCACTAATTTATTATAACGACAGGCTCAATGAAACGAATGAACAGCTGCTCCCATTTCCAATCCATCTAATTTTTCCCGCGATTTTTCCGATCATTGGCTGCGAGGCAAACAACTCGCGGTGAATCACCGCAGCGTTGACGCCGGTCGTGCCGAGAGGCGTTATCAGAATAAGAAGGAAATCATCAAGGGAAAGACACATATGTTTAATGCGTTTTCGCGCACTGCGAGGCTGGGGTGTTAACAATAGAACGAGTCGAGAGTGGGCTCTGCACATACATATATATGTAAAGTTATGTGCGCACCGCGGGGAATTGATACTGAGAATGAGTCATTCGATGAACGGTGGGGTGGTTGGGATTAGTGGACGCGGACGTATGCTGTTTTTCGAAGGATTTTTTTTTGGCAGGCGTTTATAGCATTATTATATTATAACACCGGACAACGCTGAAAATGTTTCGGAATCAAAAATACCTGTTTATGATGCTTTAAGGCCCGATTTTATCAACGGCAGACGGCAAATATGAATGGTCTTAAGGCTGTATTAGACTACCATATTTTTGAAATCAGATTTGATTTCATTTCTTGAACTGCTCAAATAGGCTAGTGTAATACACGAAATTGTTTCAAATTGACAGATTGAACCAAAATTGCGATGGAATTTAGAACATGTTCTATTTCCAAATCATTTTTAGGCTGGGGGCATGCGCATTTGAAACATAAATGTCATTGCGTCGGGTAAAAGGTAAACAAAAACAAGGACAGTAACCTTACTTTTTAATTTCGGTCGAATTCTCCAGAATGCTCTCTGGTACTAATATAAATTGAGAAATCCACATTCGGATGAAAGTACACCAATAAAAACAAGTAACATGTTAATCCTACGGCCCCAGCTAGTAAATCTCCACCCGACCGGAATGCCCTGCGAACTTTGAGACTTGAAGGATTTTGAACTGGTTATGGAGTATGAAAACCATCAGCCCCAAGATAGGTGCTTTTGTTACCTTTGTGGCGAGTTTACCAACATTCTTGCGAGTTGTGTGGAAGCAATTGGCAATTTGAAGACAATATAACAGGTAAGCTGTTAGTATCTTTGCAATTATGTTTCATATCAATTTCATATACAATAATAGCCCTGATTATATCAAAAGTAAGGTATAGTCCAAATTGCACTATAAAAAATTTGTTTTTACTCAGCAGATTCGGTAGATTTAATTTGTAATATTGTATTAAGTCCTACATCACATTTTGGATGTATTAACTATTAGTTATTTACAATGTATTAAGTGTATCTAATATTTTGCCTCAGTGTATGGCAACATTGTCACTTTTTATTATGGTGTTTTCCTATGTTTTGTTGTTTTTTCATATTGCAAAGGTCCTCGGTTAAGTAGCCACACTTGACTGCACTGAGGATAACAGAAAGGCATTCAATATTAAGAGTAACATATTTCTTTTGATTTAAGGATGACTGGTCTACTGAACATATATCTCTGCTGATAGAGATATACGAACAACATCCCTGCTTATATGTGGTCAAGTATGTGTGCTACCACAGTAAAATCAAATGGAGTGCTGCTATCACTGCCATAGTAGAGGCTCTGAAACCACTAAGATCTACTGTAACTGAACAAGAGGTACAGAAGAAGTTTATGGGCTTAAGGTCAACATATGCACAAGAACAGAGGACAGTTTTAGTCACTTCGTACTAGAATGGGAGAATATGAGGTAAGAGTGTCAGCTTATCATAAATGAAGTGGCGCAGTATTGATATAACAGTGCCAAATTTCTACTAATAACTATTGAATTGCACTTTGAGCCAAAGGAATAACCTAACATGTACTTGAATATATTGTTAAATTTTTTTGCCTTTACTTCCCTATAACTCGAACCTACCTGTAAAAATTGTATGTGCATATATTAGGAAGGCTAAGCTTTCAATGCAGTATTTTGCTTTCAGGCAAGTCAACAAGGAATATGAGGTTAGTCATGCTGGGGTTCTATCACCCACAAGCAAACTATCAGATAGGGCTCAAATTGACTTGCTCCGCTCACAGATACCAAGTACAGGTGGTGCTCAAAAAAGAGAGGGAACAGACTACATTAGTAACTCACCCAAGTGTATAAAAAACAACAAGTACCAGCAGATGTGGAAATAAAGGTGCTGAAGAATGCTGCTGATCAAACATTGAAAACTTCTCCTCGCTCTACAGTCTACAGTCCACAAAGGGACAACCATTTTGCAACTGCTGATGACCATATGGCGCAGTTTATTGCATCTCAATTGAAATAAATAAAAAATTAAAATACCAAACAGAATGTATATTTTGAATTTCATATAATATTACAAGTTAAAAGAAAGAAAGAAAAAGTATAATGTTTCTATTTTTAATTCAATTCCTTTAGCCTTATTTTGCCAAGATTTACTAAAGCTCCAAATGTATTCTCAACTGCTGTTCTAGTTCTAAACAACAAATATTTGATTACAATTGGTTCACACAGTTCTGGAACTATCTGACTTATTGTACTCTCATTGCTTCGAGCCGCTGGATGGCTGAACATCGAAGAATTATTGCTAGCCTGAAAATGGAAATGTTTATTACTTTTTATTCATAAGGTTTACTGCTAATATTACCTATTTTCTCCTGTTATGCATTCTCATAGATGGTTATCTAGCTTGTCAAATTATGCTAAGTAGCTTACTGAAGATTTTATTATTCATTCGTAAAAAGTCCTTCTAATGATCTAGATCTTCTAGTAATAACTCTTCTCTCAACATATGTAGCATACCTATGCCTTCATCTCTTCTTCTCAGCCGCTTCTTTTGTCAATTTATTCCTTTAGTAGTTAGCCTCTTAATTCGCCTGTCTACGAGTTTTTTGCAACGTAGATGGATAAATACATGTTCTAGCATTATCTTTTTCCATTGCCGAGGGAGTCAAGTCAAGTGTAATGAATGAGAATTTCAATAAACAGTAGTCGATAAACTACAAACAAAAGCTAGGTTATGATTTTATTTTGACCATTGACATTTTGACACTGACGTTCACACAATCACAAAACATGTAATTGCAAAATACGTCATGTCAGATCTGACAACTTTGACTGTAGAGGACATCTGTGTTCGGACAGTTGACAGATAAGATGTATTCAACGAATGTAATGCGCAGAATCGCAAATCAATTCTTGAACCAAATTTGGTGTAGTGTCAAACAGACAAAATGCTGGGCCACAATTTTTGAGATCATTTTTCATTTCAAATTTGGTTCAAGAAATGAAATCAAATCTGATTTCAAAAATATGGTAGTCTAATACAGCCTTTAGGCGTTTCAATATATTTATGTTGCAACGGCCAACGGCAACGGCGACGGCGAGTTTATGAATCGGCCTTAGGTCATGACATTTCTAATGGACGCAAACCTCAGAGTAACAACTGAACATAGAGGTAGTAAACAAACCACTTCAGCATGGCGTGCTCAAAGCCATCATCTTTGACACACAGCCCCCAAACATTGCCAACTCACCTGAAAATTCTTCCAATGTAACTCATGTTACAAACACTGCTCTGCACTGTCCCATCTCGAAAAACTGTTAAACTACACTCGAATATAGCACAGCAAGTCCGTAAAGCTTCACTACAGTTACCAACAAATAGCGAATTCGGTTTTACTAACCAAGCATAAAAGACGCAAACCAAATCAAACGTTTGACAGTCGGAGGTAACCGTATATAGGCGTTGCCAGCTCCTCAAAATTTATGTAAGACAGAATTTACGTTTATGATGAAGAAACATGCAGTAACGCAGTAGAGGTCAACATATCTATCAAATTTGCTGTAATCATTTCTGAACCATCAAAATACCGTCTTTTTTAACGTAGAATCGAATATTTCTGGATACTATACAATCAAGATGATAGTAAATAATTATGATTGCCGTATCTGGTGGTCAATATGACAAAGTAAGAAAAGATGTTGGCCTATTAGAATTAGTTGTTTACTACCTCTATGTTCAGTTGTTACTCTGAGACGCAAACGCTGTCGATCTTGACACGAGTCTGTCGACAAGCGACCTTCATGTCAGCTTCGAGTCAAGAATAGGGTACTTGCAGAAAAAATATTATATCGTTTACGCGTTCCTTAGAGCCAGCAAACATGACAAAATCACTTGTTTGGTCTTTTGGAATCGGCTGTGAGAGATATTCCAAAAATTATTTCAAATGCCGGAAAATGCCGCGCAAACAACCTCTGACGTCAGTGATATCCTACAGTGATGGGATGTAAAGTATTGATATTCGATATCGATAGCCAGTACTAACCTAACATTTTGACATTGATCATTATAACCACAAAACACAGTCGTCCCACACAAAAGTACAAAAGTCAAAAGAATAAAAGTTAGGCTAGATTACTAATTCACTTTGTAGGGATAGGCTTGAATTAGATTCTATCTATGGATTCATTCATAATGGGATGCGCAGAAATAAACTGATGGCTTCGATTAGTTGCGAATCTCGGTCACAAACAGGATGAACTGTGATACCTATCAGATATTTAAATGTATTGCAACGAAAATGCTAGTGGGTTAATTGCCTGTTTCAAATATGTTTAAGTATCAATAAATTGAGTCGCATTGTTAAAGAATTCAGATCATCTCTAGTTTGCAGTTGAATCTCACTGACCTGCGCTGTAGCAGTATCGATTGTCGATATCGATAAGATACCTGTGACGTAAGCCCTTGTTGTAAGTCACATGGAAAAATTTGAATACATCCTTATTTTATTTTGCAAATATCGTTTTGTGGCCGTCAGTAAAATCACGTTTTTTGTTTCCTACTGCTTCTTGATATGGTTTTCTTTACGTTATGTATACTCCCGAGAGGATTTCACGACCTCTGCAAGTACCTTATTACCCCCAAGTATTCACAGCGATGTATTCGACCTCCCACGAAAGCGCTCAAGGTTTTCCATACATTGTAGGCGCTCTAATAGTCCTAGCTCCGTTTTGGTTGGATTTACTGACAGTTCTGCCTCCGTGCACGGTTCTAGAATTTTTCTACTGGCTATCTGCATTCTATGACGAACCGTGTTTAGGAATCAAAATGAAGAATATTTGGTGAATATTCTGAAATAAGTATTTCATTACAATACTAGCTAGCTGGTGCAGTCTAGCTATTTTCTGATGCATCTTCCTATCACCCAGTAGAGCGAACGAAACAGCGAATTTAAAATATGTATCGGCACGGCTCATAACGCATGCAAAATCCACCCCCCCCCCAATCTCCCCACCCCGTTCAAATGATAAATAATTCAACAAGCAATCGCATTAGTCAGCCGACAATTCGCACTGATGATGACTCGTCCCAGATGGGCAAGCGATGCGACGCGATGGTTGCACATTTCACTGATTGCACCCACCACCCGTTGCTTTTGCACTATATGAAATGTACACACTCGTATCGCCACGTATCACGATACGGCGGTTGTTTGCAAATATCAACAAAATCCATGGGTATCTCCGATTTGGGTTGTGATAAAATCTTGATGGACATTGTTCGATGAATTCGATAAATGTCCTGGTGAAATTCAGTAATAATGAGGTAGAGGAACCGATACTGGGCAGCTATTATTGTGCGCGGCGAATTTTATTTGAATATACTGGGTTTGTCCCAAAAATAAAAAAAAACTTTTTACTGAGAACACTGTACGTATTGCACTATTCGGTTTCATAAAAAGTAAGGCTGTATATTTTCAACCTAATTCTCAGTATCTAGAATTTTGATATCTGGTAAGCCGTGCTTTGTACTTCCCACACCGATAGGTGAGGGGAGTATTTTGCTCGGCAAAATTTTCGATTTCTTGATAATACGCTTTTTGGACGTTTTATGATGTTTACATAACGAAAATTGACGTCATTCATTTCCATTGGTCTGTCTGTCTGTTCGCGTCTTTCTAGCCTCGTAATCTCAGCAGCCGCTGCATGGATTGTGATGAAATTTGGGCAACGATATACTGTGGGGTCGTAATTATGCTGCTATCATTTTGAAAATGCATTGACGGCGTAGTAATTAGCAATCAAAAAAATCCTCAAACTTCGTCTTTAGTCGTTTTAAGGGTTCCTGTTATTTTCTACTTTTTTGGGTAGGGGTGAAATAGGGGTGGTTGGGGGTAAAGGGTTGTAAATCTCAAAAAATTGTTGTATTCATAATATCCGTCTTTAGGTCCATTCGAACATTGAATTGCCTATACCAAAAGCCACGGGGGACTTTTCTGATGTAGGTATACATATAGCGTCCACTCAGTTTCAGAAAACGTTTGAGTTTTAATATAACTTTCAATGCCTAATGCTTTATATTCGTTAGGCTATATTTTTTGTTTTTTAATAAAGTTTTGTTTGTCTGAACAGCCATTCACGTAAAATCGAAAACTAGAGTGACGTGACTGCTACTGAGTTTGAAGCCTTCTAGATGGTATAGAAAATCTTGAAACAATGCGTTGCTCTCATTTTAATTAGCGTTTCATCATTTCTTTCATTCAGAAAGTGACCCAAACCATAGTTTTTTGCCGAAAACTTAGACAATATCAATTTTTTGATATCATAGTGTACCTGAAGATGACGAAATTTTGTAACAAAAGCTGTTGACCAAGTCTCAATGTTTCATTATTGAATATAATCTATTTAAGTGTGAATAAAGTGTCAGCCTTCTCTGCTTCTGTTTTCTGCAATCAAATTAGTACCTCCTAACCAACTTAACGACGTACGTCACGAGAAGTAAAAAAAAACTAAGGTAGCAGCAGCAGTAGTAAAAAGCATCCAGCGTCTGTGGCAGTCATTGCAGCCAATAACCTAAAATCATCCGGTGAGTGATTTAATCACCGGAATTGTCCTCAAGAGACGGCACGTCGACGTTCGAAGGACATATAGAAGGGACCCAAGGGGAGGAAATGCACTCCCTGCTGCGTGCGTGGGAGGGTAGGGGGAGATATGTGTGCTAGCAGGAGCTGCAATGTTGCTTGCTTCATAAGGGTCGATTTATAATTGGAAAATGATGATATCTAACATATAGTGGAAGAGGTGTAATGTACTATATCTAGGCCCGATTTTATCATCATGCGCATTTTAACAAAGGCTTCGACCAATCAGAGCAGCCCTTTCAAGAACATGCATCTGTCAAAGTACTCTAAAAATTAATAATTGCCCTTGGAGGTGACCTCAAAAAGCTCAAAAATGACATACTTCATATACAATCGACCATTGTGAACCATCTAGTATCTTTTCCAGTCTGATTTTCCATCCTAAATGGGTGAAAAATAGCATTTTCTTGTTTAACAGACAGTTTAGCATTTGCTAATCTCAACCAATTAGATTCAAGAGAAGCGGTACATTTGATCACTGGTTTCATGCTGTATCAAATGATATGATAACAAGCACTCACTGCATTATTTGGATAAAACAATAATTTAATATCGATAGTAATTATAAATACATGCAATATATCTCTGTTTTATAGTAAAAAGGTGTAAAAATAGCATTTTGTTTCATTTCAAACGTTAAACAAACGATTTAACTGTTAGACAAGCTATCTTCCAAGCGTTCATGTGCATTACTGGTTGCCTATCCAGAACGGCAAAGTTCAGTTCACTATTTAGCTACGTATAACCTCATTTTATCTACGCTGCACCTTTAGATCCTCTGAAGAAGATTGATTCTTCATAAAAGTATGTATATTTTTTTTCTAGTCCATCTCACTGACGGAGGTGGGATTTGTAATTATTAAATAAGGGGGTTGCTGTGATTGATACTTTTATGATTCTGTCACAAATTATCGCAGTTTGCAATTAGTAATTATACAATAATTATAATGTAAGCATGAAAAATGTGGCATGAATTTGCAAATCAATCGCTTTGTTCTGATATTCTGCTATGATTTTGATCCATGAATTCTAAAATATTTTTCACAAAAGTGTCATCCAGCTTTGATGTTTTGTTTTCAATCAATACTGATAAAATACTATTGGATGATACTTATTAACATAGGCCTCAATGCCCAATAGAAAGCTTTTGCTAAATAACAGCCAATAGAAAAGCTTTGTCAAAGTCTTTGTTAAATATGCGTGTTGATAAAATCGGGCTCTAGGGTATATAATAATTATTTTGCGTATTATATACGCCGACCATGATTTCCTACCTCCTGGAATTTTTTGTGGTTATATATAACTGAAGATAAACTTTACTGCCGTTTCAGTCACCCCTGTGTTTGTCAAAGCAGAAAATTTGACAGTTTGTTTACTTCCCACACAAATTGGCGATACAACAAGGAACCTAACACAGGATAATAATTTTTTAACAAGATGTCTCTCTAATTTATATTGTACTAGCTGACCCGACGGACGCTGTCCTGTCTTAGCTATGAATATTGAAATTGAACTTAAATCTGCAATAAATAATAATTACCTATCTGAAGAGCATAGTGATCATTGAAATACTTTTTGATACCCAACATGTTTTGTTTCGTTTTCGGGCCCATAAATAAATAATGATGATTTTGTCAACACGGAAGGCTACTTGACCATGTGGAAAACATGCATTATGAAGACTGATCCCACAAACGTTCAACGACTGTCCTTGCTGTTTAGTTATCGTCATGCAAATGCAAGCCGCACTGAAAATTGCGACCGCCTAAAGTCGAATGGCATGTTGTTAAAGTCGCAGGGATGCGTGGAATCAAGACGTCTTCGCTTTTGTATTCCCCTGTATTTTTTATCAATTTTACGTTTTTTCTCTGAACGTATTTCTGACCCAAATTCAAGCAGAAAAGTTCACTTAAACATGTGCCTAAAGTCTGGTCTTCAAGTTACATGGTACCAAAGTTTGGAAAATATAGAATGTATGCCACTGACCTTAAAAAAAATTAAATATTGTTTTTCAGACGAAACAGATGAAAATCCAACTTTTTTGTCTTTTGATGTCTCTTCGTATCCCACTTTGTTTTGAAGGAAAAAAATAAAAACCACTTCATAGCCCGTCGGAAAAGTGGGACTATGAAATACGAAAAGACATCAAAAGAAAAGAAAAGGTATTTTTATCTGTTTAATCTGAAAAACAGCATTTTTTTTTCAAAGTTAGTGGCGTCCATCTTTTTGCTAATATTCTCGTGGGACTGCCCCCCTACCCCCGTCACGCCACTGGAAAGGATAATTATCTTCTAGTCAGTGGTGACTTAGATTCTTAATGCAGTGAAAGACTACAGATTAAAAAATCCAGAACTTTCAAGATACATGTCGATCCATTGTTTATTCAAGGGTACCTCACATTATTATGAACATTCAGATAGGAACATGAAGCCTTAATATGCTTAATTTTCAAGGTACAGGGTGCCAAAGTTTGAAATTGCTAAAGCCGTTCTCACGTGATGCCGTGACCAAGGGAAAGAGGGACTCATTTTTATATATAGAGATTAATTATTTTTAGTTACTTATTTTTGTAACTTATAAGATTTCACCTTAACTTGACACCATTGTAGTTCTAGATCTAACATAATGTACGCTTCAGTCTCACAGAATAGAATGTTGTCATCCAACCCCCAGATGTAAAGTTCCCCTGCCCCTACGACATATCCGCACACTTCTGGTTTTTTTAATGTATCGATGTCGATATCGTATTAGGCGTTGCATTGAGCAGAAATGATGAGTGGCCCCCTTGCCATAGCATCCCACGCAGACCTACGCACGAGATGTTTAATTTCGTTTTCCCTCGATTTTCTTTTGTGTCCGTGAAATTACTTGCACCGAACACCCCATATGGAGTAGTTCGATTATACGCTGCGCCTCATTGGCCCACAATTAAAACCATAACGTTTCACTGACGTTTGGGTTTCATTTTTGGTTTGCTATTTTGGTAAGGGTGAAAAACGATGGAGCATAAGCATTCAAGGAAAGAACTTGGAGAAGTTGCCCCTCAGGAATCATAACGTTTTCAATTTTGCGAAGGAATTATAGACAATTTTATTTATAACTGAGCAGACCATGAAGGCCAAGCCTAAATACCAAGTTACCGCGACTGCTATGAAAAGGTTATCTAGTGAAACTTTGTTGATAGATAGATAGGTGAGCAAAGCTCCAGACCCGGTTTCATCTGAGTTGAATAGAGGGAAATACTCTTTAGCTCTTAATAGGTATCCAAGTATTTTCGAGAAGCTGTTGCAATTGACGTGCCAGATCATGTTTTCTGTAATGTGGACCCCTAAGAATTTGAATGAGTGACATCTTGGCAGAGCCATTAGACACGGGTGCTGGCTTGGACATTTCTGATTTCATAGCGTACAGTACTAGGTCTTGGAAGCATTCAATTTTACCATATATTCTTTATTCCCCAAGCGGTAATTGTCTCTAGATTCTTTGAAAGCGAGTTCCAGCTCGACCACAGTGATTGGTGTATTGCTCATGATGCCTGCGTGCAAAGTACTATCATCCGCTACATTGTGGACTGGATATGTAGTGCCAGATAGTAGATCATAGATGTGAAACAGAAACAATGTCGGAACCCATAACGACTCCTAAGGAACCCCAGTGTTGATTTTGATGAAGGAAGAGGAGAAACCACGATATACGAATATATTTTACTAGAGAGGAAGTCTGATAACCAACCGCACAGCTTAAGGGAAAGACCGTAAGACGGAAGCTTGTTTAGGAGAACCGTATGGCGGGTGATGATTTGTTTACAAGGAGATCTCAGACTACAGCTTCATATATGTATGTATATACGTTTTCCACAATTGTCTTTTGCATGTTGGTTCGCCTTCTTATGTCATCATTTCTTACATGCTGGAGTCTAAACACCCTACAGCTTCTACGTAACGCATCATTTCAACAGCTATTGATCGTTCCTTATTTCTCTCTCTCTCTATAATGAACCTGCTTCATGCTATGGTAAAATAATAAACTGATATTACCGTAATGTGTGGGAAGTGCTGAGTCAATTTTCTCGACTTCATTTTTTCATTTTCATTAACGTATTTGTAAGTACAACTCGACAAATATAGGAAGACATTTGAGAATTTCGCCGGTTGCGCACACGAAAGAGTGAGAACGCATTTGGCGGAAAAGAAATAGAAACACAGCGTACGCGTACACTCCAAGTAAATAGTTAAACTTAGGAAAAGATTTGCTTTATTAAGAAAGGTCCTCAATATTGATGACAAATAATAAATAATTATTAGGTAGGTGGCATTAAAATGTCTACAGTTCGGAAAGTTCACTTTCACTCTGAATCACTTTCCGAATCTGAAATTAGATTTTCTATAAATTCTGCATCATCACTGACACTGTCTTCCTGCTAGTTTATTATTAGATCCTCCACAATCACATCCAGAAATGGTTCTTTTTCAGTAAAATAGCGCTAGTAGTAAATTGCATGTTCACACCTTTTTTCCACCCTTCCTGCGAAAAAGTGGAAAAAACTCATCACAATATTTTTCTAAGTATTCAAAATTGAACTCCACGTTTTTTTCTGCCACATTTTGCTATAGGGTTGCCCATACTAATTCAATTGGATTTAAGTCAGGAGGATACGGTGGAAGTCGTAAAACAGAATGACCTAATTGAGTCATAATTTTATCTCATTGGTTTTGTATCTGGGTTTATGCATTTTTATTAAACCTTATAGGTAATTCAGTTTTTATGTCTTCTGAAAATGGAATATTGCGCTGCCTTAACCACTTCTTCATGTTATTTTTACTGGTTGTCATAGTAGGACATTTGTTCACTTCAACATTATGATAAGGCGCGTTATCTATAGCAATACACTATTTGCTGGTATATTTGGTGGTATAGTTTTTCTTGAAGCCATTTTTTAAAATTGTTATAATTCATTTCGCTGTGATAATCCCCCGACTTAGTTCCAGACTTTTAACCATGCATTTTCTATAAAACCCATATCACCCATTCACCATACGTGATTTTGTCCAGAGTGTACCGTTCCACTACGAAATATCTGATGCAAATGGCAAATTTGTTCTCTGTCCACTGCGCATCGAGGGACGTTCCTTGTTTCATATTTCTCACGTCTCTACAATAGCTATTCTTGTCGAGTTGTAAGCTTACTGTCAATTTTAATTTCAATTTACTTATCTTGTATGTTGCATGAGACATTCCGTAATCTTTGCATGAGACCAACTATAGTCTGTCCACTGAAGAAAAGGAGTAAAAAATTATTTCAAACCCATATTTTGGGGCTTTACTCAATCGAACTTAATTTTTCTGTTTATAGTAACATCACTGCTCTCAGTATGCAATTTTGTAGACGCTGTGCATATAACCCTTGACCAAACAGTAAAAATTTACATATATTGTGCATGGTTACTCTGTTTGTTCGGTGGATAAGGTATAACTGCTTTCAATGTAAGTGAACTACTTGTAAATATTTCGTAACACGGCCCCCTCTCATGAGTCGAGACATAAACACATTTAATAACCTTGGCCATGAATAATATCAGTTTCGTGTATCACACACACACACAACACAACGAAACTCGGCTGCCATGTTTTATTACGGCAAAGGGGGCGTGGGTTCATCGAAATTACCTCCGCTTTTGTTTATGGCACTTTTTCACTATAACATACTTTCTGTAATTTTTTTTTCGGGTCAGCAAAGTTGCTTTAATTTATCGAAAGCACGCCGGCGCGGCGACCGTATTTTCATACAACACGAACGCGATTTGCTTGTTGACAGGGACGTAGCCGTAGGTCAGTTTAAGGCCCAAAATCTTCGAATATTAAGGTGGATATTCATTACATTATCATCGCATTTGTACGTGTTCAGAAATTTAAGGACTGTTCTTTCCATACCATATTCACTAAATGTGTATTACGCCCACATTGAGTCAAGACTCAGATACGGCATCTGTATGTGGGGTAGCTCCCCTGGATGTAAACAGGTTTTCGTGTCGCAAAATAAAATTCTCAAATGCATAGCAAATGTGTCTTACCTTCAGCCAGGTAGGGAATTGTTTAAATATTCCAGAATATTGACTCTGCCGTCTTTGTATATATTAGAAATATCGAAGTATATTTTCGTAAATAAGAACAATTTCTCTGAATAGTGACCTTCACACACCTGACACAAGAATAAACAGTCATTTTCATTTACCTGTTGGAAAAAATAATTCCAGTAAACATTCTCCGAACTACTTAGGTATACACATTTTTAATCATCTGCCAGGCAGAATTAAATCCTGTGCAACAGTGTACCGTTTTCAACGGAGTCTACGAGATTATTTGATTGATCACTGTTTCTATAGTATAGAAGAGTATTTATCTTGTAGGACCCTATAGTATTTTTGAAATTCTGTATATTTTTAGTTTTAAGTTTTATCATGACGATTCCTATACGTTTGTAACGTCTATTGGAAATAAATAATTGAATGAATGAATGAATAAATGAGAATTCTGATGTTATTCCGAATAACTAGAGGGGTCAGGGGACGGCTGGTAAACAAGAAAATTGAATGAATGAAAGGCGTTGGATAAGCGTTGTCAGGTGCACAACGAAATCGATATATTTGCAACATGTGACACTCGAGAACGTATGCTGGTGCAAAATATTTTCTTTGAGAATGTAAATATGTTATATTGTATTAAGCCTCTACTAAAATACCAACACTAAGCGCAAAAAGCGGTAATTTATAATTTTGCTTAAAAAAGTCCTACCCTTGATTGTACGGGAATAACGCGGATGAGATACGGCAACGTTGCCAACATCCGCAAACCCATTCCCACAATGCGCATACGCTAGATGCTAGAAAAAGAAAATGGTGGTTATCGTGGTTATGAGCTGAAACCTGTCGTCGATTGCACGCGATAGTGAGTTTTTTGTGAAATTTTGACAGCATTTTAAGTGGAATAATCGCAAAATCCTGCCCAAATGCTGTAATGTTTGCGGAAAATACGGTGGGAGTGATAAAGGACGATCTTTTCACATGTAAGTACTCTTGATATTTGTAACGAATCAGTAGCGGGAGCCAAGCCAATCGGCTGCGGGAGTCTCGATCACGTGTGGTCACGTCTCCATTCATAACTGAATGAGCATCACTGCCGGCGTTGCCATATTGTACAAAATGCGTTGACATTTGTGTATTCAAGTGACAAATATGCGGGTCCCTACAATTGTAATAGGAAATATTGAGGGGTGATCTGACGGCATACCTCGTGATGTGAACCGAAATACTTTGTTAGTGTTGAGGATATACATACAGATATTTTGGCTGAATATTAATTACATCCACCTTTAATGTTCGAAGGTTTAAATGTAGTATTTTCATTTTCATCAGAAGATGAGTCAGACAGGGATGCACTTTCGCCATTACTGTTTAATGTCAACTCGGAAGAAACTTTCAGTCAAGCATTCGCGAATTCTGAAGCCGGGGTAGTGATAAATGGGTAAAATATAAATAACCTCAAATATGCAGATGATACTGTTATAATTACAATCAGCTTAAAAGACTTGCAAAACCTTGTGGAACGGAACAATAGAGAATCGCCTTTAATCTGAAAAAGAGAAACTATACGAACATTTTTTTTTTATGGTTTGCCTCCCGCAAAGCTACAGGTTGTAGCCGTCGAGAAACAAATTCCCGGCAGTTCATTCCACAGCGTTGAAGTTCTCCAAAAGAAGGGAGGAGACTGGTTCGGGGAATAGAGCCTCGACTTGGTAAGAATGAGCTTGCAGAACCTCTCTAGTGTTCCTCGTTCGGACGGCTTTTGGTGTTATTATCTGAGAGAGCTCACACGAAGAACTTCCGCGATAGAATCTTAAAACAGGGACAGGTCAACCACCCTTCTTCGATGTTCCAGGCTGCGGAGGTCCTTTGTGAGATTAGGCGTATCGGTTAGTCTAATTGCTCTCTTCTGGATAGTGTTCAGAAGCTTTAGAGTGTGCTTCAAAGAGCATCCCTATACATGGCGCAATACTGCAACGATGGTCGAACCTGTGCCTTGTAGAGCAGCAGGAGTTGCTCTGATGTATACAGCTTCCTACAACGGAACAAAAATAGTAGCTTGCTTCTGGGATACCGTTTTAGCAATACTGAAGACCTGATAATGCCAGGACATGTTATTGTTTATGTTGATCCCCAAAAGCTTGACAGAAGGTGACTCGACTATTGGGTGACCCTTCATTTCCACAATTGGTAAGCCAACGTAAAACTTCTTTATCAGTGACAACATTAGTAAATAAATAAAAAACTGACAGACACTGATCGTAAGTAACACCAGCATTGAAAGAGTTGCAAAATATCAATCCTTGGGTGCAATTATAAGCAAAGGGTACGATCTAACTGCAGAAATAAATAGACGTAAAGTAATAACAAGAACAGCTTTTAAGATGTTAAGGTCACTCTTATCAAATACAAAAGCAATTATTTAAAAAATATTTGGAACGTTTAGGTCACATCATCATCATCATCATCATAGTCACAATGTCTTGGCAGACATGTCGTGAACTCGTAAAATGTATTAAGTCGAAGCTAGAGTATTGCCGACACGAATATTATCAATAGTTTTGAAAACTGTAGCTCGCCATCGTTCGCGATTTACTGTCAGTTTAGTGGTGCTCTTGATACTCATATCCAGCAACTGTTTCGTCGCATCCACCCAGCGTGTAGGGGAACGGTCACGGCGCCGCCCACTCGGGGCATGACCATGAACTACAAGTTTCTTCACATTATCGCTTCTGTGAATATGTCCGAAGAATGTAAGCATTCTCGTCGACACAATGGAGGATAGTCTCTTTGGATTACCGAGCTCATCCAGTATAGAAACGTTATAGTTCGATGGGCGGTATAAGAAACTCTCGCCATTCTCCTCCATGCCCACATTTCAAAAGCACCTATGCAAGCATATAGCTAGGGTTGGTTAGTTGGTTGGTTAACATGCTTTATTGCCAAAGAGATATAAAAAATCTTATTGACAAAGCAAATAAGTAAGTAAAAGTACATAATGAAAATACATGTACATAAAAATACAAATACATAAAAATAAATAAAATACTTAAAAGTCAGACAAATTAAAAATTTTACTGACACCCCATAGATGAAGGTTATTTTTATGTTCATCAAACACTTGGGGCAATAGTTGACTAACTCATTGAGTGAAGGAAAATTCAAAATATTGGTCCAGCGAGTAGAATGCTTGTGTTATTAGTGTTTTGTTTAACGCTTTACGGAACTTCATAATATTTGGGATTGCTTTAATATCCGATGGCAAGTAGTTATATATTTTCACACTATTATATATTATGGAATTTCCCACGAGGGTAGAATCAGGTATTGGTAGCGGAATGTCATGTCTTCGGCGAGTTGCATAAGCTCGTTGATGGTCGGAGAACGAAGAACGATGTTTGTGTGTTAGGCTCGTAGTCTCTAATATGAAAAGAGATGGCAGTGTAAGGACTTTTTTTGTGAGAAAATAGTGTAATAGGATTGAGGGCGGAAAAACAGTATTTTGGAGAAAAAAACAGTATTTTCGGTTCCTATCATCTCGCAACTTCGCATTCATCGCAGAAAATATCTTGACTAGTAAAACAGTATAATACTGATTTTAGCAGTATGGTTGACAACCCCATATGTAGCTCATAAGAAATTTTACGAAAATAGTCAAGTGCCATTTTGCGATGGTGGAGCTATGAGACATAAAAAATATTCTTGGGTACGCCAATGGGCGATACATTATTTTTTAGTGTGTGGATTTTGAGTATGTAATTTTCAGGCAGTTGGCAGGTTTACGAGACGGTCTACATTGTAAACAACTGTTAAGCAAGGGCGGAACCAGTGAAATATCGTTTAGAATTTGACAATTGCCCGCCGGAGATTTTTTTATCTACTGGAATCGTAAATTCGGTCTCGTTGAATATGGCTCCGGGTTTGGGAACTATTCTAAATGATTTATTATTTCAATTTCACTGATAAAAGGCTGTGGATGGAATGATTGTAATAATCAAGTTGTGTTTTGTATATGGCATAACATTGATTTAACCGTAGGCCATACGTACATCATAATTATTTGTAGTAAGTAAAAATACATTTAGAGCTGTTGAACGACGTTGTCTAGAAGCTGGGAATGTGAGAGCAAAAAAAATGGATTCTGGTAGGCCAAAAACAACAAGAACCGTCAATAAAGAAAATATCATTTTACATTTAGCTGATCAAGATCCAACGGTTAGCATAACCTTTCTATTCAAAAAGGTGAATCCAACAAAGGAATAGTGCGAAATATTTCGTCAGCCCCCTCATACAATGCTTCCTATACAGGGTGGGCCAATAGTGCGTGGACGGAAGATTGTAGGCTTACTAAAAAATATTTCAAAAATCTGTCATTTGATCATGGTAGAGGCCCTTGAGGGCTATAACGTAAAAATATTTTCACTTAAATTTTGACGTTTATCATGATTCATATCAAACTTACATTTTTTTAAATGGAACAATGGAACCCCCTATATATTATTGCATATTTGGATTCCTTGGTGAATTCTAGTGTGACCATACATGTACCATACATGGAACTTTAAACGATCCGTTTAGGCGCAAATCACCATTTTTGGTATAAGTATGTAGGTATCAGAAAAACATTGAATATCGCAGAGATTATAAAACTTAAAGGCTGTGACTTTGCGGTACAACTAAGCATGAAATGCGTCACCTTAGGCCAGACGGCAAAACTTGAATTCTTTTTGTACTTGGAGAAATCAGTAAATTAATTAAGGAAACTTCAATCACATATAACTTGATTTTTTCAAATGGGAATGCCTATTTTGGTTTAAAGAATCAAATGTAAAATTTGATTACCTTTATAACGATGTAGCATTCTCGATATCAATGTTTTTTAGTCTTCATTTTATGTCAAATTTTCAGACAGATCGGTGTTTTTCAATTTGCCTGCGTGCAAGTAACCTAGCACGCCATGAAAAATAAACAAATGCCCGTTAATATGGACTAACTTAGTAGAAAGATGCAAACTAAGTAGACTAACGAGGCAAGATTGTGAAAATTCCTTACAACATATTAGCTCTAACCAGAAACAATAGCGATAACAAGAACGCTCATTTTTCACAGACTACTAGCTATTAGCCAATTTACAAAATCAGTAAAAAAATATTTAATCAAAGGAAAACTACTAATGATTATTGCTGGCAACAGAATATCTACTTCTGAATAAATTTTCACATTTAATGCCATAAAAAAGTAGCCATTTCCTTAAGTCAAATGTAATGATACCTCCGACTGGAACCCTTCAAATTCTTCAGAAGGTA
Source organism: Callosobruchus maculatus (assembly GCA_951848785.1). Classification (NCBI taxonomy): domain Eukaryota; kingdom Metazoa; phylum Arthropoda; class Insecta; order Coleoptera; family Chrysomelidae; genus Callosobruchus; species Callosobruchus maculatus. The sequence goes on from CATOUR010000184.1 coordinate 900,967, forward strand.
CTTCTACTAATTAGCAAAATCGTGGAAAATGAAACTTGAATTGCAGTCTGTTTGAATTGTAAAACATAATTTATTTTGTAGAAAACTACATGAAATAAACTATGTGTTTATTTGCGTATTTAAAAAATTCTAGCAATCATTTTAATAGATGTTCAGAATGCTCCAGTTAGAGATACCTTCACTTTTGATTTAACTAAACGGAAATGACTGAATTTTTTATCCCATTAAATGTGGAATTTCATTCTAAAGATGTTGGACTGTAAGCAAAAATCGCTGGTAGTTTTTCTTTTGTTTAAAATTTTTTAATGATTTTGGGAAGTTGTCAAGCTCTAGTAGACCCCAATAGCTAGTAGGCTGCGAAAAACAAACACTTATGTCATACCCCAGCTTCTCATTGACATTAGATATCTTGCCGCTGTTGTTTCCGGTTAGAGCTGATGTGTTGTAAGGAATTTTCATGATCTTGCCTCACTACTCTAGTTTGTTTGCATCTTTCTACTACTTAGTTGTTTTCTTCCATATTAACAGGCTTTCCATTCCATTCTAAAAAAATGTAAGTTTGATATGAATCACCCTGTATAAACGTCAAAATTCAAGTGAAATTATTTTTATGTTATAGCCCTCAAGGTTCCCTACCATGATCAAGTGACAGGTTTCTAAAATATATTTTAGTAAGCCCACAATCTTCCGTCAACGCACTATTGGCCCACCCGTATATGAAATATTGAACGCCCTTTCTTGCAAAATATTTCTCCTCAGACTCAATAGTCAAAACTGACATCTTCAAAAAATATTTAGCAATATTTTTGCCAGTGTGAGGCCCTCCTTACAAATGCTCATAAGGAATCGACCAGGTCCCAGATACAAGAGTAACGCCTCACAATCTTCAATCAGCACATTTCGTTATCGATGATTTCTTTTTAAACAGCGTGATTGTATTGTGGAGCCCATGCGATGGGTGAACGTTGAACGTTTATTAGCAGCGAGTATTCTCATCGCGCGTCACATCTCACATCTGAGTACCCAATCGTATGAATTCGCATTCGTCAAGGTGTGAACTGCAACAGAGCGGATGATTAAGGAGACCGTTTATCTTCTACCGGGATGATTACGCAGCTGAGATGCATTACTCATATTCATATCTCTACTTCACCAGTGGTGGAGGTGTAGGATCAAGGCGTGGCGAGAAGAAACTTGGGCTTTCTACAAAGACCAAAATTGAGTACTCAGTACGTTCCACATATAATGGTGACACCATTTTATTATTTTCCCATAGCATGAATCTATAGTCTGAGATCCCCTTGCAACCAAATCATTACTCGCCTTTTCCCCAAAAAAAAAACACCCAAGACAAAACTCTCGTAAATAGTTTCCTGCATCTTCCTCCGTGGGAACTAGGCGACACAGTTTTTATTCTGCAAGCCTCAACTGGACGAAGCAAAACAATCAGAAATCTCTAAAACATCCAAAACGATGCTTGAGCTGTTTTTATATGTTTCGTTTATTGCTGCGCAGCCGCTGACACTATTTCTGAAAGCCATTATACGTTTTCCATCGTCGTCATGGTAATAATATTGTGTCAAAATTTCATTGAAATTAATTCAATTATTTCCAACTTATGTACATAATACAAAACGATCGAAATCAATACTCGTATGTATACATAAGAAAATTCATTAAAGTCAATTCAGAAGTTTCCACGCAACACAATACAAAACGATCCAAAGTAATACTCGTATCTATTTTGTATGCATCAGAAAGTCCCTTAGTTTCTGTAATAGGCAAGGCAATGTCAGATGGATCTAAAAAAGCGTATTGATTACGCAGCTGAGATTGCATCACTCATATTCATATCTCTACTTCACCAGTGGTGGAGATGTAGGATCTTGGATCTAGATGTAGGTCTTTCTTTCATAGGTCAATAGACATCTTATTATGAATACAAAAAAAAATCATTTTTACAACCCCCACCCCCTAAACACTTCAATTTCACCCCCACCCAAACAAGTAGAAAATGATCAGGAACCCCTAAAACGCCTAAAAACTAAGTTTGAGGAAATGTTTGGAATTTTTTGCTTTTTTTGCTAGTTACTCCGCCGCCCATGAACCGATTTTCAAAATTATAGCAGGATTACTTATTATGACCCTGCAGCATATTGCTACCCACATTTCATTGCAATGCATCCAGTGGTTACTGAGATTACGAGGTTAGAGGAACGCCAACAGACAGGCAGACAGACCGACAAAGAGACAGACAGACCGACGGAAATGAGGGACGTAGATTTTCGTTATGTACCTAGATATTATAAAACGCCTAAAAAGCATATTATTTTGAAATCGAAAATTTTCGTGATCACAATACTCCCCTCGCCTATGGGTGTAAAAGAAGTAAGTAAAAGAAGTGACTTGAAGCAGCACCTGGCGAGAGTGGGTATATGTGATGCAGACTGCACACAACAGTGTGAGTGCAGAACACTAGATCACAAGAGACATTTTGGGAAGGCTAGACTAGAACCGATATATTTTAACGCAGTACCAGAACCATAAGTGAAACTGTAGAAACTAATACAGGGATCTAGACTGCAGGTATGGATACGATAGGAGTTATAATACAATTTTAACGGAGACAGTATCATAATATGAATAGGATGCCATTTTTTTAGTAATACAATAAATCTCTTGTTTGCTCAAAACGTTTACCAAAAACAGTAAAATTGATAACATTACGGTTATCCGCAGTTTCTGAGTTGATGCAAGAAGAAAATGATATCCACTTAACCCAAAGTACGTTGAAGGATATCACAATCCTTAATTGCACATGTTCTGAACTGCATCAGGCCTGTAGCCTAAGACAGCGTTCTTTCAATCTTTCGGATCTCATCATGTGGACCTTGATAAAGTCAGTATCAGACTGATCTTCTTCTTTTTAGGGTATCGTCTCTCTTCGGAGTATGGCAATCATCAAGGCAATTCTAATTTTTGATGTAGCTGCTTTGAACAGGTCTATTGAACTACAATGGAACCAGTCCCGAAGGTTCTTCAACCGTCGTCCCCCAACCGATCTTTTTCCCTCAATTTTTCCCTGCATTATTAGTCTCAAAATTTCATACCTAATTTCCCTCATCACATGTCTCAAGTATTCGAGTTTCCTTTTCTGAATATTAAAGACCAATTCTGGATCTTTTCCTACTCGCAGCAGCATCTCATGGTTGGTAATTTTGTCCATCCACAGAATACGGAGCATGTGTCTATATATCTACAACTCAAAGCCATACAGCTTTCTTATATTTTCTTTTTTGAGGGTCCAGGCTTCAACTCCATACAATAATAAACAGAATAACTAAGTATGTTAACAAACTTTAACCACTAATAGTACTCCAAAAAATAGAAAGAAAATGTCATATGAACATGGGTCCGGAAATGCTTCCTAAGGGAGCTACGCCCCTTTGCATGGGGCACCCTGAAGACGGTTTTCCCTCGATATTCTCGAAACCATTCATAACAAGGCTACGAAATTAGGTACGATGGGTAAACTTTTGACGCTGAATCTGATTCTGAATTCAGAATTTCATAATTTTAATCAGAGGCGTATCATACGGGAGGAGTTAAGGGTAAAAATAACCCCATTTTCTAAATGGTAATTTTTTGACATTTTGATTTTAGAATATGGTATTTTAGAGATTTCTACGTGAAAACGGTCTCTTGATACATCTCGATAGGGCTAACCGTTTTCGAGAAAAATGCAAATTATTGAATACAATAGCATCGTACGGTACAAAGTCTTACGTTTAAATCAAGGTTTTTATTTGATAAGAGTGTTCTTGCTATTTCTATGCGTCTATTTATTTCTGCAGTTTGATCATGTTCCTCATCTATAATAAATAATTGTACCCAAGTATTGATATTTTGCAACTCTTTCAATGATGGTGTTATTCACGATCAACATATCACACTGATATGAAACCAAATCGGTAGGTTTGCTCATAACATCGTCCACGAAAATAACGTACACATACCAAAAAATCCTCGTCCGAAGTCTAAATGACAGGAGCGATCATTACTCCTACTTAAAATACACTTGTGAAGACAGTGTCCAATTAAAGCGCTGCTGGCTCTGACAGTGTGAGCAATTATCTGTCAGTCGTACGCCTAACAAAAAGCACATGTCCCGAGAAACGGCTACTCATTTTTCATCCCAGTCCATAATTTATTTTTCACATTACACCGACGAACGTTCACTGTTCTTCTACGAATGATTATTTCAGTAGTAGCAACAGGGTGATACGAAATTGATCGTGAAGGGTTATCTTCTTAGGCCCAGTTTCACAATCATTGGTAACCTCTGGTAGTCACCTAACCGACAGATGGAAGTTAACCATTAGTTATCGAGGAGCTCTGTCTCACAAAGGAAACCAATGGTAAAGCTTATTTATATTTATGTTGGCACCACGTATTGGTCTCAGAGCACTGCCATAATAGTGTTCCGTGAATACAACCTAACCCTTTGACATAGAAACCTAACCTTTCTTTTCATATTTTTCATTTAAGTCATTACAGTATTGGCAATTCCAAAAATCGATGAGACCTCTAGCGGCAAAAATCTACACTGACAAAGCAGGTACTCGAATTTTGGACGGCACACAATTAACATGCCATTAACCGTTTATATGCCGTTTATGTTTCTTCGTTCAGTTGCGTTTTCGAGTTTGTGCTTTGTTAATTGGTATATAGTGTGTTAGAATATTTCTTCGGACCTTCTTCATACGCTATTGTCAAGAATATGGCATCTACATCAGGCTTCAAATCAAGAAAGGCTAGCAAGTTTAATACAAACAGTAGTGTTTATGGTCGCCACTCCAAAAAAGACTATGATACAAGCATTCATTGCCATGCATTTCCTCCAAAAGCATGTCACAGCGTGCAGGATACCTGCTATCCTCCATATTTGTTTACAAACGCCAGCGCCCTCATGGGTAATTGGAATCGCCAATAATCAAAATCCATCGACGTCTTAGACGTCAGTGTCAAAATCCAAGCTTTTATAACCCCCAAAGCTGTCATCGGTTGACAACAACAAACATAAGGATAACCCATACATTGTCCTTGGGTTAACATAACTACTATAGTTGACCAGAGCTTTTGACGTAAACTGTCGAATATGAAATGGAATATTTTCGTTAACCACTGGTTTTCTTTTGACCACTAGTTAACTAACGATTGTGAAACTGGGCCTTAAGGATACAAATTTGTATCGTATTGTACAAGAAACTTGACCAGGAATTGTTGTAGCAGTGGGGATGATTTAGTTATTTTCCTTGTACGAAATGATCAAATGTTTGGTTAGAAAGGTTTTCCTTAGTAAAAGAATGCGAAACATTTAATACGTACTTATATATTTGTGTTCGACTGCATCATAAACTATTGGTTTATGAATTCATTTAGTGCCTATAATTGGCTACTTTATTGGACATCATTATTGGTAACATTTAACATTTACTCTGAATTTGTGATGAGACAGGTATTGGACAACTGGAATGGCGGTATAACTATTGTTGGAAGCAAAATATCCAACTAATAAGATTTGCTGACGATACAACACAGTGCAGCATACGGTCTTGATATTAACTACAACAAGACCAAGGTTATGATCGTAGATAGAGAGCACGATAATCATCAAGCAATAAAATCAGTAGGCCGTTGTGGAGTAGTTCAAAGTTTTGTCTACCTCGGTTGTTTGATCGACAATTCGGGTAGCTGTGAAAATGAGATTCGACGGCGCATTCAACAGGCACGTGTGGCCATGATAAAGCTTACTAAAATGTGGCGTGACCATAACATCATTAAAGCTACCAAAATGTTGCTAGTTCAGACTGTTGTGTTCTCCATATTTTCGTATGCCTCGGAAACTTGGACTGCTAAAAAGGCAGATCGAGCTCGCGTAGATGCTTTTGAAATGTGGACGTGGAGGAGGATGCTGAGAGTTCCTTATACCGCCCATCGAACTAACGTGTCCTTACTAGACGAGCTCGGTAATCCAAAGAGACTATCCTCCATTGTGTCGACGAGAATGCTTACATTCTTCGGACATATACACAGAAGCGATAATATGGAGAAACTTGTAGTTCAGGGTCATGCTCCGAGTGGGCGGCGCCGTGGCCGTTCCCCTACACGTTGGGTAGATACGACGAAGCAGTTGCTGGATATGAGTATCAAGAGCGCCACTGAACTGACAGTAAATCGCAAACGATGGCGAGCTACAGTTCTCAAAGCTATTGATAAAATTCGTGTCGGCAATACTCTAGCTCCGACTTAATGCATTTTACGAGTTCACAACATGTCTGTTAAAACATTGTGACTATGATGATGTTATTGGTCTCCACTTTATTGGACAACTGTCACTGTCACTCTGTCAAGTAACTATCGTACTGAATGCAAACAACACTTTATTCAAAGAAGAATAATTTAAGGAAGCCCAAATACTGTCTTCTGTCGATTTTGCAATTTTCATCGTTTTACATCACTTGCTATAGGCCGCATACAATCATGTTTTGGAATTTTTGAACTCGTCCATAAAGATATAATTTATGTACTTGTTATATAAGTAGCTAGTTTATTATTATTTTATATGTTGAGGTCACAGAGTTAACATCTCTAGAGGGAGCCTAATTTGAACATTGGCCAGCCAACATCTATAGCGCTATTGTCACTCTTCTTCGTCCGCTTCCAGTTTCTTCAAAATCTGGCAGTTTCCGCAGTTTGAACACAAAGTATTTAACTGGGTATTTAACTATACATTCCAATATACTTGCAATGTAACTGATTTACGTGAAGATAATTTGTATTGATTTAATCAAATCCCAAAAATGATAAATTTCATAGCGGAATGTCGCAATAACTTCTAATATGTCATAAATCTAGCAACCTACAATCGGTGTGCCCTTAAGCTGTCATGTGGCTGTCACTGTAGTTGCGGTTATTGCGTGTGTCGAGATTTTTGTGATTTTAGTGTTTATTTGACTGACTTTGTGACTATTTGTGGTGTGAATTAAATTATTTATGAACAATACTGTCATAATTGCATGATGAGACAACATAAAAAGTGCATAGTTTGCTGTAGTAGCGACGAATCGGTGAACACTTCTTATGATAGGTGAGTATAGGTTTTGTATTAGTTTTCAGTAGCGTAATATATGGGGATAAGTGGGAACAAAAGTAACTTCACTCCAGTTTGAGGAATAATAATGGTTGTTTAATGTATGTTTTGTGCACGCATTACATTCATGTCAATCAACATGAATTTTCCAAATTCCATTTTTTAAACTATTTGAGGACGTGAAATGCAAAAATGTATGCCACATTTACTTAGAGAAAATCTATGAGAATTTTATAGAACTGGATATTACCTAACGCAATTATTATATTTTATTGCTGAAGTAAAAATACGATGCAGCCATTCCAACAGGCTACCTTTCAGAACACTGTTAGATATGTTTTGAAAAACACTTCATAGTAATAATAAATTATCAACTGTTACAATGAAATTATAATAAGGGTAACTCTCTAAGTATAGCTAAATACTAATACAATTTGTTGGTATCAGTATGTAACATTACAGTAATAATTGAATCTATTAATGAACATACAATTTTAATATAAAGCCGCACGCTACTGGTAATGCCCTTAAGCTGTCAAAATTTCCGTTACATGTTGGCTGGTCAGCGACCTGTGCATTTTGTTGTTTACACTCCCTCTATAGATGTTAACTCTGTGGTTGAGGTTAATAAATGATTATTATTCTTATTATTTTCACTTATTATATTAACTACGGGAGGATCGCTACATCTGTCTCCAGCATTTAATTAATTCTTGGCAAATCTCCAACGCTCCGATCACAAAAAAATACTTTTTTCCGGTGATTTAAACGCCATAATGAATTAAGATGTTCACATGACTGCAGTCCTTTGAACTGAACCGTTTTCGCCAGACTACGAATTTATGTTTTCCGTTAGAAGTTTTCTGTCTGCGTTCTGTTAACCATTAAAAATAATTCAGGGAAATTTACCGGCGCATAAATATGATTGGTTTATTACGGATTTACGATTTCGACAAAGTATCTTGTCCCGTCAGACGTGAAATTGTTGCGATTGGAAACGACGTACTTGGATTATTTGGAAGATCTTTTATAGTTGGGAGGAAATCAGATAATTCCAAGTGCAACATAACCTTACAATGTTGAGTACGAGAATAGAGGATTTATTGAGATGGAAGAGGCATACATGTTTACTAATAAGATAAGAGGTATCCTTTCCACAGACACGACATGTCAAGCTGTAACTTTTGTGCACACACTTACATTTTATATTTTTTAATTTTTTTTATAACTGAGCAGACCGCGCAGGCAAAGCCTAAATACCAGAGTACCGCGGCTGCTGTGAAAGGGTTATGTTAGGGGAAGTTTGTTAACGCGAGATTTGAATGGGCCAATACCCGTAGGCCCAATAAATACATCTTCTGGCAGTCCATTCCAAGCCTTGGACACCCTGGGAATAAATGTGCGGTTGTACCGCTCAGTTCTTGATGTATGAAGAACGACCGTCTTAGGATGAGATACAGCAGTCGCACGGGTACATCTGATAGGAGCACTGAGCTGCGGAACGATAGAGGATAGCTCAGAGGAGCAGATTCCGCTGGAATATCGGTAGAAGAGTGAGAGGTCACCAACAACACGCCGGTGAGAAAGTGACTGAAGGTGGCGCGTTAAGGACGGATCGCCAATTAGTCGAATTGCCCTTCTCTGGACGGCATCTAGAATAGACAGGGTAGTAGGGGGCAGCAGCTCCCCAGACATGAGAGCAATACTCCAGGCAAGGTCTTATCTGGGCTTTATATCGCGTGAGGAGGCTATATGGTGAGAAATACTTTCTGACTCTAAATAGGTACCCAAGCTTTTTACCAGCAGCTGTTGCAATTCACGCGACGTGTTCGTGCCAGATCAGATTTTCCCCTGCGGAACCCCAGCATTGATGCTATAGAAAGAAGAGGAAAAGCCGTCTACCACGACAGAGATTTTCTGACCTGAGAGGAAGTCTACGAGCCAACTGCAAAGCTTAACAGGGAGCCCATAAGACGGGAGCTTGTTTAGGAGAGCTGCATGCCACAGTTGATCGAATGCCTTTGAAGTATCGAGAGCAACGACGTGAGCCTCGCCAAATGACTGAATGAGCTTGATTCACACATGTGTGACGTAAGCCAGGAGATCTCCAGTTGATCTTTGGTGTCGGAATCCATATTGTCTGTCGTTGATTAAGTGATGGAGCTCTAGGTATTTAATGAGCTCTTGGTTGACGCATTTCTCCATCACTTTACTGATTACAGAAAGCAGAGCTATAGGTCTGTAGTTGGTCGGATCAGTTTTGGATCCCTTTTTTGGCACCGGCTGGATGCAAGCTGTTTTCCAGTCTTTTGGAAAAATGCCGGAATCGTAAGACATCCGAAAGTGGCGGGTAAATATGGGAGCGAGCTCCGGTGCGCACTTCTTGATAACAATGAAGGGGATCATGTCGGGCCCATTCGCCTTATTAATGTCAAGTGACTGCAGCACCTTCCGAACTATTTTTGTTCTGAACGTGATTTCGCTCATGGCTTGGGGTACTCTCGGTATGGATGGTAATTGGGCACTGGATGGGACTTTTACAGTGAAGTTTGCTGCAAATGTCTTGGCAAATATTTCGGCATTGTCCTTGGAAGCAGTCGCTACTGTTCCATCCGCACATGTGATCGGTGGGAAGCTACTGCTCGAGAAGTTACCCTCTATTTGTTTGACCAGAGTCCAGAAGGAGCGGCTGCCATTGGGGTGTATTTTGGCATCGTGACTTTATTAAGTAAATTATTTTAGAAGCCAGATTTTTATATTTTTAAAGTTTATATTTCTATCTGGAAATATTACTTATCCGAATAAGCATTTTGATTTGTTATAATCTTGTACTTTATTAGTTTTAGAGTGAGCGACATTAAGTAAAAGCTAGTTTAATGGTCTACTTTCCAAGATTCTGTTTTTTTTTTCAAAAATGGACTTAGGCACTTGTTTGGATTTCAAAGGGGTCTTAAAAACCTGTACATACTTTAAGCTATTTTTAATTTAATAATATACGAGAATACAAAATACACTACAAATACAAAAGTCCAAGTTCAAGTTCAACAACACCCTTACCAACGATACTGAAATATGGAGACTTGCTAAGAATGCAGACCGTTGAAAAATGTGATTATATAAACTTGGAACGATACTGAGTGCAGTGGATACCATAACTCGTCTTTAGATTGATACTGCAAGTACCACGGTAACCATAACAATACGCATACATCAAAACATCGCTTGCTTCGAAGCATTCGAACACTTGCAGGTGCATCAATCAAACTGGTGTTCGAATGGTATCGTTTAGAATGACGACCCCATCCCGTCTACAGTAATTACTACCATTGCAATTCTGCAGTGGCGGTACGAAATCGTCCTTCTTAGGGCTACGAGGATTCCGTAAAAGCTGTCCTTGTTTTAGGATGACGAAAGACACAGGAGCTAGAAGAGGTTTATGGAGGAATAAGGTTTTAGGTGTAGAAAACCTATTTTTCTAATTTTATTTATTAGATTTCTTGGAAAATAACGTAATAAGTAGACAATAGGATACAAACAAAAAAAATGATATTTCTAGAAGAGTGAAGATTGCACAAAATTAGACAGACTAAGAAACAGAGATATAAAAGCATAATTAAACATCTCTAAAACTAAATGGAAAGAATATGTAGAACGAATGTACGAAAATAAGATTCCAGTCAGAGTCAGATCTTATGCTCTGGAAGAAGAGATATCGGAAGGCCAAAAATGATAGGTATTGTAACAGGCAAAGTGCCCAAATCCTAAGTGAAGAAGAAGAAGCTGTTTCTCGAGTTCTCATTATTTTTAGTTTAATTCGTGGGTGTTAATAACACGCCGTTTTATATATAAAAGATCAAGCAAAAAAGCGTCGAAAAAGGATCAGTGCGAAAAGATGTTTTTCTCAAATTCGTCGGGATTCCTTAGCTTGGTCAGATTCAACGTAAAATGGATTCCCATTATACTCACGCCTGAATAATTTTTTCTAATTCTTGTGAAATGAAAAATATAAAAGAATGAAAAGGTAAAATCACTGTCATGACTTCTGCCAAAAATGATGAATGTGCATGGAATGTACTAAGTTATCACGGGAATTGAAAAAAGGGTGAAAGTAACATATAAACGAAATATTTAGAGAAAACAAGATACTGACCATTAAAGAAATCCTCCCTGGGCAATGGCTCACCATGTCAGGTTCTTTCCAACAGGCCTGAATACCGTACAATGCATCGTCACGGACATGCGCAGAACGTGAAATGCGTTCCAACACGTTTTGTGACCGTTCATGAAACGATCCATAAAGCGTTCCAACAGATTTCGTTACCGTTCATGGGACGGTTTCTGTACGGTCAAATCGGTACTTGGTCCAGAGTAAGGACTGTGAGGACTGACATGCGCAGTAGAAAGTAAATCGCCCGCTTGGCGCACAATTCCATTTTGTCATTTCTATGCGCCTTCTGTTTTCTTGCTTCCTTGAGTCTTGAGTGTTAAGATTGAGTGTGATTTGATTTTGCTTCTTTTGTTGTTGCTGTTGCTTGTTGTTTGGCTGGCTCGTTTGTTGGCCGAAACTTCACCAAAGCCAAAAATGGAAATGGAATCAAACAATAATGTTATACATGGCATGTTATGATAAATTCGGTCATTTTTATGGAAAACAACCCTTTGTTTATAGAGCTACAGGAATACCTGGTTGTGAGTGGCAACCATTATTCATGGCTAAAATTACCCAAATAAATCCTCATTTTTCGGTTGTGGTTGACAGACTAACACCAAGTCATCGTCAGAAAGCTCAGGCTCCGATCAATGTTAATAAAGCTCTTGGCGTCTTGGCTTTTGACGGTGGCTTTTGAAATGAAATCGAGGTTAGTTTTTTTGATAACTGTCAGTACTGACACGAGTCCAGTGAAATAAGAGAAAGAACCATTCCAACAGATTTTCCTGTTTGTACGGTCACGAAACCATCCAAAATCAACGCATGCGCACCACAAACGATCCGAACAGTTTCGTGATGGTTCAATGGACGGTACAAGGTATGCTGTTGGAAAGAACCTATGATCATATCACAACAAACAAGGCAGCGCTAGCGGTGCTGATGCCGGTGAGAAAACACTAAAACAGGCAGTTCGTCATACGTCGCGTAGCTTTTGCATAGTGTATGAGAGTGCTTGATTTGCTACATCTGACGATCGGACTTTAAAAACAACAACAATGGCGCACGCTTATAACAATAATGAACTGGTGGACATGATTTTAATATACGGTGAGTGTGGTCAAAATACCGCTGCGGCTTCGCGAGTGTATGCCGATCGTTTCCCTAACCGTACTCACCCTGCACCTCGTCGATTTGTCTCGCTCGTGCAAAGAGCTAGAGCCACAGGATGTCTGAATCCACATCGTGGTGGACACGCTGGAAGACTTAGACAACCTCGTATGGTCCAAATTGAAGAAGACATCGTAAATGGTACTTTTACCTGTAAGACGCCTGCGACAGGACCGCACTTACAACTTCGTAGCAACCAAATAGTGAGTACTCGTTTGAAATTTTTTTTACTGTTTTGCTGCTGGTTCACCGTGCATTAGCTTTGCCGTTTCAAGGGCCGTTGCTTCTAAAGAGGAAAGTCCCAGCTTTTAGAAAACCCTGTATAAGTAGTACACTCAGCGCGCATAGAGAGGGTTCAACACAAATTTCTGCGCCTGATAGCTTTAAAAACAGGACAACCAATTGTGCATAGCACTTATGGTCATATAATGAAAGAACATAATATCATTCCTATGAAGGACAGAAGAATTATGTCTGATGTGTGCTGTTTGTACAAGGTCATACACAATCTCGTCGACTGTAGTTCCATGTCATCTAGCCTCCAACTAAATGTCCCTGATAGAAGATACAGGAATTATACTTTCTTTAAGTTGCCATATCGCCGTACCAATGTTGGTATGAATTCGCCTCTATATAGAGCTCAACGATCATATAATGAATCTTGTAAGCTAGATATTTTTCATGTGAGTTTGAATTTGTTGAAAAAGGCAATGGAAAAAGACTTCATATTACAACTTTCGTCTTAAAAAAAATCTATTTCTAGTCTTTTCTGCTCATGATCTTCAATGTACACAATATTTAAGTGAGTTTTATTATTGTTATTTGAGGTTTTGAATAAAGAAAAAAATTACTTTTTTTTGTGATACATGGAAAGATCATATATAAGTTTTATAACAAAACTGTTTTTGTTTTCTTTTTTTCGCAATAATTCAAAAGTTATATCAAAATAAAAATGGGATTTTGAATCGAGTACCGAAAACACGTCGACGGCTCCCGAACCCGTGTGACGTCACGATGGCGGTAAGGATGCTCCTTTGACCAACGACATCCTACTCCGATACTCGATTCTAGATTCCCAGCCAATCGCGAAAATACGTGCTGCTAAACTGGTAACTAGTGTATATTTGTTGCAACACAGTTGATGAATGAAGTTTGCAGCTCGAGACGAAGTCTACGATCGAAATAAATATGTTTTTGAATGTTTGAAGTTGATACCAGTAAGTAAGTCCTATAATCAAATATGTTTCGTTGAAAAGATCTCCTCAATCGGAGGATAGCCCAGTAGTTAGAGAGTCCGATAGTGGATGTCAGGGTCTTTGGGGCTTTTGGGTCGAACCCCAGGCCTTCCAATTTTTTTTTATTCTTTTTTTTATCAAAAATGTTATTGATGTGCTTTTTGCACTTGCTACGTACATTTTTTTTTACGATCAACATAAATATGTCTTTGAATCAAATTTTGTGAGACATATTACTTGCACTGCACAGTGCAAAAGCTAAGTACAGGAGGCGGTGGACAATTCAAAAAATCAGTGGAAATGAGGTTCGTCCGTCAATATCAATCGCCATTATTTTTTGTTAAATGTAATAGTTGGTTAATAAAACAAAATCCCTCCATCCATTCTATTCATTCATTTTTTTAAGTTTTTTAATGTAAAAAAGTAACTCAAACTCGTAATCACATTCTGTTTATCACTTGGTATTATTATTTATTTAACTTTGGGCAATGGAGCTTAACAATATTAAATTTTCATAAAAATTTAACAAGCACTGTGCAGTGCAAGTAATATGAAAAATTTAATTCAAACACATATTTATGTTGATCATAATAAGTGTGCGTAACAAGTGCAAAAAGCACATCAATAAATTTTTTGAAAAAAAAAATAAAAAAAAAGTTGGAAGGCCTGGGTTTCGATCCAAAGACCCCAAAGACCCTGAGATCCACTATCAGACTCTCTAACCACTGGGCCAACCTTCGATTGAGGAGATCTTTTCAACGAAACATATTTGATTATAGGTACTTACTTACTGGAATCTGTAATCTGACTTCAACTTCAAACATTCAAAAACATATTTATTTCGATCGTAGACTTCGTCTCGAGCTGCAAACTTAATTCCTCAACTGTGTTGCAACAAATATACACTAGTTACCAGTTTAGCAGTACGTATTTTCGCGATTGGCTGGGAATCTAGAATCTAGTATTGGAGTAGGATGTCGTTGGTCAAAGGAGCATCGTTACCGCCATCGTGACGTCACACGGGTTCGAGAGCCGTCGGCGTGTTTTCGGTACTCGATTCAAAAACCCATTTTTATTTTGATATAACTTTTGAATTATTGCGAAAAAAAAGAAAATAAAAACAGTTTTGTTATAAAACTTATGTATGATCTTTCCATTTATGACAAAAAAAATCTCAATTATAGTCTTAGGATTTAACGGTTGCATTACATTTCTGGGAAAATGATTTGTAATTAGTGGGTGCATTTTGGATTTATCTGTTAGCATCCCAAATTGTAAACAAATAAATAAGGACCTATGATGCAATGTGAAAATGTTGGCTCCCGTTTGAAAACCGCATGTTACCGCCTCTGTATTACATTGCTCAGCAAAAATGCATCCCATACGAGTCGCTTAAGCATGCTCTGTCGGCTGAACTTATTAATTATATCTGGCCGTACGGCTGTGCTGGTTGGAGACCCGCAAGAGGTGTAGCTGTAGGTACACGGTCAATTTTTCTTCAATTACTGCTCTTAAACGGGTGTGTGGAACGTGAGAGGACTGCCAACCGGACCCCATTAGGAGGCTATTAATAAGACGACGCTAAGCGACGGTGTAAAGATGAAAATTGACATGATGATCCCACCTGCAACTATATACATGCTTTGATATTGAACACGTTTCATTCTTCGCTGCTTGGGAGGCTATGAAGTTTTTTTCCTTGAAAGCAATTCAGCTAGAAGTCTCTTAGTTAATACTGGAGACTTGAGGAATGACTGTGTTAAGACTCCTATGTTCTACACTACCCATTTCAGCAGTCTAGACTGCCAATATCCTTTCCCACCTTTCCCAGCTGTAGTTTCTAGAGCGTCAAGTGATAATTCAAAACAGTCAAGTTAATTTTCCAAAACGTCACTTGTAATTTCAAACTGTCAAGTGTAACTTATACCTGTCAGTTTGAATTTACAAAAAATGTAGTTTGTACGAAACTCTACCTGTATGCATCTAAGGGGTGACACACGTACGATCTTTAAGTACGCGGTTTTGAAGTTCGCGAACTTACTCGGCTCGACGCGGTGACACACGTGAAGCTGAAATCACTTATTTTGATAATTTTCCTAAATAAACAAAACTTTTAACAAACGCCAAACACAACAAGCGTTGCGTGTCGATGATCTGCCGAAACAAAGTGGAGGCTCGCTGCTCGCAGTACGAGCCGAGACAAGCTACGAGCAAGATTTCAAATCAGTTGGATCGCCGGCGGTTTGCGCGACAGTTTTAAAGTACGCGTACTTACGGTGACACACAGGCGAAAAAGGTCGTCGAGCCATAAGTACGCGTACTTGCTCGGGTGATACACGTACGAGCAAGTACGCGTACTTATGGCTCGACGACCTTTTTCGCCTGTGTGTCACCGTAAGTACGCGTACTTTAAAACCGTCGCGCAAACCGCCGGCGAGCCAACTGGTTTGAAATGTTGCTCGTAGCTGGTCTCAGCTCGTACTGCGAGCCGCGAGCCACCACTTTGTTTTGGCAGGCCATCGATGCGCAACGCTTGTTGTGTTTGGCGTTTGTTAAAAGTTTTATTTATTTAGGAAAATTATCAAAATGAGTGATTTCAGCTTCACGTGTGTCACCGCGTCGAGCCGAGTAAGTTCGCGAACTTAAAAACCGCGTACTTAAAGTTCGTACGTGTGTCACCCCTTAGGGGTGGATTTTCAAGTACGGGAAGCGGCAGGTAGGTAAATAGCATTGCTGTATCAAGTTATTAGTACAAGGTATTTTTTCCTTAGGACCCGTCAGGTCCCTGTCTCCGTTAGCTTTAAGACTAAGGTCCTGGTACTGGAGTTTAAATCTATAGGTTCCAGCCTAGGCTTTCCAAAGCTTGTAGTATATTGTGACCTAGCAATTTGCACTCACAGAACACATTAAAGACTGATCACGCGTCTCTCACGTTGTCTAAAGTTTAGGTCCCCATCGTCTATGTCAGTATATTCAACACAAGCACAATGAGGCATCAGGACAGGGAATGGGTGAAACTCAAGAACAAGGAATATTGAGACTCGATGCCTGGACGTAGGCATAGAAAATAATTCAACAAAGGCCCATGCCCGAAGACGGCTGAAGGACCTTTGAACAGGAACCAGATTTGAACAACCACTCCTTTTCCTCCTTAGAGGACATTGAGGTCTGAAGAAAAACCTCCAGAGAATGGGGATATACAGGGGGGGCAGACAATGTCGGGGAGGGACAGAATCAATCTTTCATGTGCTCTGGGAGAGGCAACAACTCTTTGTGGAGCCTAGGTTAGAACTGTTATAGTTTAACCCGAGAATAGGCACCACAGAGAAGCGTCACAGCAAGGACCGATTTTCATAACGCATGCGCGGGGTTATTGTGGACAAATGTCAAACCGTCAAACTCCACGTGCGGCCGCCCAATAACAGCTGACCAAGACGTTTGAGGTTATGGTCGTGTCAAAGTTCACGCCGATTCAAGGTCACCAAATAATGACCCGCCGAACATCAAAGGTGACGAAAGGTTGTATCGCTTCTGTATGGTGGCTATTCTCGGGTTTAACTGGGTACTAGAACAAGCAGGGAAACTGTACAAGCTAGTATAGAGCTCTAAACTGCAGAAACGGTTATTGCAAAAGATAGGAGTTATATTACAATAAGCTTTAAGGCTCAAGGGGGACACCTTTATCTGACACTTCCTAGGGAAAAAGTCTTCAGGGGAAGGTTTAGATGGAATCTCCCTGTGTGGGGTTTGAAAACCTACAGCTACTGATACATTTATAAGCGCTGACACTTCCATTCTAGAAGTTCTTCTGATGTGCCTAGCCATTCTCTAGATGAACAATTCTCGTTTTTAATGTTTTTGTCAAAAAGCCACCCGAAGAGGGTGGGGGTTGAGGGAATTCCAAATGATTTTTATGTTCTTTTAACCTAAAATAATTGGATGATGGTAATATCCAGCAACCAATGTAGCACAGCATTTTGCATCATATAGTTAAATATTCTAATAAATTGTGCGCTGAAAATATCTACTAGATACTAAAAAATTACAGAATCTACTTTGTGCGAAGCTAGAAACTCGCAAATTGGAAAAAAGCAAAGGAGCTTACTTGACAGTTGGAATCTACGACTCGTGTCACTTACCTGAAAAAAAAAGAATTTATTAATAGAATTTCAATTATATACACCTATTTTAATATGATCATGTTTTTAAAAACAGTAGATTTTCAAAAAATTTGCTTCACAGTGGACAAAACTCGTAAACTAAAATTTAATGTATGCACTTATTATTATGTAACATAATATATGTTCTGATGTCTCTGACCCGGTCTCAATTTCTCGGAATTCGCCGAACAGGTAACATCTTCTGAGGATGCCACCTATTCGTGTTGACGAAACTAGCAGTGTTTGTTGGCACAGTGTCATTACATCAACACACCAAAGCTGCCTATGTCTGATTTACTGGATTTACAGACGGTACGCTAGCTTGAATGACTGGTCAGCCCCGCGGTCCGTCGTACCTCCGAATTAACCAAATAATAACCGACCGTACGCCCACAACAACCTTTTTTTGGGTGGTCCTTTATTGTAGTCGCCCTGTGGACCACTCCAACCATGTTGTTATATGGAGATCACTCCTACGTCGAGGGTGGCTCGTGCGGGCCAACAAAGCCGGTGATTATCTACGGATTATTATTGATTTCGATACGCTTATGTTGATCTACATTCGCCGATAGTATACGAGGTTTGTTACGAAAATATCGTAAGATATTTTTAAAGCAGTTTCTCTCGATGGCGAACTTCGAGAAAGAAGGCCAATTTCTGCATGCAGTTTCTGATGAAAATGTTGCCTTCGTTCGACAAATTGATATTAGAGCCATCTACAAAATTACTCTAGAGATTGTAAGCTTCAACTGGATGCAACAAAACGATCAGGAAGCCCCAAAACAAAATGCCTAAAAACGAAGTTTGAGATGTTTTTATATTTCCAGTATTTTTATTATTGCTGGGCCGCCACTGGCACGATTTCAGAAAACCTTACGCGTTTTTCATCCTCGCCCACAGTAATAATACTGTGTCGAAATTTCAATAAAACCAATTCCAGGTACACAATATACAACGATCTAAATAATACTCCTATTTCCTACGTATACGTCAGAAAATTCCCTTGTTTTCTGTAATACGTAAGGTAACCTAAAAAATTGTATTTTGCCGCTAGGTTGTTCTTTCACAGGTAAATGGATAGCCTAATACGAGTAACAACAAATTTTTCAGTTTCACAACCCTCCATCCCCTAACCACCCCAATTTCACCCCCACCCAAAGCAAGTAGAAAACGATCTTGAACCCCTCAAATGCCTAAAAACGAAGTTTGAGGAATTTTTCGTTTTTTGCTAATTACTCTACCGCCCATGCACCGATCTTCGAAATTATAGTGACCCCGCATCATATATATGCGTATATGCTAACTGTTTGACATTAGCTGATAGGAATAGAATTCAGAGAGTGCAGAATTCATGTTTAAGATTTATATTTGGCATACGAAAATATGATCATATATCACTATATAAAAACTCCAATGGCATAATATGGAGAATAAATTCATTCTTAGTATGTTGAGTTCTTATAGTCGTGTAATACCAAGTGAAGAAACTGCATATCTTCGTAATAAAACTGAATTCAGAAAACAAGCACATAATGTTCACGTAATAAAAAAATGTCTTTTATCAATACCATATCATAAAACTGTGCTATATGAAAGGTCCTTTAGTTATTTGGTGGCACATCATTACAGTAAATTATCTATTAAGCTTCAAGCACTCAAAGATCATGCTTTCAAAAGATATACCCATCTACGGTTATATAACAAGCAATGTAATCCATTTACTGTTTGATATTTCCTCATAAATGATTTACCATTATACTAGTATTTAATGTGCTTAACTAGTGAACACATTTTAATATATTTTTTTGATATTTATACTTTCCTTATAAATAACTGACTATTATACTGCTACTTATGTTTAGCTAATGCACATTATTTTATATATTTTTTGATTTTTATGCTTCCCTTATAAATGATTTAACCATACTACTATTTAATATCTTTAACTAGTGTACAATTTTCTATACAGTGAACTTTCGTTATATCTTTTACGTCTATCTGTACCTACTCACAATTGGGCGATTTTTGATACATTTCGTTTATTATTGTGATAGAATTCTATAAGTATGAGAGTTAAATGGAGGAGCAGAGGCAATGTTTTGGCACCGCACTCTGATGTTCGCTCCCTTGATTCTACTGCTTTTTACTGACCACACCGATAGCTGAGGGGAGTATTGTGATCGCGAAAATTTTCAATTTTGAGATAATACGCTTTTTGGGCGTGTTATGATGTCTACATAACGAAAATTCACGTCACTCATTTCCATCGGTCTGTCTGTCTGTTGGCATTTTTCTAGGTTCGTAATCTCAGTAACCGCTGTATAGATTAGATAATAAACTCAAGCTAGATGGCTGGAGGAGGAGGAAATAGAGTTTTAAGAGTACACTTCGCTGTTTATTTGCCGCTACCCAGCCATCTAGCTTTAGTTTTGTTTCCTAACAAATCGGCAACGATTACCCGCTTCCTAAAATGATTAGATAATATATAGATAATGCAATTTGGGTAGCAATATGCTCTGGGGTCGTATTAGGTATTGTTCCTATAATTTTGAAAATTGGTGTATGGACAGCGGAGTAATTAGCAAAAAACAAAAAAAATTAAATATTCCTCAAACTTCGTTTTTAGGCGTTTTAGGGGTTCCTGATCATTTTATATTTTTTTGGTGGGGGTTAAATTGGCGTAGCTCAGTCGTGGGGGGTTGTGAAACTGAAAAATGCGTTGTACTCAATCAGTGACCATAAAAACCTGTTTCCATTCCATGACATCATACATACTTGCCCAAATAAAAGAGCTGAGTGTATCATAATTTTTTGCGGAAAAGATGCAGAAGTGCTTGGAAAACACGTTTTCATTTCCTAGTATAAAAGAGCGATAGCAATGAAGAGCGTCTACAGTTTAAAACACCTTTTCTGTCTAAGAATTTCGAATACCCATCTGAAAGGTCTCCGGTTTACACAAATCGACGGGATCGCCTTTCAATGCTCACCTCAATTTCCCAGTCGTGCTCCTTTTTGCATCCTTTCCGTACTAATAGGGATTCTTTTCAATTCGCTCACAGTTTCTTAGCGCACAGCGACTGGTAGAAATTGCTTCTCCGCAGGGAGTTATCGGCGGCACGGAAAGTGGCACTCTGCGGTAGAAGCTGCTCAAATATACATGCACCCAGGGTAGGACGCAGAGACGTATTTTCAATGAAGTACTCAGATGTAATGGAATCGGCAGAGAATAGGCGCACTATAGGAACTAAACAAAAAAAAGTACACACCTAAAAAGGTATTCTCAATTCAAGAATTCTGATAATCTTGTAAATATACAGGGTGAGTCAAGCTCCACGCCTCGGACTCTTGTGACCAAATCATATCACCGTTTAGAAAATTAACTTAATTAAAATTGTGATTTGCTCTTGAACGGTTCACTTTAAGTCCCATGTGTGACACATAAAGTCACACTAGAATTGACCTGAAAATCTAAATATGCAATAATATATAGGGTGTTTCATTAAAAAAACATAACTTTGATATGTCACGCATTCATTAGACACCTTGTATAAAAGTCATTATTTTTAAAATATAGTTCAACTCGACCAACATACACTTGCAGCGTTAATTTTCTGAAAAGTGGTATCGTTTGGACAAGAGTCCGAGGCGTTGAGCTTGACTCACCCTGTATACTAGAGACAAGAGTATCTGTTCTCGATCTGAGAAAATGCTCTTTATAAGGAAATAATACTCGACGGTTTCTACCTTCATCAACCAGTCGTTAGTTTGCGAGATCCTGCAAAATCCTTGGCAATATGTATTTGTTTAGTCGGCACTATATTATTAGGATATAATGTTCTATATTCCCGTAAAGCAACTAGTGAATTTCGATTATTTATGATGTAACATTCTTAACCGTTCATCCGCATATAATGACAACTCGTGCTTTAAAAGTCTTCAGGCGCAATATGATAAGCTTGTAAGTATTGAATGCTTGGATGATGATGCCACTGTCGCTTCTGTGTCTTCTTCAGCTTATATTGATAACGATGAGGGGGCAGAAGATGAAGAACCTGTGGGTACAGAATTGACACCAGTTCCAACCACATCAGAGCCACTTGAACATATCAATAACGTTCGTTATTTTCTTCAGTCACGAAATACTCCGCAAAATGTTTTTTTTAATCAATCAGCCAAAGTAGAATTACATATTAATGATATTCATTTCATAAAAATAAAACAAACTAAAATAATTTTTTTTTAAATTAGACTCTTAAGAACAGTTGTTAATGTATCTACTATATTACAAAACATATTTTATGTACCCTCATATACATGTATTAATAAATGTATTAATAATAATACACATCTTTTTTATTTATCGTTCATAGCGAACTTCGCTTATAACGAACCGTTTTCGTCGGTCCTATGAAGTTCGTTAGAACCGAACATTACTGTATTTGGTATCGGTCAACTTTAGGTATAAGACATACTTATATGAAACAACAGAGAATCAAGCAAGGAATTCGGCCAAACCAAAATATACAGGGGGTTCTATTTGAAATAGTTAAGATATCGGTGTTTAAAAAATTGCTTTTTCCAAATATCTTGTATATATTATTTCTCAATAAAAATACGAAAAACGTTAAATTCCATTTAATGTGATTATTAGAAACTTTGGTTTTTCGAAAAGAAATGTAATTTCGATCTACATTTGAAATAAAAAAGTTGACATTGATTCAGGCACAACAGGTCACCCTGTATATACAAAATTATAATAAAATTAAAGTCTAACTCACATCAAATAACTTTTGTATTTAAATTTTGGTTCCGTCTCATATAGTTCCTGAGATAAGGTAGTGGGTGGGGTAGTGCCCCACCCTGTACATAATATATGTCCACGTAGGATGCTTTGGAAAGTATACCTTTTGAGACATCAACTCATCCTCCAAGATCCAGACAAATAAATAATAACAAAACCATTGGTATGCAGTGAAAAATACTCTCAGCAGTACAAAGAAACTAATCTGTAGATTAACACCCTCCCTGCTGGCTTTTTACTTTTGAACACGCCTTAATCGGTAGTTAATGTTCCCTTAGATTAACCTTACCATACATATAACTGGAAATAATCGCGGAATTATTCAGATATCTCATGCAAATCTAGGGAAAAATTAATTTATGGCCTCAGTTCTTTTACTACATCTGACGTCTAGGCCATTATGTAAATTTTACAACTTTTACAAAAACGTTTCCGTCTCAAGAAGAATTTATAGCACGTGCATTTTGATATCATAAAGACAAGAGATTTTTTCCCTTTTCTGTAATCTCACGAGCTTTTATCAACGGGCAAATGTAAGAGCTTATACTCCTATAGTGAACTGAGTTTTATAAGTATAATGTTTTTTGATGTAAGCCTCTCTTCTTCTTCTTAGAGTGCCATGCAGATTCCTGCGTAGGCGTCCATTCTCTTCCTATCAAATTTCTCTATTAACAGCTGCATTTTGTATCTCTCCGAGGCTTCTCATTCCTGTCCACTGCCGAATGTTTCTGAGCCAGGGTAGTTTTTTCTTCCTATTCCTCTTTTTCCTCCTTCGATTTCACCTTGAAGTACCAGGCGTTGTAACTGATAACGTTCTCCCCGTTTTACGTGTCCCAGGTAGGCTATTTTTCTTTTTTTAATTGTGTCGAAGAGCTGTCGGTCTGTTAGTTCAGCTCTTCGGAGAACTTCTTCATTTGTTACATGGTCTACCAAGGGTATTTTTAGCATCCGTCTTAAGATCCACATCTCGAAAGCTTCAATTTTGTTGATCGTGGTTACTTTCAATGTCCACGCCTCCATTCCGTAAAGCAGAACTGCCCAGACATATCATTTTACCATTCTTTATCTGAGGCTGAAGTTTAAGTTTTTGTCAGTGAGAAATTTTTTTAAGTTTTAGAAAGGTTATTCGTGCTTGTTCTATTCTGCACTTTATTTCTTGGTCTGGATCCCATGTTTCATTGACCATGGGTCCTAGGTATTTAAACTGTGAAACTCTTTCAATGTTTTTTCCGTTTGTCTGTATCTGGGTGTTTGTTGTGTTGTTTCTACTGATCACCATAAACTTTGTTTTGCCAATATTAATTTTAAGGCCTAGATTTCTACTCGCCTCAGTGACTCGATTTAGTAGGATCTGGAGATCACCTGCATTATCTGCTATTATGGCAGTGTCATCTGCATACCGGATGTTGTTTATGGGAATTCCGTTTTCTCTTATGCCAATTGAGTTGTTCGAAACTGCCTCCGTAAATATTCTTTCCACATATAAGTTGAATAACATTGGGGATAATATGCCTCCCACCCAGATGTTTTAGACTATATCTTTAAACTTGAAATATAAAAAATGGCATGATAGAAATAAATGTACTCACTGTTTGGTTGCTACGAAGTTGTAAGTGCGGTCCTGTCGCAGGCGTCTTACAGGTAAAAGTACGATTTACAATGTCTTTTTCAATTTGGACCATACGAAGTTGTCTAGGTCTTCCAGCGTGTCCACCACGATGTGGATTCAGACATCCTGCGTCTCTAGCTCTTTGCACGAACAAGACAAGTCGACGAGGTACAGGGTGAGTACGGTTAGGGAAACGATCGGCATACACTCGCGAAGCCGCAGCGGTATTTGCCCACACTCACTGTACATTAAAATCATGTCCACAGGTCATTATTGTTATAAGCGTGCGCCATTGTTGTTGTTTTTAAGGGCCTATCGTTAGATATAACCAGTCAAGCACTCTCGTACACTATGCCACAGTGACGCGACGTATGACGAACTGCCTGTTTTAGCGCTGCCTTGTTTGTGTGATATTATGACAAGGTGAGCCATTGCCCAGGGACGGACTTAGAATTGAGGATTTCTTTAGCGGTCAGTATCTTGTTTTCTCTAAATATTTCGTTTATATGTTACTGGGGAAAAACACTCATTTTGGCGAGTTAGGTTAGGTTAGGTTAGGTTAGGTTAGGTTAGGGGGGTCAAACGTACAGGCCGTGTTAGGTAACCCCAACACTGCAGCTATTGGCTTATTGTATTGTCCTGTGCGTTTGTTAATCCATGAAGAGTTTTGTGACCTTGATGAGGTCTAAGAGTCTCTTCGCGATATCTCGATTGGGGAGTGATTTGGGGTTATTTGATGGTAGATGTTTTCTTAGGCCGCAGTGTCAGGTTAGGAGGCCGGTTATTAGCCTAGTTTCTTTCCTATTTAGTTTTAGGATCTCTTCAGCTAGTTTTGGTGTGGGTTGTTTCACCATCAGCTTGCTGTGTCTGAGCTTTGGATGTGACTGCCAGTATTTTAGGTGCTGTGAATGCACCCACTGGTTTATCGTAGTTTTTACCAAAGACCTTGAAATGCCTATCGCCGGTTCGGGGCCGGTAAAGCTGGATGCCGATCCGTTTCGTGCTAAGGTATCTGCTTTTCCGTTCCCTTCAATTCCCTTGTGACCTGGCACCCATTTCAGGGTTACCTTGTTCGTGGCACTAAGTTGTTTGAGGTTTTCTAAGCATTCCCAGACGAGTTTGGATTTAATTTGGCAGCCGTTAAGAGCTTTAATCGACGCTTGGCTATCCGAGCAGATAAGAATGTTTTTACTATTGTATCCCCTTCTTATGTTTTCTCTCAGACAATAGTCGATTGCATATATCTCTGCTTGGAATACAGTGGCGTAAACTCCCAGAGGTTGTTGTCACATCTGGGAGACTGCCCGTGAATTCCTGCTCCTGTTCCATTGTCTGTTTTGGAACCGTACTGGCGAGTACTGAGTTTTGCGATGTTAATGTTCCAAGACATGCTCCATAAATAACGTCAAAGAATAAAAAAGCTGTCCTGTTTACCTTCTATAACATTTCATTATTTTTTACGTGTGGCTAACATCAGTTATTTATAAGCCGACAACGGATGTAATTTGAACTTTAAAGGGCGGGTTCTTTTTCAAATGTGTATGTTGACGGTTATTGTTGATTTGTAATTGTATCTCTTTCGCCCACACAGCATGCCTCTCATGGGTTTGGTCGCTGATATTCGTCTTGATTCACTGACCAGCCCTTTTCGAGATTCAATTACATAGAACAAGGTGTTTTAACGTGTCCTGTAGTATCTGTCTGAAGTATTTTTGAATATTTTTCAGTAGGTCTAAACGTATCTAAAATGGTTATCTGGCTTCCTGTCATGATGGAAATTTGTATCGTGTTTAGTTTGAGAAGGCCAATTTCAAATCAGGCCGTTGTTTTGAGTTTCAGCCTCAGGTAACGAGCATCAACAATTTTCACTCCCTCAGATCTTCAAGTTCAACTTACATATTTAGAATCCTTATCTGGCTTCCTATTAGGATGAAAACTCGTATCTTGTATAGTTTAAGGGTGTTGATTTAAAATCCAGCCGTTGTTTTGGGTTTCAGTCTCGTTTAACAAAAATCAAAAATTTCGGATCTTTCAGATCTTGAGGTTTGCCTAAAAAATTGAAAATCTTTATTTGGCCTTTTATTAAGGTGGAACCTCGTAGTTTGGATAATTTGAGCGTGCTGATTAGAAATTCGGCCGCAATTTTGAGCTTTAGTCTCGTTTGACGAAAATCAAAAATTTCGGATCTTTCAGATCTTGAGGTTTGCCTAAAAAATTGAAAATCTTTATTTGGCCTTTTATTAAGGTGAAACCTCGTAGTTTGGATAATTTGAGGTTGCTGATTAGAAATTCAGCCGTGATTTTGAGTTTCAGTCTCGTTTGACGAAAATCAGAAATTTCAGAGCTTTATTCAGATCTAGAGGTTTGCCTAAAAAATTGGAAATCTTTATTTGGCTTTCTATTAGAAGGAAACCTCATATTTTGGATAATTTGAAAGTGCTGATTAGAAATTCGGCCGCGATTTTGAGTTCCAGCCTCCTTTGACGAAAATCAAAAATTTCAGACCTTTCAGGTCTTGAGGTTTGCCTAAAAAATAGAAAATCTTGATTTGGCTTTCTATTAAGAAGAAACCTCATATATTGGATAATTTGAGGGTGCAGATTAAAAATTCGGCCACGATTTTGAGTTTCAGTCTCGTTTGACGAAAATTAAAAATTTCAGATTTTGAGGTTTGCCTAAAAAATCGAAAATCTTTATTTGATTTTCTATCAAGATGAAACCTCGTGTTTTGGATAATTTGAGGATGCTGATTATAAATCCGGCCGCAGTTTTGAGTTTCAGGCTTGTTTAACGAAAATCAAAAATGTCAGATCCCTCAGATCTTCAGGTTTACCTCTAATAAATTGCAAATCTTTATTTGTCTGTCTATTAAGGTAAAACGTCGTGTTTTGAATAATTTGCTGATTATAAATACGGCTTTTCTTTTGCGTTTTATTCTCAGGTAGAAAAGATTAAAAATTTCAGACCCTTAGATATTCAAGTTCCTTTGTATATCTAAAATCTAATCTAACAACAAATATTCGGTTAAACTTGAACAAATACCAAACCCACAGCAAATAGTACTATAACCATATAGCTATAACTTATCCCTTGGTGTCATTCATGATAATCTGTGTTAACCCAGAAACATCATACGTGGCATTATAAAAAGGAAAACCCCCTGCGCAATAAAAGATATACTGCCTCTATAGGAACTATAATAAAATGCGTGTAAAATCGCTTCAGGGGGAGAGAAGCCCCATATATTTCCCCGCAAATTGTTTTTCACCCAGGAAATCGCCGAGCTTTGCATTTTTTTCTGTCATTAGTTTTGTTTGTGCCTGCGGAAGGACAAATAGCGATGGCAGTTTTTTTGTTCATTCCGAGAAAGTTTGGTCGAAAATAAATGGTAATATATTAGAGTGATGAAGTGCTATAGGTTTTTTTTATTCTGAGGGAAATGATATCGCTATGGAGTAGGTAGAGGAAAATTGCTAATTTGGCTTTATTATTGGGTTTATTTCAAGCACGATATTTTTTTGTTGAAATTAAGGGTATAAGTAGTCATTATTCTCAACCAAGTACAGCACATACACCTAATTTTTTGCGGCCTTTTTTAAGGGACGGTTCAAACAATACTTGAATGCTTTGGGGACGTTAAAATTATTGGTTCTTAAGGATTTATAAAAAGTTGCAGGTCTGTGTAGTATATTTACCGCCCTATGTTATACAGGGTTATTCACGTTATTCGACCTTTAACCGTATAAAAAAATTAGGCATTCCCATTTTAAAAAATCAAGTTATCGCTGATCGAAGTTTCCTTAATTAATCGACCGATTTCTCCAAGCATAAACGTAATTTAAATTTGACAGTTTAATCAAAGCTGATGCATTTTATGCTTAGTAACATGGCAAAGTCACAGCCTTCCAAATTTTATAACCTCTGCGATATTCAATTTTTTCCTAATATCTACTTATACAGAAAATGGTGATTTACACCTAAACGGTTTGCTTTAAGTCTCATGTATGATATATAAAGTTACAATAGAATTCACCAAGGAATCTGAATATGCAATAATATACGGGGTGCTCCATCTAAAAAAACATAGCTTTGATACATTTCGTGCTTTTGGGACACCCTGTATAACATGAAAATATTTTTAAAATGTAGCCTTTATGCGTCTCTATCCATCCGGAATTATTGTTTTCTTTTTTATCAAATACTTTAGCCAAAATGCTCCGTGTCGAATAACGTGAATAACCCTGTATAGTGCACATATAAATGACTACTCAGCATACCTATTTTTTTAATGTTAAGGGTTCCATTAAATCCAAATCATTCACAGTCATAAATTTCAAGTATGAGGCATCCCAGACCCTCCTTAGTGGATGAAAGTATCTAGCCGCGTCATTCCCAGGATTGGTGTTTAAATTTTATGAAAAAAATAAATCTCGATAGATCAACAAGCACGAAATACCTTCAGTTTTCCAGTATAAACATCTCAAGTGAACATGGTAAACAACTTAATCTTTTTAAGACATATTTGTAGTAGCGCTTGAGAAAAGTCTCTTATTTTATTATCTACTTTAGAGGCTTAGCATTAAAGGTATATTAAAATAATTAAATTTGATTCACTTCTGTGGTTGCTCTACTTGCCCGGATTTTTTTGTACATTTATCTCCAATTTGCATATATGATAATAATATCAACTTGGAATAAGAAAAAAATCATGATTTATTTACACTATGGGGTTTTGCACATCGTATCTATGTAAAATTGTTTTGTATAATCAAGTCTCCATATTATTTGTATATATATTTTAGGTCATAGGTAACATGAAAGAATAGAATCCAGTCCCAAAGAAATAAATGTCAAACAACAAAAATTACCTGAATTCCTATAAGCTTAATTTTTGGGAATCTTAGGCTTTCTCAGTTGCGTTAAATAAACTAGCAACAACTAACGCCAGATCTTTTTATAAGATATCCCGGCTAGATTCTGAAAACATCATGGTTTATCAAAAATGTCATGCCTCTTACATTTAAATTATTAATGCTTGTTATACACTTCACGTAATTGTAACGTTTTGTCACATACTAATTTCGGCGCGAACTTCTAAGGAATACAAATTAGTAAGTTTGTGGTCGTTTGTCGTCCCTATAAAAAGTTTGGATGAGATAAAAATTGTATCATGGGAAATCAAGCGCTAATTTGGAGAGCGTAGCAGCAAGCGTCAACTTTTACTAGACACGACACGTATATGGCAACAACTAACTAGTATCTTGTGTCTGAGCGACTACTTGATTACTTATAAATTATTCTGAGAGCAGTTCATACGAGCGTAGGAGACAAAAACAAATTAATGGTTATTCTGGGCGTGTCTTAAAAACATTTAATGAGATAGTAATTCAATCAATAAACAAATGACCAAAATAAAATAAGTAAGATCGCAATGAAACCTTTAAACGATAACTTACTAGAACTAGGTACCTAATTTAACATCAATAAATTGTTGGGCCTGTATCAAGAAAAACGCTCGAGATGACACATCTGGAAATTAAATGAAAAGATACCTGAGTAATCAATTCACTAAAGAAAAATACATTTTAAAAGTAGGTTATAGGTTTAATTAAAGAACATAACGTTATTTTATACTGGTTTGATTCACATACCCTACGGGTTACATACAAATTGTGTAGGCATACAAATCACACAGAACGTAAGTCAAGCATCTCTCGGGTCATGGGTATTAAGGGTCAACTCGCGAAATAGCTCTCCGATCACTACGGCGGAGAATTATCATGATAACTGTTGTAACGATGGGCGTCGCGTGTCGTCGTGGCGAGGGAATTGGAATCGGTGGACACCCAGACGTCCACGTTCCATGGGTTCGGGATATTGACAAACGAGGTTAGGGACGAATTGACATTGAGAGAGAGAGGGATGATCCGTGAAGATGTTCTGTAGCTCTGTGTTGACTTTGTTAATTGTTTTGTGTTCTTAAATGTTTATATTATAAAATAGATGGGAATAGAAATTAAAAGAAAAGAGCCAGTTATATTAAATAGATGGTTAGGATTTATTAAAAATAAAATATGTAACGTTTGGACGATCTTTTCTTAGAGAGTGCTGAACTGCTGAGAATGTGTTATCACTTAACTATGATAGATACTACGCTAACAAGCAGGAATTGAACTGATGGGGGCCCCGTCTACTAACTGATATATAATGGATAGTGAGTACACTGTATTAAGCCTGCCTTAACTATTTCTATAACTAAAATCGTTATATTTTAGGGCTGGTTCCTGAAGAGTTATGAGAACTATGTGTATATAAAGGTTATCTCCCACCTGTATCTACGAAGTGTGCCTGCGCTGAACACCAGGTTCTTCTTAACCTCAGTATTTAAACATCCATATGCGGAGCGAGGATGGTGTTCCCATCAATCATAACCATCAAAGCGATAGCAGGGTACTATGTTGCATCCAACGATGTAATGGAGATATGTGCTACGTAGTAGTGCCAATGGGACAGTCGTGTCAGTTATGATCCTCTGGCCTCATGCAATGCAGCTCATGCAGAAGAGGCAGATGGTGTGGAATGCGAAGCAGGTTATAGGATCGCAACAAGAAGTAGCAGAAGATGTAGAATTAGAATCGTAAAATAGAAAGAAAAAAGGCCTGTGGACAAAACACATGCATTAGCTGACTGAAAACAGGTAAGTTCTCTATATTTCCAGAATATTTTAGCTAAAAATGTGAGATTGAAAGTGAAATTCTGTTAATAAGGTTAGACACCTACCGTTGATGTTGTGTGGCCTTTAAGAGTGTTTTCCTCTTTCGACCTATCATAAATCCCACAGGTGTGGTGCTTAACAAGCAGAAAAGTCGAATTCAACTGGGTTTTAGCCCTCTAAAATCCACTAACGTGTGACCACCCGGTCTTACAAGGGTCCCAGAAGGAAAAGTCAAAATGTCTGCCTTTCCCCAGAAAACTGGCGCTAAACCAACTTCTGTCAGACAACCATCAATTGTCTTCAGTGACAGATAGACAGAAGACAGACGAATGGGGAAACCCAACCTTATTTTTCCCTACTGTGAAAATGTAAACAATAGATGTTGTAACGAAATACCCTAATTGAACTTTAATACTAATTTTTCTTCCTTTTTCAGGTGATGCAGTACTGTCCAGATGACAACAAGGTACGATTCAAGAATACTTCGTAGAATACATATAGGATAAACATTGTACAATCCAACATAAATAAAGGAGTTTGAAAATATCAAGTTGTTTTGATGTCTAAGTAACCTGAGCTAGTTCTAGTAATCTAGGTAAGATATCATTTACACTTAACTTACAATATACCTTACATGCTAAAGTACATTAATAATAACCTCTCTATGTCAAGCGACAACACAGTCTTCTTTGCAGAGACTAAAAATTCTAAATCAAATTGTCAGTTTCTCAGAACCTGTAACACTGTGAGGCCAACTCACTAAGATACTAGAGGCCAACTCGCAAAGTATCCACTCTTTTGTACTAGTTCAGCACGAGGGGTCAACTCGCGACGTACTTCAAGATTGTTACCTGTTTTCATATCGCAGACATTCAAGAGTTGAATTATCAAACCATTAATGGTATAAATGTGTATATGAAAGTTTTAGTCAATTGTCTAGTCAACTAGTCCTCAAATGAATTAATAAAGTAAATCAATATATCAATGAATAGAGACACAACTGGTAGAATTGAGTACTCTGTGAGATAAACCCACCCAAGCTGTTGCACAATCACAAAGTAGGAAGTATAACTAGGTACTATATGAAATGACATTTACGGTAAACATTATAAATATAACTTCGGACCTTATTTTAATATAACGGACCGCCTAAATTATTGTGAAGCTCATCAGACTGTTTAGAAAATAATATCGGCCGGATATTTAGTTGTTTATCTTACATTCGATTGAAATTCAGTCTATCCGAACTCTTTAAGGCATCGTTTTTACGTTGTATTTTTAACTACACTCTTGGATAATAGTATTTTTGAATTATAAAATTTTCTCACCCTGACACAAGTCTAAACCAATTGACTCGGTATGTTTCACATACTAATGTTACTGAGGTAGTTTTGGGGGCGGATACAAATTGCAGCGAGGGTCCCTTTTCGGCGTAGTCTACCAGTTTGGAGGTATTCTAAAAATTAATTTGGATTTGTATATCAAAATATTATATAAAAATAATATTATGTGACAGGTCAAATTAATTTTTATCTAAAGGAACAATTTAGTGGCATTTACTTACCTACTTCTGTTAGTGATCTTGAAAACTATATGACATCACAATGCCTTTTTTAAATTACAAACCCAAAATTTTATTCGCACTTATTGTTATAGAGAATTCTCTACTTAACTAACTAGAACTTAACTAGAAAAGTTAATTTCTTGATACATATTTCCATTATTTTAGGCAATTTCGACAATATCAACAATTATTGTGACAATTTTGATACTTTTTTGCAATTTTCGGAAGGTGATAATATACCCAATGCGCGGTTTTGTTTACACTGAAACTAATAAATCCTTTTGTTAGCGCAGTTAATAATAAAACAAAAACTATTGACACTGAAAGCAAATTATACTTTTCTAAATTTTTAGTTGTTAATAATACATAACATTATGTACAAACATGTTCGTAAATCGTCTTAGATCAATATATACATAAAAAAACATAATTACTAACTAAGGTTCTCACCATAAAAATGACATACACTTTTTATATATTCTAATCCACTTATCCTATTTTCATTGAGTAATAAACCTATTCTAAGATTCAAAAAATCTTGCTTCTTTTTAGTTGTTGCATTTGGAGCGTGCTTTATTCTCACACTATTCATTTTAATGTATGTGTCTGTTTGAGTATTTATCAAAGACTCTCAAAAATAAACAATGAGGATGGCTGTTATAAAAACTCCTATCCCTAACAGAGGGTCGCCCGCTGCAATTTACATGTTTACCTGAAATGGAAAAATAACCAGCCGCTGCAATTTTCATATCCCGGATTAAGAATACTTGACCATCGCTGCAATTTACAATCGCCGAGTTTTGGTGCCCGACTATAGTTTTTACTTATAAGGAAGGGTAGTAGTGTTCAGCAAGAAAAGAACCACCAAAGATGTTCAAATTATCATAGGAGCTCCATCTTATGAATGCAGGATATTGAATAACACGAACGTTAAATTTTTTATCATCGTTTGACAGTCTGGTCGTGTATTGAAATGGTCGCTAACAGGTCTGGGTCACTGCGACAACATGCACAGCGATGCAGCATACAGCGCACCTGGTCCAGACATGCTCCTGCTCTTGCGACCCGATCTCAAGATTCATTCAGCCAGCATTCGCTCGTGCACTTCATGTACAGTGTTGCCAACTAGACTTTCCCGTTCTCAGCAGACGTCGTTAACAAAAATCAGTAAAGTACTCATCAGTCTTGTCTCTTATTGTAGTTGAATGAATGAAGTTGAAGAGCAAAAAAATCTTCTGTGACCTGATGACGGGAGGATGACAGAAGTGTCAGAATGATCATACACAGATTTAAATCTTCAATCGCTCAATTTTTTTTAACTTCAGGAAACAAATGAAGGCCACAGCAAAGTTGAAAGAGTAGGGGGTGAACAATAATGTTATAAGTTATAAATTGAATTGGGATTTTGAATTTAAAAAAAAATATATTTTTTTCTTGTGATAGTTGGAAAGATCATATATAAGTTTTATAACAAAACTATGTTTGTTTTCTTTTTTTCCGCAATATCTCAAAAGCTATACCGAAAAACGCCGACGGCTCCCGAGCCCGTGTGACGTCACAAGGGTGGTCATGATTCTCCTTTGGCCAACGACGTCTTACTCCGATAGTAGATTATAGATTTTTGGTACTGGATTAAAAAAATCCCTCAAACTTCGTTTTTAGGCGTTTTAGGGGTTCCTGATAATTTTTAACTTTTTTTGGGTGGTGTGAAATTTGGGGTGGTTGGGGGTTGGGGGGGTTGTAAAATGGAAAAATTTGTTGCTTTCATATTAATAGACTGTCCACTGACCTGTGAAGGAAGACCTAGCGGCATAATACCCTTTTTTAGGTCCATCCGCACATTTCCTTGGCTATTACAGAAAGCAAGGGACTTAGAATCTTCTGACGTATACATACGAGTGTTGCTTTAGCTTTAGATCGTTCTGAATTTAGTAACATGCAAATTATGGAATTGATTGTAATGAAATTTAGATACAGTATTATTACCGTGGCAAGGATGAAAAATGCGTATGGTTTTCAAAAATCGTGTCAGTGGCGGCACAGCAATAATGAAAAAACTAAAAATATAAAAATAGCTCAAACTTCGTTTTCAAGCAATCTGGGGGTTCCTGATTGTTTTGTTTCGTCCAGTTAAGCTGGCAGAATAAAAATTGTGTCGTTTTAGTTCCTACGGAGAGATTTAGGAAACTACTGACTAGTTTTTGTGTTGTACGTCTTTTGAGGACAGGCGGGCGATGATTTGGTTGCAAGGGATCTCAGACTATAGCTTTATACAAAGGGAAAATACTAAAATGATATTACTGTTATGTGTGGAAAGTACTGAATCAATCAACTTGACTCTATTTTATTTCAATGTAACTTTTGAATTATTGCGAAACAAAGAAAATAAAAACAGTTTTGTTGTAACATTTATGGATCTTTCTATTTATCACAAAAAAAAATTGTTCAAAACCCCAATTGTAGAGAATCGTAATTGTTTTGGTTTAATCTGGTGCAACACGCGTCATAATATAGGCCACTAGATTTGTTCTAGTTTTAGGTTATCATATTGCGAAAGTTGATGACAAAGATTTGCGAATGTTTAGTAAATTGTTATTTTATCGATGTAAGCATAACATAGGCTGTTTGTTACATAAGCATCACCGAGTTTACTTTCGGGATTTTGAGGACAAATAAAAAAGATATTCCAAAGTCGTTTCACTCAGAGGGTTATCCCCCAAATAACCACAGATACACACCAAGTTACTTGAGGTGTTCTACAGAATGTTGAATATGAAAAATAATCACAATCTTCATGCGTGTTGTATAGGTATCTCTCATTGATAAGAGAACCTTGGTATCTAACATCATCATCCTAGTCACAATGTCTTTACAGACATATTGTGAAATCGTAAAATACATTAAAGTCGGAGCTAGAGTATTGCCGACACGAATATTAATAATAGCTTTGAAAACTGTAGCTCGCCATCGTTCGCGATTTACTGTCAGTTCAGTGGCGATCTTCATAATCATATCCAGCAAGTGTTTCGTCGTATCCACCCAGCGTGTAGGGGAACGGCCACGGCGCCACCCATTCGGGGCATGACTCTGAACTATAAGTTTCTCCATATTATCGCTTCTGTGAATATGTCCGAAGAATGTAAGCATTCTCGTCGACACAATGGAAGATAGTCTCTTTGGACTACCAAGCTAACATACTTATCATCAAATTTTGATTTCCCTGAAAGTACTTCGGCCATCTCAGGGCTTTCAGTGCATCCCTAAAATGGCAACGCCGCCCTTTTTTTCCGATGCATCGGCCATTGATAAAACCGGACCCGAGTCCGTCAGGTCATTAATAATGCATGAAACGCTGCAATACATCCAAGTCATTGATTTCAGAAGTATGCGATGTTGTTTTGGAATTCTATTGTTGTCTTATCAACAAAAAGAGTGAGTACATCGAGATAAATTATACATATAGTTTTTTAAATGCCGGTTATCTCGAAAGGTATCTAAAGAAACAGGAATTGCTCTGCAATGGCACGAAGCATCCATCATAACTTCTGAACAGGTTATGTTTTGCCGTGAAGCTTTGCATGTTTAAGTTCATAGTAAAGATAGGATGATTGAGCAGCAAAAGAGAATATCTGTTTTTTTTAAGAAAAATGTACAGCCCGGACTCCGACACACCGAGCTGCCGTTCCATCCACCGACTATTAAATCAAATAGACACTTTTACTCATTCATGAATTTCAGTTTTACTCATTGCATACATGGCTCGGGCGTGCTCGGGGCAAAACACGGAGAATTGTCAACAAAGTTGACCTTGAACGACCAAATTCCAGAAATGGCATGTGAAGTCATAGGCGTCCCATAGTAACGGCAATCTGGGTAGTGAAAACTAGAAAGCCCACCGAGCCTGAGACCAAAGTATAAGTGAGAGAGTTAAAAAACAAACCATTATGAAAAAAGTTTATTCATGTTATAAGTACAGAAAGGTAAATTATTACAATAAAAATGTTGAAATAATATAGGTAATAATTTTTATTAACTATGTGCGAGTTGAGGCAGAATTATCAAATCCAATCAAATCAAAAATTTTATTATTATTTCATAGATACAAACTTATGTATGTGAACATCGTAAAAAATCCTACTAAAGTCTTAAAAAAATTATCCTAAAAGGATATCATTAAATTTATATAAAATATGTATATTACAAACTGTCTCACATAAGAATGCACACTACATGAATCTCGTACACCAGAAGATTTACAAAGATAATTAAATATGAGAAAAGTTGCGCCTTGCTGAACCTTGCAATATGACGTTTTAAAGATTTTAAAATTCCGAGTACTGCTGAAGATATTTGGGAAAAAAAGTAATTTTCCTGATTTGGTTTTTATATTTTTCTCACTTTATTTGAAAAGATATGACAATGCAAATTTCGCATTCGTATTGCAAGTTTTCCTCCTCTATAAACTTATTTTATTAGATTTTCAATCTGACTTTTCGTTTCTTAGCAACCATCATCAACTTTGGTTTTTTAAATACTTGACAACTTTTAGATATTGAACCGAGAATTAAGATGGGAAGGCAACTCATCCTGCTGGAACCAGATACGGTTGTTTACCGTCATATCTTTTTAAATGAGGTGAGAAAAAAATAAAAACGAAATCAGAAAAATTCGATTTCTCCCAAATATTTTCGGAAGTACTCGGCATTTTTAAATTTTCAAAACACCATTTTGCAGGGTTCAGCAAGGCGCAACTTTTCTCAAATTTAATCATTTCTGTAAATCTTGTGGTATACGAGATCCTCATAGTGTGCATTCTTATGTGGGACACCGTATACATATTTAGAATACATAACAATACATAAATGTAAAAACCTAATCTAAAAACAGATTTTTCAAGTAAACATTTTTTTAACGTTCTCTTAAATTGAATTAATTATTGTGCTCATGTTTTAAATTTCCAATAGTAGTTTATTAATTAGCTTTGGTTCCAGAAATGTATAGATACGTTAAGTCGATTACTTGCAATTAAAAATTGGTTCTGGTTTCTTGTATTGTAGGTGTGATACGCGTTATTATTTCTCAAAAACGAATCACTATTATTTAATACATAAATACACATTTCATATATTGCAATAGACGGCACAGTTAAAATTCCATATTTTTTTTAATATGGCTCGCAAGAGGTATATTTTGTAACGTCAACCGGTCAACTATACACCCATTATGCTTTTTGCGACTTAAAAACATTGTGAGCGTGGGAAGAAACGCCCCAAAAATGAATAACAATAATAATAATAACGTTTATTTATAAAAGTTACAATACGTGTTCCATATATAATTAAATAAACATCAAAAATCCGCAGAAGGTGGAACACCTTGAAGTTGAACGCAGCAGAAATATAAACTGATAATAATATGTCAGTGAGAAAATCCATCATATGTACTAATATTGTGACCTGTAGGAGGGCTTTGACTTGAAGTTTACAGGTGAAAAAAATACTACTTAAGGCACACAGAGAGCAAGATCTGGACTGTAGGAAGGGTGCGCGAAAAGTTTCGGTCCTGTCGTGGTATGTCTGAATACAAAATTAATAATTCGTTGGAAATCTACTACTTTACTGGTGACTAAATAAGATTGTTTTTGTAAAAACGCTTCTTATCCGCGTCGACCTACTTTCATCTGCCTTTTTAACTGTTTCATGGTGAATTCTTAAATTAAAGTACTGTTTTAAAATTAACTTAATTAGTTGAGAAGCATGTCCGTCTATAGGGTCGTCATCATATAAATGATTTTGGAAGAAGTTGAATATAGTTGACGGTAAAGTTTCCATGGTGTTATTAATTAAAAGTAGTGAAACGTTTTTGACATGAGTGTTGAATAGCCCTGTTGTTTTTGAAAAAAATCTGAAATATTTCTCTGCCGCTCTGCAGACATTGATAACCATGGCAGAAGCTATTATTAGATTACCAAATTGTTTTCTGCGCTGTAATAAAGAAACAACTGTTTCAGACTCTAACAGATCTTTGCACTTCTCACATGAAATGTATTTTTTCAAGCTCCTCACTACAAACCCAGATATATATGCAACCACATCTTCATTGAACATTGTGAGACCCCAAGCATAAGACGAGGACTGATATATTGCAATGTCATTTTTTATTTTTTGTAAAAAATCTGAATATTCCGTAGTTGACAACATATCAGTCCCTTCGTCATCTACAGTGAGTTTTTGACCACTACCACAGGATAAAATAGGGAGATTTTCATTCAGAGAAATATTTCCACTGCTTGGGCCACCAATTTCAGTATGCACAAGAAGCCTTTTATAAGCAGCTTCAAACTGCCTTGCAGAGGGATTATTATTAAAACCACCTTTGCTCCGAATAGCGCCAAAGAATAGTTCTAGATGGTCTTGTGACAACTTATTCGTCAACACGTATTTTAAATGATGGCTTTCTATGCAATATTTCTGATAGAAAAGTTTCAAACTTTTTATGCATATCAAGAATCCCAAAAATCCTACTTTTCGTGGGGACTGACTTATAGGCGTGTTATTCAATTTTAAACTATGGATATACTCTTCCATTTTATTCAAGAACTCGAAAAAAGAATCTTCAGTTGCTGGGGATAAGGGGCGTTTAAAATGATATTTTGCAAAACGATTTCTAGAATTGAAAACATCAAATATGTTATTGAACAATTCTACAAACCTTGCTGTTGGTTCGGCATTAGCAAACTGTGGCGATTTAAGATCTTGACTTAAATAAAGTAAAGCGTCAGCCACACTCTTACTTAGAGTCTGAGTTGCTAGTTTCACTTTCATTTTTTCCCGTGACCACCCTAAATGCCTTGATCTTAGCTTAGTCCCCAAGTGCAAGCCTTGATCATATTGAGCATCACAGAGCCTGACTATGAAGTTCCAATCTATTTGGTTATTGGCATCATCAGTGAGCAGTTTCTGCGAGCCAAATGTGTTTCTGACCAATTTGATCATGTGGCATGGGTCTAGGAATATAAAAACGTCATCTCCAGTAACTGGATGGGTAAACGACGTTTTTAGTTGTTTAGGATCCTTGAAGTCAGCTCCTAGATGAGATGCCATTGCAAAGTTGACAGCAGCACCATCAAACGTCAGAGAGGACACAGTAATGCCAGACTCATGAAGAAATGACAAGCACTTTCTTACTAATTCGGCTTTCTCACTCCCTGCTAGCCCATTTAAGAAAAAATATCCAACTGGTATTTTCCATGAGCTATTAACACAAACCAACATAAATACCAGCACCTCTTTTGCCTCTGGTAGAACATCTGAATCTATCCCAGCACCTATATCTACATACCCACTAAACTTGGTTCCTGTCCATTCTATCAGCTTACGTATGGACATTTCATCTAGCACTAAATTACAAATAACAGTGCTATCCCTAGAAGCTGCTTCTTCCTGTCTTAATCTCAATGCATTGAGTGCCTCCTGAGTAAAGCCAGGTGATCCATTTATAGATTGATACCACTTTGAAATTGTGCTGAGGTGAGGCAGAGATCTATTGAATGTTTTGCGCACAAAGTTATACGCCCTTGGGGAATAAAACGAAAGAGTAAGCGCAAAAGAGCGTAAACATGTACTATACTTCTGAGTAGAAGGGGTTTTCAAAGATCTCTCAAATACTGCTAGTGCTGCACCGCTCAGAGAAGCCTGGAAAATAAAAACACTATAAGTTTATTGATCACATGAAAAAGCATCGTATGCAGTTTATAGTCCTTAATGATCTTACAAAATTCTCAATCTATTTTTGTGGCAGTAAGACATCAATTAGTAATGTTAAATATTATATGCTTGGTACAAGTGCCATAATGATTGACTGAAGAAAAAGCATACCTTAAGAACTGCTTCAGCCGACTCTGAAATATATGATTTTTTGCGCAACACTGTACATAGCCCATTTAGTGTTTTCACCCGTTTCCTTAGTGAACCAACTGTAGTCTGGAGATTGTGGATTTTTTTACGTTGCTGAACTATTGTTTTTTTCATCAGCTGCCAATTTTTCTTTGCTTTTGTTGGTGAGGCAAAGTCATCGCTGGACAAATCACCAACGTAAAATTTTCTCCTTCTGGAAAAAATTGTATTTTATTATTGCATATGTCTTTTCTCAAGGACACCCAGGAGGGGAGAAGTTAATTGTGGTCAAAAAATGTTGAATAATGAATCTACAGACATTCTATCCATTCTAGCCGTCTAGGGGGAAAATAGTGAAGCAAGGAGAATCTTTATTATGCTATAGCAGTTAAATTCACCACTCTCTTGAGTGGTGAGGTTAAATGCTGGTGTTAGTAACAGAACCAGCTGCAAACAAATATTTTCTACACTAGGTGTTACGACTCTGCCATCATTATATATTTTTAAACTACTGATGTATGTGAAGCTAAATATCGACAACTTCTGCAGGCTTAACTATCATAACAACTACTCAACACGAAATAGTAATACATTAATTGTCCATCTCATAGACTTGTTAACTCAGAAAATAGTCCAAAACTTATGGCAATCAATTTGTATAACAGATTACCTAACTGTTTCAAAAACATGCCTGTTTTAAGCTTGCTATTCTACTAGTGGGTATCTTGAAGACATTTTAACTTATAAATATTTTTTTATATGTACATGTGCAAGATTTAAATTTTCCTGTGTTTATGACTATATGACGTTTTTAAGGATTTTAGATAATTAATATCATATTCTATTTATTTATCTGATATTGTGTGTTGCAATACTCCCTGTAATCATTGCATTATATACTAATTATTTTTATCAATCAATATTTTTTAATGTACATGTAAACCTAGTGCTAATTTTATGACATGTTTTATATCATCTGTGATGATCGAAAGAATATAGATTCATCTATCTATCTACTGTATCTAAAAATATTTGTATCATAATTGTATTGCTGAACAACAAATCCTTTATTTATGTTGATTTTTTTTAATGACAGAATTCACAGCATTCTTTTTTGAAGTTCAAATAAACAACTAAATCTAACCGTTATACTGTAACATACCTATGACTCAAAACAAATGCAAATG
Organism: Callosobruchus maculatus; assembly: GCA_951848785.1. Taxonomy (NCBI): domain Eukaryota; kingdom Metazoa; phylum Arthropoda; class Insecta; order Coleoptera; family Chrysomelidae; genus Callosobruchus; species Callosobruchus maculatus. Next base: position 942,603 of record CATOUR010000184.1, read on the forward strand.
TATAAGAAATTCTGTCCTGTCTATAGTATTTGGACTGTTATGAATGCAACATGATAAAAGGTACAAAAATAGAAACTTACTTCAATATATGGCTTTTGATGGATAAATCTACAGGTTTCCCCTTTGCTTCTGAAGCAACAGTAGCTGAAGCATTTGCTTCTAACAACTGCTCAGGCTCTGAAGCAGTACTTGTAGATGAAGTAAATGAGCTGAAAAAAATTAAAAATACAAAAGCTGTCATCGTAATTAAGTAAATTTGTAAACATACCTCTGCATAGCAGGGTTTTCGGCTGGTGTTCCACTCATTTGTAGTTCCTCAATTCTCAATCTATAGCAAAACACATTAAAATTGGTTAAGATATTGATAGAAATGGTCACTCTTCCAAGAAATTAAAGTTGCAGTTAACATGGTATACCAATTTCCCAAAGAAACACAATGCCTCTAAATAGGTTCTTAATCTAATCATAGTATTGAAAATATGAAGATTAGTCCCTGGATAAAGATTATCTTTTCCAAATACATGCTATATAGGATTACCTACAAGTACAGAAAGGTACTTGTTACCAATGTTTCACTTGTTTCAATAATTAAAGCAGAGTACTAACGTATTTGGGACTAGACTATGAAATATATGTTCTTTCAAAATTACAAAGACAAATACAACAGTCTCACCTTTTTTTACTAGGTGATCCTTCTACACTACTGAAAGAAGTGTCCAATGCACTAGCATCCGAATATCTCTTTGAGGAAGAGTGGCATCGATCCAGCAGCTCCAGCCTAAAACAAATCAAGTATAATAACTTAAACATGGAGTATTTAGGGAAAACTCATAACAATATAACATACAATAACTACCAACAAAATTTAAGTACATACACATAGATAAAATTTGCATGTGTGGTGTTACAGGAGGATGTTTCAGCCAATGTATTTGTATTATTAAAATGTGTTGACCAAGCACTATATTCTTGAGAAAACCTCAACCAATTATGATCAACAAATCAATAAATCAGTGTCCAATGGAGATTATTCTGAGGGTTTCATGTGATGTTCAGACTTGCATTGAAAGATTTAGTCTTGCTGAACATTATTTATCTATTAATTTGAGCTTACAGCATCTGTGGAAGTCATTTGACCAGAATATTTCAAAATACAGAAGAACTCACCTTTTTATAGGACTGCCTTCCAAAATTTCTGACGCAGTCACAGTACTTTCATCTTCTGATCTATCATGTTCTGTTAACAAAGGGCTAAAACACAAATAAAGTTATTATTGGTTGAAAATGAGCCTTAGAACACAAGAAAAGCATAGCCATAGATTTCTTAAGAAGAAAGGATGTATGTATGTATTTGATATGTTATTGAAACTCACTTTTTTTAAGGCTACGTTCTGTGGAAGTATTTGGCCAGAATATTTCAAAATACAGTAGTTTGAAGAACTCACCTTTTTATAGGACTACCTTCCAAACTTTCCGATGCAGTCACAGTACTTTCATCTTCTGATCTATCATGTTCTGCTAACAAAGGACTAAAACACAAATAAAGCTATTATTGGTTGAAATGGGCCTTAAGCGTTGATGACACTGGGCTAGTTTAAGAGTTGCTAGTTGACGAGTTTAAAAGCTAGCGAGTGAGCAAGTGTCGATGACACAAAGAACTTTCCACTAGCTCAGATGATGACACGAGGGCTACTTTACAAGCTGCTGGCAAACTAGCTGGCTTGCAGCTTGTATACTAGCCCTGTGTCATGGACGCTTTAGGACACAAGGAAAGCATAGCCATAGGTTTTTTAAGAAGAACGGACGTATGTATGTATTCGATATGTTATTGAAACTCACCTTTTTTTGGGGCTACCTTCTGATGCACTCACTATGCTTTCATCTTTATCACAATGCCCTGCTGTCAAAAGGCTGAAACATAAACCCAGTTTCCATTAATAAAAAAATCAGGTTAAGGAGCAATTAAAAATAGATACAAGGAAATCATAGCTGTTTTTTTTATGTGAAGTAGTCTTAAGTCGCCAGATATGCATACATAAATGCTTCAAACACATACATTAACATCTACTTTTTATAGAAGCCACAGATAAGCAATTTGATCAAAACAGACTAAATCAATTAAAAAAAAATAATTTTCAAAGTAATGAAAAAATATTTTAAAACAAAGAATCATTTCATAGAAGCTATTTTTCCTATGCTCTCAGTAATTGAATAATTTGATTGAGAGATTATTTATGTTGTATACTGATGTTACAAATTAACATTTTCATCATTAAATCTAAGAGTCTTTAATTAATTACATCATAGTACCTATACCACTCACCTTACAGGGTAGATGCATGAAGGAAGAGCACCTTTTTTCAACAATGTTCTCTTGCCTTCCATAGTGATGAATGCATCAGGCTCAAAATGCTTCGAACACAACCTTGTATCTTTGGGCAACACAGTGTCCTTCAAACCTAGGCGCTGTAACCAGATATCTCTGGTGTCACTATCAGTAGGTAGCCTACAAAAGAGCAGAAGCAGCATATACTAAACCAATTAACAAACACTCTATATAGGAACATTTCAAGATGCAGCTTTCTTAATTTTGAAAAGATTCAGTGGTTACAGCAGTCGAGGAAGTACCTAACACACTGCTATTTTTACTGTGTTCTGATGCTATTTGGCGAAATTCTTTGACAATCATCTAAAATACGGAAATGGACACACAAATTACAAAAATAATGAGGTGAAAACGTTTACCATTAAAAACGAAGCTCTGGAAATGTTGTCTGGACGCCCATGAACGGTAAACAATATAGAAATATTTCCAACTTACCGGTGAAAGGAAAAACCAGCGTTTTCCGGTTTATGTGAATATATCTTGCAGATATAGCACTGATGAACCATTTTTGCAGGATTTTTCACACTTTTTATCAATAATTTCACTCGATTTCGAATAAAGTAAAACGCAGATAAAGCTTCGTCAAGCTGTCAACAATGTCAACTGGCATTTGTCACCCGTTGCTTGTCACTTACCGTTGGCGCCTTGAAATTTGTCTGAATGACTCTAGCGTACTACGTCGTATCGACGTTGTCAAATGTTTCACGGTAATCCTAAAATTGGGGAAAAGTTCTGGGGTACGCATGGTACGCAAGATGGTTTTCCCTAGTTCTTGGGTCCCCTCATTGTCAAAATCAACATCGCAATACCTACGAGGGGGGATCTGTATATGTATGCAATGAGCTGAAATGTAAATAGATATGTCTATTTGATTTAATAGTCGGTGGTTCCATCACTCAAAGACTACTCTTCACACCGTGAAGCGAGCAATCACTGAGTCCGTGAATCGTGCGCCCTAAGTAGACGAAGTGTCCCAAGGATGACTGCCTTCTGCAGCCTGGTGGCTAAGATGTGCGCCGTCACACGGCACACCGGTATTTTGCGCAGTGCAGAGAACAGCGTATTCCTCAGTCCACTTAAGGATTCAATGTCCATAACCAGCAGAGTTACAATGTAATCTGGCCATAGCCTGCGAAGTTGTCCGAGCAACTCCTGACGTTTGGTCCGCTTTACCTTCTCCTTAGAGACAATGTATACCTTGGCAGGTGCCAAAAACTCTATAAGGAATATGTCGGGCTTGTTTGCCTGTTCAAGATCAAGCGTGAGGAATTAGTAGTTCCAGTAAATCCGGCACCTCTCGTTCTCCACAACGGACTCTATATCCCCTGGAACGTATGACATTACCGGTTCCTCATCAATATGTGCCATAAATGGTAATATAGCACTCGTAGAGCCGACTTTCCTCATTGTTCTCAATTTTTCACAGTTTTCTTAGATTCTTCTCAATATTTTCACAACATTTTTTTGATTTTTCATGGTGTTTCTTAATTTTCTCAATTTTCATATTTTTTTGTCTGAAGTAAGACGCAACAAAACAGTTCAAGCACGGCTCAACAAATAATCAGCTGCCATTCTCAAGGTCTGGGAATAGTTTGTGCCTAACTCTTTGCGCATCGCCATTTTGGGTTAGAATTCTGATGTCAACAGCGGCGGCACGACAGTGTCATGGCAATTTAGGTTTCATGTTTAACGAGGCATAGTGACAATGGAAGCGTCACTAATAAAAGAGCTGTCATTTGAGATGTTTTGCGTTTTTCTACGGACTTTTGACTAGTTTGTCATCATTTTTAACATTGTTTGATTTGCTGTTTATCCATAGTATTTTGTGTATGGATGGGAAAATAAAAAATCATGACGTGTTTGTGCTACAATAACCTGCTCTTCGAAAATCTACTCTAATAAAAATATAAGCTTTTTTAGGTTTCCTAAGGATCCCTCAAGGTACGAATTAACATTATTAAAACGAACAGATAAAATAATGGCCATTACCCATAGCGAGTTTCAAAAACTAAGAAATAAGACCTTAGTCAGAGCTTTTGTTTTTTAAGAGTTTTATCATGAGAAACTGTAGTAGAGTATACTGTGGACTGATGGTTTAATAAATTAACGTCTTGTCCACGCAGTAATAATTTTATATTGTCCTAGACCTACAACGCGACTCATGGAGAGGCAAAGAGTGCAGTATGCACTTTGAACCAAAACAGGACTGAACTCTCCCATACATTTTTCTACAAAAGAATTTAATTGCATTTCTGGTAGATGTGATATACACGCGGACTCATTCAGTTCTATTTTAGTGGCTCTCACTGATTCATCATCACCAAATATATTGATTTTCTATAGTGTTCAATCTGAATTTTTGTTTAACAAGTGCATACTGCTGATTTATTTTTTTATTTTGAATGTATGAGTGATAAATTAGCGCTTTTTGGTTTCTTATTTTATGTATGCTGATGGGACTTGTTACTTTTTTGTACCATGCTTAATTTGAATTTTGTAATAAGGCCTTTAAGCCATTTTTTGTTTTTTTTTTCTTTTTCTTGATTGTTCTTTTATGAATACTTTTTCCTGTAATTGGAACTTTGTTCTGTTGTGAAATAAACTATTTACTTTTAATAGTGTTTACAAATAGTATAATATGGAAACGTTTGAAACTGAATGCTATTCCAACAATATCCAGCCATTAGAAAGTTGCTCTGGAGCTTTCCTTGAAACTTACAAGTAAGAACATCACCCTTTGGAACCAGTAAGTGTGCCTGTTCCTGTGCCTGTGTTCCAGAAGAAATTCCATCGAAAAAAAAGGTTTTGGAAAATGTCACTATTGTTCCAGGTACATATTATTTATTCTGTTTGCCATAGAAATTAATACTATGGCGCTAGCTGTAATCAGAATTCCTTCACCTCACTATATTTTTTTAATTCTACCCTGTTGTACTGATGACACTTTTTTCTACTCTGCCCCTGTCATTTTGAATGAAACCTTAGATAAGGAAAGAGAGGGGATACCGCACGCCCGTTTGATGTTATATGAATTAGCTGTGACCGAAAATGAACAGCTATTTGACAGTTGTTAAAATATTTTTTTATGATATTTAGCGTTTTTAAGGCCAATCATTGTAAAATATTGTGGTGTGCATAATAGTACCAGGGTGTGTAGCGTACAGTTGTAAAAGCCAGAGCAACAGGAAGGAGCCAGGAATCACGTATCACCATGGTCGACTCTACACTAGGGAGCCTTAGATGTGGCAACGTGGCTTAGCTGTCAAATAGTGGCCCTATAGTTTCAGAATAATTATTACATTTTATATGTATTAGAGTTCATCTCGGTTAATAAATTAAGAAAAATACTTTTTAGTACTATTACTACTAATACCACTTACATCTGATGTCTGTTTCATCACAGTCAGACACTACACAATAAAAATAAACGCAACCTGTTTCCTGCTGCCACTTCCACTTCCACTTAAATGAACACTCAATTTACTTTGTAAATTGTCACTTGAGCTAGAAAAATTCACTATTAGGTCACTGTGAAGCCATTCTTGCTGGTCTTGATTTCCCTTTCACTATCAAATCCTTTCGTAGGTATGCCCCACGCTATGCCCAGATGAGTTCTATTAACTGTATTTTTCTGTGATATTTGGGAGGTCCAGGAAACATTATAGGTACCACATTGTGCTTTAAAATAGGTCTTATCCTTTGAAATGTTTGTAAATTATTGTCTTTATCCTTATAAATATAACCAGCCCTTCCGAGGAATACCTTTGACCCACTTCTGTTTATGTCCCTTATTGGACGCACAATTGCTAGTGCAACCTGGTACTACACACTTTGCAGCCATCTTTTTATCTTTATAGTTTCGTTTGTGCAGGTAAATAAGTAGAAACACATTAAAAATCACCTTGCAACGTTCTTTATAATCTGGAATAAGGTTATGTTGGGCCATGGTTTGGTAGTCCTCTACTGGGCTGCAGCCTGGTACTACACGCTTTGCAGGCATCTTGTTATCTTTATAGTTTCGTTTGTGCAGGTAAATAATTTTAGAAACACATTAATAATCACCTTCCAACCATATTTTCTGCTCCTGGAAGAATACACATGACATAACAACAAATGAAAACTCGGCCAGCTGATTCAGTGTTGCCATATTTCATGCTCCGGCCTAGTGAGTAAAGTCGGCCATGGTATCACAGGTAAATTTAATAGCGCTTTGGTACATTTTTGGTGCCATTTGGTAACAGAAATGTCAGTCGCGCGTTCCGTCCTCCCTCTTTCCTTGTCTACGAATGAAACTAACCCAAAATGGCGTCGCTGACGTCAGATACTGTCAACATATCATCACAAAGGAACCGACACTGAGTAAGGCTGATTGTTTGTTGAGCCCTGGTTCACGTAAAAACGCAAAACCCTTCCTAAGGCACATAAAGTCATCCCTCAACTCCTACTCCACACAATTGCTGCACCCCAAAATCACAAAGGGACTGAATACATTTAAAGGGCATTTTCCCGGGAAGTGACTGCCTACAAAAGACCAAAGTATCGTCCCATTCATCAGGAAAAGTTTCAACGTGGATGCGGTAACCTTGGACGGGAGTTCGAGGCAGTCTGGCGGAAAGTAAAGGGGAGTTTTTCAACTTTCGCTGCTGAGTTTATTACAGCTGCAAGAAGCAAAAGCTTGCTCTACTACTTTCTGTATTTTAATTATGTTTGTAAAGTTTACGCAGTATATCAAGGGAGAGCAAGTCCAAAGTTGATCAGTATGTATGATGCATTAGTCAGCAAGTATAAGATACGATTAGATCTGTATGGCTGAAAAGTTTGCAGACTAACATAAATAAGTAAATTAAAAAAAAAATAAAAAACACTTTCTAAGGACATCGAATTTTTCACAATCATACTAATGTTTTTCGTTCATTATTGTTTTAAGCTTATTTTAAGCTTACTTTAAAAATTGTTTTTAAGTTTTAGTTTAAGGTTGTTTAAAAGCGTGTCTTCTGGTTTTTGTTACTATATTTACTTTTAATTTTTTACTTCCCTCAGCGACATGCACCCTGGAATTTTCATGCGTTTTAATCTTCGATTTAATATAAAACATATAGGGTGTTACATTTAAAAAACACAGTTGAATGACCTTCAAAGTGCCGTAATTTAAAATTCTGCCAAAAACACCCTGTAGATACAAATTGGTAGTAACATCCAAAATAATATCCACTTAATATTCAAGTAACTCGCTGTATAATATTATTGAGAAAAGTAAAAGGAATATATCAATTTAGATGTATTACTTGCGACCTTGCAAATCCGGAAATTAATAGAAAATAAATTATAACTTGGCAACGTCGCAACCGATCCCAAAAATGTTTTTGGTTTGAATAGAGATCAATGATGGAAACTAGAAAAGTTTAAGAAAGAGTTTTTTTTATGGTCGGCCTCCCGCAAAGGCTGAAAGCCTATGACGCTGTAGAAGCGCTGCGAGAGAAAAAGTATCGGTTCACGTTAGATTTGAAACGCTGCAGGTCGTAGCCGTCGAGAAACAAATTCCCCGGCAGCTGGTTCCACAGCGTCGAAGTTCTCCAAAAGAAGGAATCCTGGAGGAGACTGGTTCGGGGAGTAAGGACCTCGACCTGGTAAGGATGAGCTCGCAGAGCTTCTCTAGTTTTCCTGGTTCGGACGGCCTGTGGTGTTATTATCTGAGAGAGGTCACTCGAACATCTTCCGTGATAGAATCTGTAAAACAGGGATAGGTCAGCCACCCTCCTTCGATGTTCCACGCTGTGGAGGTCCTTTGTGAGGTTAGGCGTATCGATTAATCTAATCGCTCTTTTCTGGATCTCCAGAAGCTTTAGAAAGTGCTTCGGAGCGCATCCCCACACATGGGAGCAATACTCCAGCGACGGTCGGATCTGTGCCTTGTAGAGCAGCAGCAGTTGCTCTGGTGTATACAACTTCCGACAGCGGAACAAAACTCCAAGCTTCTGGGATGTTTTATCAATACTGACGACGTGGTCGTGCCAGGACATGTTATTGTTGATGTTGATTCCCAAAAGCTTGACGGAAGGTGATTCGACTATGGGGTGACCCTCCATTTCCACGGTTGGTAGGTCATCGTGATACTTCTTTGTAAGTGTTGTTGCCTGCGTTTTTTGTACGTTGAACTGTACTTTATTTGCTAATCCCCACTCGACAATTGTTTTGATCTCTGCGTTGATCTGTGAGGCATGGTGCTGTCGCCGACGCACCGTCTCCTAGGATGACAGTGGCTTGCCTGGTTCCATGCACCACACTAATGTACTGTCATCTGCGAAGCTGTAGATTGGATTGGATGTTATCTCCAGCATTTCGTTAATATACAGCAGAAACAGTGTAGGGGATAGGACAGATCCCTGAGGAACACCGGCGTTTATCGAGAATACGTTTGATGAACAGCCCTCGACCACAACAAACAGAGATCGGCCGTTCAAAAAGCTATTCAGCCACTGGCGCAGCCCAGGTGGTAGTCCGCAAGCAGCAAGCTTGACCAGAAGTCCGTCATGCCACACTCTGTCGAAAGCTTTCGATATATCAAGTGCAACAACACGGGATTCGTCATGACTGTCTATTGCTCTGTTCCACAAGTGAGTGAGGTAGGCAAGGAGGTCATCTGTAGACCTGTGCTTGCGGAAGCCATACTGGCGATCATTTATGATGTTATTGTTGTCCAAGTATTTCAGGAGCTGTGTGTTAATGACAGTCTCCATAACCTTAGACATTATGCTGAGAAGAGCCACAGGTCTGTAATTGGTGGGATCAGTTTTTTTGCCTTTCTTAGGCATGGGTTGTACGCAGCCGATCTTCCACGAAGCGGGAAACACGCCCCGTTGACACGAAAGTTTGAAGAGCTTGCAAAGAATAGGTGCAAGCTCAGCGGCACAGCGTTTAAGGACAATGGCTGAAATTTGGTCAGGACCAGTAGCTTTATTCGTGTTCAGTTTTTGAAGGATGCTTTTTACATCTCGATGTTGAAATTTGACCTCTGCCATTCTCGAGTTCACGCTTATGGTGGTGGTCGGAGTACTTCCTTGAAAGTCTACAGTAGAATTGGATGCGAAGAGCTTCCCCAAGATGTCTGCCTTTTCTTTAGGAGCAGAAGCGATGGATTTGTCCTCTCTGGTCAAGGGTGGTATTAACGAATAAGAAAAGTTCTGACTAACAGCCTTAGTTACAGACTAGAATGTTCTGGACGAACTAGGACATGAGATGAGCTTGTTCTTAATTTTTTGGTTGTGTTCCTCCTTGCTGCTGTCAATCACGCATTTACAGTGATTCCTGGCGTCGATAAAACTGCGGTGGTTCTCGGCATTTGGATGTTTCCTCCATTCTTTGTAATGTTGATTTTTAGAGGTAACTTCATCTCTACAACGCTGGTTGAACCATGGCTTGTTTTTGGAGGGCTGCTTGACGACATGAGGAATATAGGCTTCCATGCCGGATATTAATACCACTGTTATTTCTTGGGCGCAAGCTGATGGGTCTCGTGACTTGAAGCAGACGTCGTTCCAGGGAAAGGACTTGTAGTATTCCCTTAGGTTGTCCCAGTTATAGTTCCTAATAAAAAAATCAAGTTGATCACTATCCTACTTTCCCACAACACCCTGGATATTTCAAAATATTTTTAGAATATGCGTCTTAAGTAATCAAATAACTTTTGTATTTGACATTTTCTTCTATCAGGTATACCTTGCGGGATATCGAAGAATTACACACTAACTGGACCAATACTTATGCACAGCAAAAATAACGGGCTATCGTCCGTGGAAGATACCGTATTGTGGAATATTTTTTTCATTAAGGAGATAAGTACTGGGTGTTCCGTGCTCCTTACAGCCTGCCCACTTCACCTTAAGCCCTTTCTATCAATCCGTGTCTTCCCGGATCCGGGAAACCCTCGTAAATCGGGGAGTCACACCCGAATAGCAAATGAGGCGCGAAAGATGCCCGGGAGAAGGCCCAATAAACGGAATTGATTCCGACTTTTTTATCGGCCTCCTTACAAACCGTTGCTTTGCCAAACCGCCGCCGACCCACCGCGGGGAAAGTTGTCTGTACGGGCGTTAATAGAGCCATTTGTAAGCCGGAGGAGCAGCCCTTAGAAAGGACGAAAGCGGAAGGAACAAATAATGGAGTCGGACGGATAAGGATGAGGATTATGATGGCGCAAAAAAGGATGGTCGTGTCTTAAAAAATTGCACACTGGGCAAAGTTGTTTGGAGGATGGATGAAGGATTTCGATCTATACATTATAGAGGCACTGATGTTCGTTAGAGAAAAAAGAATCAAGATATTTTTCAGAACAATAGATCAAATCACAATTATACCACTAGATCGAAAAAAAAATCTGAAAACAGTACAGCCAAAGTTTACTTATATACAGAGAAACGTTGGATTTTCAGTTATAAAAATTTGGAACAAACTTCCACGAAACGTCAGAAAAGAAAATTGAAAAGCTCCTATGTCAAAAAATATACAGGGTGAGACAAGCTCAACGCCTCGGACTCTTGTGACCAAACGATACCACTTTTCGAAAAATCGACTTTGCGAGTGTATGTAGGTCGAGTTGGACTACATTTTAAAAATAATGACTTTTATATAGGGTGTCTAATAAAAGCGTGACATATAAAAGTTATGTTTTTTTAAATGGAATACCCTGTATATTATTACATATTTAGAATCCTGGGTGCATTTTAGTGTGACTTTATGTATCACACATGGGACTTTAAGCGAACCGTTTAGGTGCAAATCACAATTTTGGGTATAGGTAGATGTCAGAAAAAAATTGAATATCGCGGCTATTATAAACCTTAGAGGGCTGTGACTTTGCCGTGTTACTAAGCATGAAATTTGTTAGCTTACGTTAGACGGTTGGGTTCGAATTACATTTGTACTTGGAGAAATCGGTAGATCATTTAAGGAAACTTCAATGAAAGGTAACTTAATTTTTTCAAATGGGAATGCATAATTTTTTTATACGATCAAATGTACAAATTGATAACCTTTCTAATGATATGCAGTTTTAAATATCTATCTCTGGTAGTTTTGATTTAATTTTAAATTTTCAGTAAAACCGGTGTTTTTCAATTTTCCTACCTATAAGCAACTTAGCAGGCCATGAAATAAAACAAAAAACTGTTCAGATGGAACAAAACAACTAACTTAGCAGATAGTTACGGACGAACTAGAGTAAAGGGACAAAGTTATAAAAATGACTTACAACAAATCAATTCTAACCAGAAATAGCAGACATAACATATCTAAGGTCAAAAAGCAGCTGGAGTACGACAGAAATGGGTATTTTTCACAGTATAGCGGCTATTACAATATTCTAAAGATTGACGATTCATAAAACCATTGTGAATTTTGAAATGAAAGGAAATCTACCGCGTACTGTTGCTGGCAGTTTAATAGCTTCAGAATAAAATTTCACATTTAATGACTTAAAAAAATAGTAACCGATACCTCTGACTGGAGTTCTGCAAATTCTTCAATACTCATAAGCAAGACCGCCGAAAATGAAGAATAAATTAAAAATCGGCTCAAATTATTAAACATAATTTACCTGACAGAAAATTAAAATATGATTTGTACTGACAAATACTGATTCCTTTTCTGCGATCTTGCTAATAGATACTGAAAAATTTAAAGGACGACAGTGAGAAGTATCATTACTTTTGACTTTGACGGAAATGACTACTGTTTTATATCATTAAATGTGAAATTGCGTTCTGAAGATATTAGACTGACGGCAACGATCCCTGAAAGTTTTACTTTCATTTCAAAGTATTTAGTGATTTTGAAAATTTTTAATCTCTAGTACACTGCAGTCGCTAGTAGGCTGTGAAAATTATCCATTTCTGTCGTACTCCAGCTTCTCTTTAACCTTAGACGTGTTACCGCCGTTGTTTCTGGTTAGAGTTGATTTGTTGTAGGGAATTTTTATAATCTTATAACCGCACCCTGTGTCTTCTCTTGTTTTGGAGCCATCTGTGTAAGTGCAAATTGCATTTGTCAAATTTGACGCAGCATTCTGTTTAATTTCTATTTTGTAGTGTTTCTTGAAAACGAATGCTGGATAAATTGGGTCACTGGTTGCTTGTAGTATCGGTAGTGCGTTTGGGTCTTCCCGCCATACCAGCTGCCTCAGTCGTCCCATATCTACATCCGGAGTAATACCAACTGTGCGAAGCTGTAGCATAGACAGTAAAGCAACCTCCTTGACGTAAAGATCTAGAGGGGTAATGCCAAGTATTACTTCCATAGCAGCAGTCGGTGTTGTACTTATGACTCCTGTCATATTAATGCAGGGCATACGTTGTATTTTATACAATTTATTAATCGCCGTCGCCTGCAGAACTTTCGGTAACCAGGAAATGGCTCCATATGCTAGCCTAGACCTAATAATTGTGGTATAGATCCAGTGGGTCTTTCTTGGCGACAGGCCCCAAGTGAGTCCCACTGTTCGCCGACATTGTTCATAAGCGACCTATGCTCTTTTGGCTTTACTATATCTGAGTGAGGGTTCCACGTCAGCTTTTTGTCAATGGGAATACCAAGATATTTCACCTCTACAGGAAAATTTAGCTTGAGTTAGAGTCTACCAAAACGGAAAGACATAGAGTTGATAATAGGGTACTTGCAGAGGTCATGAAATCGCCTCGTGAGTATACATAGCGTAAAGAAAACCATATCAAGAAGCAGTAGGAAACAAAAAACATGATTTTACTGACGGCCAAAAAAAGATATTCGCAAAATAAAATAAGGATATATTCAAATTTTTCCACGTGACTTAAACCAAGGGCTGACGTCACATGTATCTTCTCGATATTGACAATCGATACTGCTACAGGTTTGCCAACTGCGCATTCGACTAGAGATGATCTGAATTCTTTAACAATGCGACTCAATTTATTGATACTTAAACATATTTGAAACAGGCAATTAACCCACTAGCAGTTTCGTTGCAATACATTTTTATAACTGATAGGTATCACAGTTCATCCTGTTTGTGACCGAGATTCGCAACTAATCGAAGCCGTCATTTTATTTCGGCGCATCCCATTATGAATGAATCCAAAGATAGAACCTAATTCAAGCCCATCCTTACAAAGCGAATTAGTGATCTGGCCTAACTTTTATTCTTTTGACTTTTGTAAACTCTGTTACCTGATACTTTAAACTGACTTGACGTCTATTTGATAGGTATCAGCTGACGAAGAAGTGTATCTCAAATTTAATTTTTTACTAGCGATATTGATTGGCAATCCTGCGATGAGGACCGTATTAGTAATATATTTATTGAATATTTGCCAAAAAGTAATGACTATTGTTGTAAACAAGAAATTGCTTCAAAATCCAGAAATTCGCAGCAAAAATGGTTAGTTAAAAGAAATAGATTATTTTATTGATCACTATTGATCACTTGCATCACTATTGGTTGAAACGTACAAGGTACAATTGGAGAAAAGTATAAAGTCAGTACATGGAGTAATGATTAATATAATAAGGTAGTTTACCTGAAGCTTAAGCTAAAAATGCTTTTATCTTCATTCTTACCACATTTAAAGTGTACCTAATCATCATTCAGACCAGCCATATTGATATACTGAAAGACACGCCAGATTTTCTGAGAAAATGTAAAATAAGCATAGACCTCAGAGCATAGATGAAAACGTCACCAAGTGTCAATTACTTGTTATTAGTAATGCTTCCACTCAATACAGCCCTGCATTCCTTCAAAGCTTAAGATTGATACGTCATGACTCAATCTGGGGTATTTTTAGTTATCACTAGCCGAACAGCTGTTCGCTGTTGACACGGCTGACAGTTTAAAGTATCGGGTAACAGGGTATACTTTTGTGTGTGACTGTGTTTTGTGGTTATAATGATCAATGTCAAAATGTTAGGTTAGCACTGGCTATCGATATCGAATATCAATACTTTACATTCCATCACTATAGGATATCACTGACGTCAGAGGTTGTTTGCGCGGCATTTTCCGGCATTTGAAATAATTTTTGGAATATCTTTCACAGCCCATTCCAAAAAAACCGAACAAGTGATTCTGTCATGTTTACTAGGCTCTAAGGAACGCGTAAACGACATATTTTTTTCTGCAAGTACCCTATTGTCTGTATACTAATATTAAGGAAAGCAAAGGTCTGTTAGTTTCTATTACCACTGTAAATTTCATGGTTCGTTCTGTGCTGTTCATTTGATCTAAAAATCACACTCCTCACGAAACGGTGTAGAGTATATAACGTAAAAAATACGTCAGTGAAATTTACTTTGAAGAAATATTCAAATCCTGTGAAAATCGCGAATGGAAAAAAAGAAAAAATCGCTATCCGTCTCATTTCCTTTATCGTTCGTGAGACACCTTAATTTCCGACAAGTGATGGCTTGCTTCCACGGCGGCGAACGTTAATAAAAAGATCGCATTACCTTCTCTCACAGGTGGTTGACTTTAAATTCAATTTGATGGCGCCGAATCAGGGAACACGTACCACCAGTCCTCTTTCAGATTTCGCCGACTCTGCGGTGTCTTTTCCATTGTGTTTGATATTGAAATGAAGCTTTCGTTCTGTACGAAATAAGAAGGTACGTTTTGATGAATACCACTGTAGTGGCGAGAAAATCAAGATACTGTTTTAGTTAGCGTTATTGTACATAAAAAGCTTTTCTCGATACTTGTCATTAAGGTTCTTTTCATCATTGAATGACCAAATGAGGTATCGCATTCAAGAAAAATTGCATGAATTAGGCCCGATTTTATCAACATGCCCATTTTAACAAAAGCTTTGACCAATCAGAGCAGACCATTCAAGAAAATGCATCTGTCATAGTACTCTGAAAATTATTGATTTCTCTTGAAGTTTACCTCAAAAAGGTCAAAAATGACATGCTTTATATACAATCGACCTTAGTGAACTATCTAGTATCTTTTGCAGTCTGATTCTCCATCCTAAATGGGTGGAAAACTGCATTTTCTTGTTTAACAAAGAGTTTAGCAATTGCTAATCTCAACCAATCAGATTCCACAAAAGCAGTACATTTGATCACTGGATTGTTGGTCTATCAAATGACAATGATGACAAGAAATTCAAATTACTGCACTATTTGGATAAAACAATATTTTACTATCGATAATAATTATGATTACATGCAATATACCTTTGTATTATAGTAAAAAGAAGTAAAAATAACATTTTGTTACATTTTACAGAGCTAAACATACAACTTAACTGTTGACCCAGCTGTTTCCCAAGTCTGCATGTGCATTACTGGTTGCCCATCTTGAACGGCAAAGCTCGCGGGCTGGCGTATAACCTTATTTTTTGTAAACAAGGAACCTGTCGTATAACTCGTATAGTCAGAAAGTGAATCAGGTGCTTGATATACTTTTGAGATAAAGGGAGCAACTAGCAGGAGGGATTTTTATTCATATTCACGCCTTACAATGTGTTTCTCATAGTATTAGTGCTACACTGCCTTTTATCATCTTCTGTGAATATTTCTATAAGAAGGTCTATAATAAACATACATCCAATAAATGGAAGATTCTTCATAAAAGTATATATTTGTCTATAATCCATCTGACTGCCTGAGGTGGGATTATTAATTATTAATTAAGGTTGCTGTGATTGATACCTACTTTTATGATTCTATCACAAACTAACGCAGTTTGCAATTGAGGTTTTGAATCAATTTTTTTTTTGTCATAAATCGAGAGATCATATATAAGTTTTATAATAAAACTGTTTTTGTTTTCTTTTTTTTCGCAATAATTCAAAAGTTATATCAAAATAAAAATGGGTTTTTGAATCGAGTACCGAAAACACGCCGACGGCTCCCGAACCCGTGTGACGTAATGATGGCGGTTAAGATGCTCCTTTGACCAACGACATCCTACATCGATACTAGATTCTAGATTCCCAGCCAAACGTGAAAATACTTGCTAGTAACTAGTGTATATTTGTTGCAATATAACCGATGAATGAAGTTTGCAGCTCAGGACGACCTCTACGATCGAAATAAATATCTTTTTGAATGTTTGAAATCAGATTACAGATTCCAGTAAGTAAGTACCTAATCAAATATGTCTTATTGAAACTATTTGGTGCATGTTCGGCTGGCCTAGTGGTTAGAGTGTTGGCTAATGGATCCGTTTGTCTGGGTTCAAAGCTCAGCCTGTCCAATTTTTTTTTATTTTTTTTTATCAAATAATTCATTCATGTGCTTTTTGCACTTGTTATGTACATTTTTTTCTACGATCAACATAAATATGTTTTTGAAACAAATTCTATCAGACATATTACTTGCACTTCATAGTGCAAAAACTAAGTACAGGACGCGGTGGACAATTCAAAAAATCAGTTCAAATGGTGTTTGTCCGTCAATATCAACCGCCAATATTTTTTTTAAATGTAATAGTTGGTTAATGAAACAAAATCCATTCATTTTTACTTCCCACACCGATAGGTGAGGGGAGTATTGTGATCGCGAAAATTTTCGATTTTGAGATAATACGTTTTTTGGACGTTTTATGATGTGTACATAACGAAAATCCACGTCACTCATTTCCGTCGGTCTGTCTGTCGGTCTGTCGGTCTGTCTGTCTGTCTGTCTGTCTGTCTGTCTGTCTGTCTGTCTGTCTGTCTGTCGCGTTTTTCTACCCTCGTAATCTCAGTAACCGCTGCATGGATTGTGATGAAATTTGGGCAGCGGTATGATGTGGGGTCGTAGTAGGTAATGTTCGTATAATTTTGAAAATCGGTGCATAGGCGGCGGAGTAATTAGCAAAAAACAAAAAAAATTAAATATTGCTGAAACTTCGTTTTTAGGCGTTTTAGGGGTCCCTGATCATTTTCTACTTTTTTTTTGGTGGGGGTGAAATTGGGGTGGTTGGGGGTTGGGGGGTTGTAAAATTGAAAAATTTGTTGTATTCATAATAGACTACCCACTGACCTATGAAGGAAGACCTAGCGACATAAATAACTTTTTTAGGTCTATCCGAACATTCCCTTATGCCCATTACAGAAACTAAAGGACTTAGAATTTTTTCCGATGTATACAGGCTGTCCATTTAGTGTGTAATTCTTCGATATCTCGCAAGGTATAGCTGATAGAAGAAAATCTCAAATACAAAAGTTATTTGGTTACTTGAGATGCATATCCTAAAAATATTTTTAAATATACAGGGTGTTGCGGGAAAGTAAGGTAGAGATCAACTTGATTTTTTTATATGGAACTATAACTTTCTCTCAAGTTCTTCTAGTGTCCATCATTGATCTCTATCCAACCCTAAAATATTTTTGGAATCGGTTGCGACGTTGCCAAGTAATAATTTATTTTCTATTAATTTCCGCATTTGCAAGGTCGCAAGTAATACGTTCAAATTGATATATTCCTTTAACTTTTCTCAATAATATTACACAGCGAGTTACTTGAATATTAAGCGGATATTATTCTGGATGCTACCAGCAATTTGTATCTACAGGGTGTTTTTGGCAGAATTTTAAATTCCGGCAACTTAAAGGTCGTTTTACTTCGTTTTTTTTAAATGTAACACCCTGTCTTTTTTATTTTAAATCGAAATATCTACAAATACTCTATCTCGCCTTGTAATATTTTTTTCGCGTTTTTGACGTTGCCAAGTTATAAATTATTTTCCCAAATTTTTAAAACAAGTATGCCCCATTTTAATTTATTTTAAATAGAATCCTCTACTTATTTTTATTGCAATGAATTGCGCATGTCGAATTTAGTAAGATCTCACAATTTCAAAATTTTGTTTGTATTAATTAATGAGATACGGCAACACCGCTTTTTCAGTAAACGGTACCGGAACGCTTAAATTTTTCCAAAACAGCCACAGCTGAAGAGGTGAAATTCAATACAAAAGTTTGTATTATTGATAATAGGCTGTTCATTGACCTGTGCAGGAAAGATCTAGCGGCATATGACAATAATTTGGGGGGGGGGGGGTACTGGCGATGATTTTGTTGCAAGGGGATCTCACACTAAATCTTTATGCTATGGGAAAATAATAAACTGGTATCACCGTAATGTGTGGGAAGTACTGAGTCAACCAACTTGACTCCATTTTTTAAGTTTTACTTCCCACACCGATAGGTGAGGGGAGTATTGTGATCGCGAAAATTTTCGATTTTGAGATAATACGTTTTTTGGGCGTTTTATGATGTGTACATAACGAAAATCCACGTCACTCATTTCCGTCGGTCTGTCTGTCTGTCTGTCTGTCGGTCTGTCTGTCTGTCTGTCTGTCTGTCTGTCGCGTTTTTCTACCCTCGTAATCTCAGTAACCGCTACATGGATTGTGATGAAATTTGGACAGCGTTATGCTGTGGGGACGTAGTAGGTAATGTTCCTATAATTTTGAAAATTGTTATACAGGGGGCGGAGTAATTAGCAAAAAACGAAAAATTTCAAATACGCTTCAAACTTCGTTTTTAGACGTTTTAGGGGTTCCTGATCATTTTCTACTTTTTTTTGGGTGGGGGTGAATTTGGGGTGGTTGGGGGGTGGGGGGTTGTAATACTGAAAAATTTGTTGTATTCATAATGGGCTCTCTAATGACCTGTGAATGAAAGACCTAGCGCCATAATACAATTTTTTAGGTCCATCCGAACATTGCCTTGCTTATAATAGAAACCAACGGACTTAGAATAATTTGTGATGTATACATCCGAGTGTTGTTTTCGTTTTAGATCGTTCTTTATTGCGTAACGCCAAAATTATCGAATGGATTTTAATGAAATTTTGACACGGTATTACTGCCACGGCGAGGATGGAAAGCGCGCATGTTTTGGAAAAATCGTGTCAGTGGCGACGCGGCAATAATAAAAAAACTAAAAATGTAAAAATAGCTCAAACTTTGTTTTTCGGCGTTTTAGGGGTTTCTGATCATTTTTTACTTTTTTTTGGGTGGGGGTGAAATTGGGGTGGTTAGGGGGTGGGGGGTTGTAAAACTCAAAAATGTATTCCATCTATAATAGTGTCCACTGACCTGTGAAAGAAAGACCTAGCGGCATAATAGACGTTTGTTAGGTCCATCCGAACATTGCCTTGGCTATTACAGAAATCAAGGGATTTGGTATTGGTAGGGGTAGGTATTGATTCAGGTCGTTCTGAATTTAGTAACATGGAAATTATGGAATTAATTTTAATGAAATTTAGACACAGTATTATTACCGCGGCAAGGATGGAAAATGCGTATGGTTTCCAAAAACGTGTCAGTGGCGGCGCAGCAATAATAAAAATCTAAAAATATAAAAATAGTTCAAGCTTCGTTTTTAAGCAATTTGGGGGTTCCTGATTGTTTCGTTTCGTCCAGTTGAAGCTGAATTGTGTCGTTTTAGTTCCTACGGAGAGATTTAGGAAACTATTTACTAGTTTTTGTGTTGGATGTTTTTTGACGACAGGCGGGCGATGATTTGGTTACGTTATGTGTGGGAAGTACTGAGTCAATCAACTTGACTCCATTTTTTAATATAAACATAAAGTAAGTCAAACTCGTAATCACAACAGTCTTCTGTTTATCACTTGGTATCTTTATTTATTTAACTTTGAGCAATGAAGCTTAATAATTAAATTTTCATAAAAATTTAACAAATAAAAATATAAAAATGCAATGCAAACAAACAAAACTTATTTTTCTATGAGTTTCAATGTTATAATTATCTTCTTGACCAAAACTTAAAATAATTATTTTATATTATTATTGATAATAAATACTTATACGGTAAATAAACTATAAGTATAATTATTTTACATAAGAGCTAGCACTTCAAGTAAACAAAAATAAAACTATATTTTTTAGTCCCGAACATAGAAAAAAGTATAAAGTATCTAGGAATATATTTAGACTCACACTTACGTTGGGATGTACATATTAATAATTTATTAAAAAAATTGGATTCATTTCATATAAGATGAAATTACTAACAAATATTTTAACAGAAAAGCATCTACGTACAGTAAAGATAATTATAACATTGAAACTCATAGAAGAATAAGTTTTGTTTGTTTGCATTGCGTTTATATATTTTTGTTTGTTAAATTTTTATGAAAATTTAATTATTAAGCTTCGTTGCTCAAAGTTAAATAAATAAAAATACCAAGTGATAAACAGAAGACTGTTGTGATTACGAGTTTTATTTTATGTTTATATTAAAAACTTAAAAAATAAATGGATTTTGTTTTATTAACCAACTATTACATTTAAAAAAAATATTGGCGGTTGATATTGACGGACAAACACCATTTGAACTGATTTTTTGAATTGTCCACCGCGTCCTGTACTTAGTTTTTGCACTATGCAGTGCAAGTAGTATGTCTGATAGAATTTGTTTCAAAAACATATTTATGTTGATCGTAGAAAAAAATGTACATAACAAGTGCAAAAAGCACATGAATGAATTATTTGATAAAAAAAAGTAAGAAAAATTGGACAGGCTGTGCTTTGAACCCAGACCAACGGATCCATTAGCCAATACTATAACCACTAGGCCAGCCGAACATGCACCAGATAGTTTCAACAAGACCTATTTGATTAGGTACTTACTTACTGGAATCTGTAATCTGATTTCAAACATTCAAAAAGATATTTATTTCGATCGTAGAGGCCGTCCTGAGCTGCACACTTCATTCATCGGCTATATTGCAACAAATACACACTAGTTACTAGCAAGTATTTTCACGTTTGGCTGGGAGTCTAGAATCTAGTATCGATGTAGGATGTCGTTGGCCAAAGGAGCATCTTAACCACCATCATTACGTCACAGGGGTTCGGGAGCCGTCGGCGTGTTTTCGGTACTCGATTCAAAAACCCATTTTTATTTTGATATAACTTTTGAATTATTGCGAAAAAAAAGAAAACAAAAACGGTTTTGTTATAAAACTTATATATGATCTTTCGATTTATCACAAAAAAAATATATTTTTTTCTTTATTCAAAACCTCAATTATAATAATGATCCATAAATTTCTAATTTGACGAAAGTGTCATCCAGCTTTGACGTTTTGTTTCCAATAATGATAAAATACCATTGAATGATACTTATTAACATAGCCCTCGATACCCAATAGAAAGCTTTTGCTAAAGAATACCCAATAGACAAGCTTTGGCAAAGCCTTTGTTAAAATAAGCATGTTGATAAAATCAGGTCTAAATATTGCTAAGCAACGAAACATCAAGTATAAAAGTGCTAGGCACCTGGCATGGGACGTAATGGAACATATCGTCAGGTTTTGCGTCAGCGGCAGCAGCATTATTATCACAGAGAAGACGAAAAACATGTTGTCAACCGTAGATACAAAGGAAGGGAGGACGTTCGTCAGCGCTGTCGGCTGTCAAAAGCATTCGCATAAACAAGATATTTTGTTTCGCGTCGAACTCACGAGCCAAGGCGCTGTTGCTTTTATTAAAACGGATCGCTACGCTCGCTCCAACGGCTGGTTTGGACGCTTTTCAACAGATCTGTTACGGATCTGCACAGTGGCGCTCCAAAACAAACATAAGTACAGCCTAAACGATTGGCAAGACAGAATCTGGAGTGTGAAATCTCCAGTGCAACTAACAGATAAGGTATAGATGAAGTCAGAAAATAAATATAAAAGTTGTTTAAATTTTTTGCGAGCAAGGGGAGAAAACCACAAAAACTGGACACAGCAAGCTGCAACACACGAACGCCTTAGAATATTTAATTGTATATATTTTGTCAATCTGAAGATAGTTTCACACTGACAAAAAAATTGGTAGCGTTGATATACGTACCTTACCCTCTCTGGCAGCCCTTAAAACAGGCTAGGAACGTAATAATCCGCAATGCCTACTCTAGCCGCACGCCCGGTGAACGTTTTTTACCTAGACCGACCGACCGTTTTAAGCACTCACCGATACCATAGTCAAGTAAACATGTATATAGGTTAACGGCGCAGCAACATGTAGAGATATACTTGCAATGCATAATTGATTTTGCTTGATTCAAAGCTAGTATTTTGAACTATTAGTGCCTTATATGTGTTTGGGTTTTACTTAGACGTATGTGTTGTAAGGAGAAATCACTACTTAATATTACTCATACATATACCCCAATATTACTATGCTATTGTAGTCTCGGCACTCGGTAGGAGTGCAAAAGATGTAAACAACTCTTATGTTTCTGACGTGTACTATACAGGGTGGGGCACGTAAAACAACCCTCTACTTTATCCCAGAAACTATATGAGATAGAACAAAAAGTTACATACAAAAGTTGTTTGATGTGGGTTAGGCTTTAATTTTATTATAATTTTGTATATCCCTGTATATATGACCCGTTGTGCTTGAGTCAATATGTTATCTTTTTTGTTTCAAATGGAATAGTATATACAGGGTGTAACTAAATAAGTGCAAAACATTTAATGGGGTGATTCCTCATCAAAAAAATAGATGGGATCTTTTATATAAATAAAATTCATTTGTAGCATCCCCTGTTAAGACACAGCCCCTTAAAAGGGGGTACATAAAATTTGTTTAATAATTTTTTTCAGAAGCAGTAAAACATTTACAATATTGAAATTAAACTGACATTTTCTACTTCCAAAGTAGATTCAACCAGTAATTTATTTGGTTTGCCCCATGATTGTAGGGGGTGGAAAACGCAACCCCCAAAAATTATTTGTTTATGATTTAAAATATTATTTCCGATAGCCTGTTTCATTCTAAGCAAAAAATGTCTCTTGAATTTTTTGCCCAAAATAAACCAATTCGCAGCAAAAAATTATTTTACGAACCACTACAGAGATACATCGTATGGTTTTCAGAAATCGTGGCATATTTGCTGTATCGATAATAGACGGCATGACACAATTTTGGGGAGGGGCGCTAGCGATGATCTGATTGCAAGAGGACCTCAAACTATAGCTTCATGCTATGGGAAAATAATAAACTGGTATCACCGTAATGTGTGGGAAGTACTGAGTCAATCAACTTGACCTCACTTTCTAGGTTACTTTCCGTAACAATTAGATTTTCTCCTACCACAAAGGGAACTAATAACTAACTCTCTTGGGGCACATTCAGATCCCTCGTTTTTGAAAGATTTGTTTAAGAATACAGTAACGTCACTTATAAGGAGAACCAGGCCAACTTCTATGTTAGTTCTGTGCTCTTAAATTCAAGAATAGGACCCCAGATGTGTCATGAGTCCTCCTGAAAGAGCCGTCGTCCTATGATCTTCCTATTAAACTTAAATCTTCTCTTAGGTATATGGCTACTGTTCCTCCCAAAGTAGTAACACAGGAGTGCCCCAGGGATCGGTCTTGCCTCTCAACAGGGCTTGTGGTTCAAATCCTTTACCCACTCTATAGTACAATAAATCTAACCTACGGTTTCGTCAGCAACATAAATCATCTGTTCCATCCATGATGATGAAATGAACTGGGCGTTGAATGGTTTTTATCATGCCTACATACGCATGTGGATTTCTTGATTTATATATTGTCATATTTTCTCATCGACCTCATATACTGTGACTCTCTGACCCTTCACGTAATCCGCTTGTGGCGTCTATGGGGTTGCCTCTCGATTTAAAAAATCCAGTGAGCCATGGCGTTGATGCGGAAGGTTGCCGATCGGCTTTTGTTTCGACGTCGGATGCCAAAAGCAACAAATGGAAAACACGCTCGTAATTGGAAATGTTCACGAGGAAAACTCTCTCCAAGTTTTAATTGTGCGGCATATGTATGCATAAGGGTATTATACTCGTATAACCTCCGGTAAAATTTCGATTTGGTCTAACTGCGAAATGAATTTTATAGAATACGACTTCACCTTTGTTCCTATACGATATCGGTGCACCACGAGACGTATTTTCGGAGTCTGTTCAAATATTACCTCTTTAGAATGGTGGTACGTAGGATTTGCCTTGATCAGAGTATCGAGATTTTATAATCACAGCTGAAATTGTGATCGTCTTGGCAAGCCATTATAAAGTCCTCAGTATCCGACTTCAACCCACTAGATCTTAAGAAAGAGAAGGTCAACTGCTCAGACAAACCATGCTCTTCTAGATGTTTGTAGGTTTCATGGATCGGCTTATCTTTAATGGATCGGCTTATTTTTATGATGTCTTTAAAAAAAGTCGTATTCGGCAGCTTTAATGTGGGATTATAAATTGTGCGAGAGCAAGTTCCGAAACTAACTGCCGATATTATAATATACTAAGTGCCATTGAAAATGCAACACATATAGAGAGTGTTTTAATTTCGACTATTCTTTTACAACATGTTGGCCTACTGCTCAGTAGTTAGTGATTAGAATTTAACTGACATATCCTTAGTGAAAATAAAACAAATTATTCTGGGTGTTGCATTTTCAATGTTACTTAGTATAATTGCGACTACATAGCAGTTCCTTTTTGATCATGTCTCATCATCATAGTCACAATGTTTTAACAGACATGTTGTGAACTCCTAAAATGCATTAAGTCGGAGCTAGAGTATTGCCGACACGAATATTATCAATAGTTTTAAGAACTGTAGCTTGCCATCGTTCGCGATCTGTTGTCAGTTTGGTGGCGCTCTTGACACTCATATGGAGACGTTAGTTCAATGGGCGGTATAAGGAACTCTCAGCATTCTCCTCCATGTCCACATCTCAAAAGCGTCTATGCGAGCTCGATCTGCCTTTTTAACAGTCCAAGTTTCCGAGGCATACAAAATATGGAGAACACAAGAGACTGAACCAGCTTTAGTGATGTTATGGTAACGCCATATTTTAGTAAGCTTTGTCATGGACACACGTGCCTGTTGAATGCGCCGTCGAATCTCATTTTCACAGCTACCCGAATTATCGATCAAAGAACCGAGGTATAAAAAACTTTGAACTACTTCACAACGGCCTATTGACTTTATTTCTCGATAATTATCATGCTCTCTATCTACGATCATAACCTTTGTCTTACTGTAGTTAATACCAAGATCATACTCTGCACTACGTTGTTCTAAGATGTTTAATAGAGCTACTAGTTCTTCCTGAGAAACTGCAGTAAGGGTTGTATCGTCAGCAAATCTTAAGTTGGATATTTTGCTTCCGCCAATAGTTACACCGCCATTCCAGTCGTCTAATACCTGTCTCATCACAAATTCAGAGTAAATGTTAAACAACATTGGAGATAATACACATTCCTGACGAGCTCCTTTTCTGGTTGCAGTTTGACTAGACAGGATATCATCAATTCTTACGCGAGCCGAATTAGACTCGTAGAGTTGCTGTATGAGAAACACTAGGTGATAAGGAACTCCCATAGAGATGCGGATTTCCCACAGTTTAGGCCACTTTACTATATCAAACGCCTTAGAATAGTCCACAAAGCAGATAAAAACAGGAAAATAATGCTCTCTGGCTTGTTCAATAATTTGTCTTAAGTTTAAGATCTGTTCACGCGTACCGCGTCCTTTCGCGAAACCTGCCTGTGCCTGAGAAATTTGCCAGCCAATAAAACCCTCCAAACGAGATTGTAAAATATACAGTAGAACCTTACATGTATGAGAGATTAACGAAAGTAGGCGATAATTTTGTGGATTTGTTGGAGATTCCTTTTTATGAAGTGGAACAAAAATTGATGTGCACCATTCATCTGGCCAAACACCGGAGGACCAGACACTCTTACAAATATTATGTAAAAGGGAGATGCCGTCGTCGCCCAAGCATTTCAACATTTCAGCAGAAATAGCATCAATGCCTGTAGCTTTGTTATTTTTTAGCTTGTTGAGGGCATGTTAAACTTCAGACAAAAGAATATCCGGTTCGTGTTCAAAATCCACTGAGAGGGCGTGAAGGCCATCCTCATGGTACAGATTTTCGCAACAATTTCGCCATACCTTAATAACCTCATGCAGGTTGGTAATTAGCTCTCCCTCAGGATCATGTCTAGTATAGAAAAAATTAAGCAATGTAAAATAATGTTCATGGGATGAGCATCATAAATTCTCTCAAATGAACCTTTGGTCACGATAAATGAGCACCAAAACTTGCAGTAAATATGTATATATGAAGTCGAGGGCAAGTACGACATACGCTAGAACATAAACCCAGCCATACATCCTGCTTGTGATGATGTGAGAAAAGAAACATCATAAACAGCCCGGTGTAAACCATGCCGAAGCATTTTATGGACATTTAGTGTAGTTTATGCAGTTTTGAATATGTTAACAGGTTCGTGCTATAAAAAGCATCCCGTACGCGTATATCACTTTAATGTCTCTCTTTATGGGACGATTTTATGCTGGATTATTATTATTTTTAATAATCGTCCCGTTACAGACACGGTAATAAAATGCGATTTAAAATTACATTGACGAGATATTTGAATGGTAAAATTACTATGAAGGATATGTATTCTGCAAAAGTAGCTGTATTCAGAGACCGGTTTGTGCTTTCTACTGCTGATAGGAATGAGTCGGAAATTTTGATCATAAAGTTAAACATAGGCCTTCAAAGCACACCTCTCACTCATCTTAACTCCAATTTTGATGGAGTTCACATGTCCAACAAGTTGGGTTTTAATTCTGTAGTGTGGAAGATCGAAATTAGTTGTTTTACCTACCGGTTAAATAAGCCGTATGTCACACCTTGGCAGGGTGGTAAAACCAGTTGCTGTGGTATTTCATTCTATATGCAACAATCTTTGCCTCTCCCTTGTCAAGAGGTGGTATATTCAGCAGTACTTCCAATGCTGCTATTAGCACCCCTGTGTAGACTTTATCAATGTCTAAAAAAAATTTTATCTATAAAAATCTGTGGATGAGGTTCTTTTACGGGACCTCGAACTTCGAAGAGGTTGAGAAACTAAGTGATGAGTTTGAGCCAGGCTTCACGACAGAGAAAATACAAAAACAATAACAAATGTACTGTGTAAGGCTTTCGCGGCCATCGTTCAATGAATTTGTGGTTCTTGGGTTTTTAGGCCGTCGTCGAATAGCGTTCAGGCTTGACGTTTCGCCACCACGAGTGGATGGCATCTTCAGAAGCTATTTCACTTCGGCGATTTCCAAAATACTGACGGCTGGTGGATCTGCACCTGTATTTGTACCTGCTAACGGTAACGTGGCCCAACCAGGTAGCGTTGGTAGTCCCGCCCCTTCGCGATATGGTAGTGTCCTCAGGTCCTTTAGGATGGGTACCCATGTCCGGTTGACGTTCTTGTATTTTCGATTGCTGAGATGAGTCATCTCAGAAGTACGGAATTATTAAGACTTTGACAAACGGGCTAGAAAAGTGTGCGAATCAGAGGAACTCGACACCGAACTGGAACATCTAAAGAATGCTCTTAAGGCAAACGGTTACATAGAAAAGGAGATAACAAAAACAATGAGAAGAAATAGGGCAAAACCACAACCTGAACCGATAGGAAAGCTTTATCTACCTCATGGAATAACAGACAGAATAGGAAAAATGTTACGGAAGGAAAACGTCAAGACCGTCTATAAGCCCACAAGAAAGATACAGGAATATTTGAGAACTGTGAAGGATAAAAGAGATCCACTCACAACACCGGGGGCTTATCGCATACCATGCACATGTGGGAGTGTATACATAGGAACAACGAAGCGATCTGTAAATACAAGGATTGCAGAACATAAGGCTAGCTGTCGACTAGGCCATACGGACAAATCAGCGGTAGCCGAACATGCGAATAAGGAGGGAAGTCACATGATCAAGTTTGAAGAAACTCAGGTTCTTATCGCATACCATGCCAGACTTTACAGAGAGGCCATCGAAATACAAAAACATCATAATAATTTCAATAGGAAAGAAGAAATACAGAAAGTCAACCGGACATGGGTACCCATCCCAAAGGACCTGAAGACACTACCGTATCGCGAAGGGGCGGGGCTATCAACGTTACCTGGTTGGGCCACGTCACCGTTAACAGGTATAAATGCAGGTGCAGATCCACCAACCGTCAGTATTTTGGAAGTCGCCGAAGTGAAATAGCTTCTGAAGATACCATCCACTTATGGTGGCGAAACGTCAAGCTGAACGCTAAACGACACCGGCCTAAAAACCCAAGAACCATAAATTCATTGAACGATGGTCGCGAAAGCCTTACACAGTACATTTGTTATTGTTTTTGTATTTTGTGTGTCGTGAAGCCTGGCCTGGCTCAAACTCACCACTTTTCTCAACTTTTTCGAAGTTCGAGGTCCCATAAAAGGCTCTTTCTTAACAACACATTCAATCGTGTATTTACCTTAACACCCTCCTTACTACAAATGGAAAATTATTATTTTAGAGAGGTACATGGGGCGGTGGAAAACAAGTGCTTGTCGCAATTGTTTGCGATGATACAAGGACTAATGCCCGATTTTATCAATATAGGCATTTGACCAATCAGAGCAGTCAATTCAAAAACATGCATCTGTCAAGGTTCTCTAAAAATTATTGATTTCTCTTGAAATTTACTTCAAAAAGGTAATAAAAGACATGCTATATATACAGGGTGGCCAATCGGATGACGATAATAATTTTTTTTTAGATAGCCCGTACCGAGGCCTATCCAAAACACCCCCATGTATGTGTACCGATTATTGATAATTTTCGAGTTATGATTTTTTTTTTGAAAACCTAGAGATTTTCCAGTTTTTCCAAGAAATCGTCAAAAACAAAAACAAGAATGCTTTTTGGTTTATATTTTTTTCTGCAATTATACTCAGTATTAGGCCTATTTTAATATCCAATAAAGAGAACCTGTACATCCGAACAACAATTAAGTACATTTTGGGCCCAAGTTTGAAATCTCTGTTTTTAGTCAGGAGACCAAAACCTTCAAAATAAAATTAAAAATACTTATGCCTGGTTCTGGAGCTCCAATCTAATCTTAAAAACTCTGCAAGACATTGCACTTTCAAAATAATAATGAAAAAATAGCACTTATGGGGGCATTTTGCGCCGTACGTGACTGTTAAATGTAAAAAGGTGAGAATTCACGAATTTCCAAAATGATTTAAAAAACTATTATTTTACTTTATTATGACAAATTAAAGAAAAAAACACTCATAACAACTAATAAACACGATAGTCATTGATGTTTTAATCACTTTTAATAAAAAAATTAATACCTGTGCTTTTTGCTGTGTACTATTGAACTTCTGCTAAATTAAGTTGTATGGAAAGTTAACAAAGGAAAGGAATAACAAAACAACAATCTGACTTTTAATTCCATGGCGGAATTACGTGGGAAGCGTTATCGTAGCATACGCCATCCCTTTTACTTTCCACACCGATATGTGAGGGGAGGATTGTGATCGTGAAAATTTTCGATTTTGAGATAATAGATTTTTTGGACGTTTTATAATGTCTACATAACGAAAATCCGAGTCACTCATTTCCGTCGTTCTGTCTGTCGGTCTGCCTGTCGGTCTGTACGCGTTATTCTAGCCTCGTAATCTCAGTAACCGCTGCATGGACTGTGATGAAATTTGGGCAGCAATATGCTGTGGGACCTTAGTCGGTACATGGGCAGCGGAGTAATTAAAACAAAAATTTCAAATATTCCTCAAACTTCGTTTTTAGGAGTTTTAGAGGTTCTTGATAATTTTCTGCGTTTTTTTTGGGTGGGGGTGGAATTTGGGTGTTTGGGGGGTGGGGGTTGAAAAACTGAAAAACTTGCTGTAATCATGATAGGCTGTCTACTGACCTATCAAGGAAGACCTAGCGATATAAATCACCTTTTTAGGTCCATCCGAACATTGCCTTGCCTATTACCGAAAACGAATTAACACAACTGCGCTTCGCCGACATGAGCTCGCAAAAAGCTACTGTGAAAGAAAGGGATGGCATATGCTACGACATCGCTTCCCAGGTAATTCTGCCATGAAATTGGAAGTGAGATTATTGTTTTATTATTCCTTTCCTTTGTTAACTTTCCATACAACTTAATTTAGCAGAAGTTCAATAGTACATAGTTCAGAAACCACAATTTGGGTATTAGTTTGTTTATTAAAGGTCATCAAAACATCAACGATTATCGGGTTTATTAGTTGTTACGAGTTTTTTTTTCTTTAATTTGTCATAATAAAGCAAAATAATAGGTTTTTTAGATCATTATGGAAATTCGTGAATTATCACCTTTTTACCTTCAACACTCACGTACGGCGCAAAATGTCCCCATAAGTGCTACTTTTTCATTATTATTTCGAAAGTGCAATGTGTTGCAAAGTTTTTAAGGTTAGTTTGAAGCTCCAGAACCAGGCATAAGTATTTTTAATTTTATTTTGAAGGTTATGGTCTCCTGACTGGAAACAGAGATTTCGAACTTTGGGCCCAAAATGTACTTAGTTATTGTTCGGATGTACAGGTTCTCTTTATTGCGTATTAAAATAGGCTTAATACTGAGTATAACTGCAGGAAAAAATAAAAGCCAAAAAGCATTTTTGTTTTTGTTTTTGACGAATTCTTGGAAAAACTGGAAAATCTCTAAGTTTTCAAAAAAAATCATAACTCGAAAACTATCAACAATCGGTACACATATATGGGGGTGTTTTGGATAGGTCTCGGTACGGGCTATCTAAAAAAAAATTAGTATCGTCACCCGATTGGCCACCCTGTATAATCGACCATTATGGAACCTCTAGTATCTTTCAACTCCGATTTTCCATCCTAAATGGGTGAAAACTTGCATTTTCCTGTTTAACAAAGAGTTTAGCAGTTCAGCTAATCTGAACCAACCAGATTCCACAAAAATAGTACATTTTTTGATCACTGCATCAAATTAATGTACTGTTAATGTAATGATAATGATGACAAGAAATTCAAATTACTGCATTGTTTTGATAAAACAATAACTTACAATCGATAATACTTATAAATACCTTTGTATTATAGTAAAAAGGGGTAAAAATAACATTCTGTTGCATTTCACAAACTAGACACACACGATTTAACAAGTGTGCATTACTGGTTGCCTATCCTTCTTAACAGCAAAGCTTGTGAGCTGGCAAAAGTATAACCTATAATATTATTTCTCCTAAATTAGAAACCTTTCGTATAGTCAGAAGGTGAATAAGGTGCTTTATATAATTTTTATTCATATGCAAGCCTTACAATGTGTTTCTGCGCTACGGTGCCTTTTACGCAGTGCCTTTACAATCTCTACATCCTCTGTGAATATTTCTATAAGAAGGTCTATAACAAACATGCATCCAGTCTATAATCAATCTGACTGCAATGGGCCTATACCACATTTTTGGTTTATTGGCTTAAACGAACCCTGACCCTGTAGATGCCATAAATAATTTTACAAAATTTTTCTATCGTATTTATAACCGAAAAAAATGGCTCTAAATATTGAATTTTTTGAATGCATACACTTCCCGCCCAGGTCGTGACGTCACCTGTAGGGAACCAATAAGAGCTCACTGGTACAAAACAATAGCATCCGCTCGTAGTCATCGGACCACGAAAGGACGCTTCTCATTGGTTCCCTACAGGTGACATCATCAGCGGCTATTTCAAATTACAGTACAATTTACTTTTTAGTGTTATTCTCATTTGGACCAAGTTTTCTGCTGACTTTTTACAGTAAACGGTCCTATGTATCATCAAAAATAATACCGCAGTAAATAAATTGATCAATTTGAGATCACGGTATAGGCCCATGGCGATCGGTAATTATACAATAATTATAAGGTGAACATTAAAAATCTAGCATTAATTTGCAAATCAATCGCTTTGTTCTGATTTTGTGCTATGATTTTGATACATGAATTTTAAAATATTATTGACAAAAGTGTCATCCAGCTTTGACGTTTTGTTTCCAATATTGATAAAATTCTATTGGATGATACTTATTAACTACAGACCTCAATGCCCAATAGAAAGAGTTCGTTAAAAATCAACGAATAGAATCTGTTCGTTGGAGTGGAGCATATTGATAAAATCGGGCCTATGATTTATTTGTGCCGCCAATTCTTGGTTCAAAAGTGCAACGACAGAAGAAATTTACATTTGATAAAGTTTACCACAATTACTGGGATGAATTACAAACAACTTGCAAGTCCATTATCACTATTATCACGCTCTTGTATTATGCCTAAATATTTGAGGCATTCAGAGTGGTCTATCCCACAAAAACAAGAAACTAAATACTGAATACTCAACTTGTGCATTTTCAATATTACAATGGCCTGTGAATGAGTTTGCTTTATTACAGAAATATCGCTACATATATCATTCTAGCATTGATATATTCCTGTTATTTGCAAATCTTTTCCAGCACTGTGACAGGACTGAATATATTCGCCAACCCTCGTACACGGTAATAACTAACACTATTTACTTTCTGGACGTTCCCACAGTGCGCTATCTGGACGGCCGCTAGCGATCCGAGATGATATCTGAGAGTTAGCGTAGTCGGTCGGACACAGACAGGTTGTTACCCATCCGGATGGGCGATGCGAGATGCGATGCAATCGCCGTATCTGGCGGATCCTCCAATAGCGCAACGCTTACCGGTTTACACGCGTACGCTGAGCCGCTAATCCACTTAGGTACACGTACTACGTAATGCCACCCGCCGATTGTAAGTCGACCTGCCGTAATTAGATTCCGAGTGTATGTCCCTCCAGGATTCCGGGTCTTCGAATGTCGTGAAAGGGTGATCCTGACGTTCTGCAATGGACAGTTTACATGAAACAGTACAATCATGGCCGACTCTACACTAGGCCGGAGCCTTAGATGTGGCAACGTGGCTTAGCTGTCAAATAGTGGCCCTATAGTTTCAGAATAATTATTACATTTTATATATATTAGAGTTCATTTCGGTTAATAAATTAAGAAAAATACTTTTTAGAACTACTACTACTAATACCACTTACATCTGATGTCTGGTTCATCGTAGTCAAACACTACAAAATAAAAATAAACGCAACCTGTTTCCTGCGGCCACTTCCACTTCCACTTAAATGAACACTCAATTTACTTTGAAAATTGTCACTTGAGCTAGAAAAATTCACTATTAGACTGTGTAGCCATTCTTGCTGGTCTTGATTCCCTTTCACTATCAAATCTTTTCGTAGGTATGCCCAGATGCATGCCCAGATGAGTTCTATTAACTGCATTTTTCTGTGATATTTGGCAGGTCCAGAAAACATTGTAGGTACCACCTTGTGCTTTTATACCTTGAAATGTTTGTAAAGTATTGTCTTTATTCTTATAAATATAACCAGCCCATACGAGGAATACCGTTCACCCACTTCTGTTTATGTCCTTTATTGGAAGCACAATTGCTAGTGCCATCTGGTACTACACACTTTGCAGGCATGTTTTATCTTTATAGTTTCGTTTGTGCAGGTAAATAATTAGAAACACATTAAAAATCACCTTGCAATGTTCTTTTTACTCTGGAAGATTATGTTCGGCCATGGTTTGGTATGTCCTCTACTGGAAGCACAATTGCTATTGCAACCTGGTACTACACACTTTGCAGGTATCTTTGTATCTTTATAGTTTCGTTTGTGCAGGTAAATAATTAGAAGCACATTAAAAATCACCTTCCAATCTTATTGTTTACTCTGGAAGAATTACACTAATGACACAAGCTCGGCCCCCGATTCAGTGTTGCCATATCTTAATGCTCCGGCCTAGTGAGTAAAGTCGGCCATGGTACAATCAAAAACTTTAGGTTCTTTCCAACAGGCCTGAATGTGAAATGCGTTCCAACCACAGAGTTAACATCTATAGAGGGAGTGTAAACAACAAAATGCACAGGTCGCTGACCAGACAACATGTAACGGAAATTTTGACAGCTTGAGGGCATTACTAGTGGCATGCGACTTTATATTAAAATTGGATGTTCATTAATAGATTCAATTATTACTGTGATGTTACAAGCTGATACCAATAAGTTGTATTAGTATCTAGCTGTAATCCATCAAGCCACTTGTTTCTCACCACTATATTCGAAGGAAACCTACACAGATGCACATAACATACATTAAACAACCATTATTATTCCCCAAACTGGAGTGAAGTTACTTTTGTTCCCAGTTATCCCCATGTATTACGCTACTGAAAACTAAAACAAAACCTATACTCACCTATCATAAGAAGTGTTCACCGATTCGTCACTATTACAGCAAACTATGCGCTTTTTATGTTGTCTCATCGTGCAATTATGACAATATTGTTCATAAATAATTTAATTCACACCACAAATAGTCACAAAGTCAGTCAAATATACACTAAAACCACAAAAATCTCGATATACGCAATAACCACAACTACAATGACAGCCACATAACAGCTTAAGGGCACGCCGATTGTAGGTTGCTAGATTTATGACATATTAGAAGTTATTGCGACATTCCGCTATGAAATTTATCATTTTTGAGATTTCATTAAATCAATACAAATTATCTTCACGTAAATCAGTTACATTGCAAGTATATTTGAATGTATAGTTAAATATCCAGTTAAATACTTTGTGTTCAAATTGCGGAAACTGCCAGAATTTGAAGAAACTAGAAGCGGACGAAGAAGAGTGGCAATAGCGCTATAGATGTTGGCTGGCCAATATTCAAATTAGGCTCCCTCTAGAGATGTTAACTCTGTGGTTCCAACACGTTTTGTGACCGTTCATGAAACGATCCATAAAGCGTTCCAACAGATTTCGTTACCGTTCATGGGACGGTTTCTGTACGGTCAAATCGGTGCTTGGTCCAGAGTAAGGACTGTGAGGACTGACATGCGCAGTAGAAAGTAAATCGCCCGCTTGGCACACAGTTTCATTTTGTCATTCCTATGCGCCGTCTGTTTTCTTGCTTCCTTGAGCCTTGAGTGTTGAGATTGAGTCTGATTTGATTTTGCTTTTGTTTTTGCTGTTGCTTGTTGTTTGGCTGGCTCGTTTGTTGGCCGAAACTTCACCAAAGCCAAGATTGGAAATGAATCAAACAATAATGTTATACATGGTATGTTATGATAAATTCGGTCATTTTTATGGAAAACATAACCCAGGTTTTTTGTTTATAGACCTACAGGAATACCTGGTTGTGAGTGGCAACCATTATTCATGGCTAAAATTGCCGCTTGAATGCTATTTATAATCTGTTCATTGGTTTCATCTCGATCATGTTTATTGTCAAGTTCCATAGCCCACGAATCTAGTCGAGCAGCATTTTAATGCAAAAATGATGGAAATACTCTTAAAAACATTAAGGTACTGGCAAATTCATTTAGCTAGCAACCATTCTGTGTCGGTTGGCTTTAAAGTTTTAAAGTCATCGGGTGCCTGCTTGCTGTCGTAACCTCGGTGATTCCCCTATTTTAACGCTTTGATTCGCATTTTACAGATCGATATCAAGTAATATCAAGTAGTCTGATTTTACTTGATATCAAGTCAAGTAGTTCAAATCGGAAATCAAGTCAAGTCAAATATCAAATTTTCAAAAGCTTGAGCTTCTAACTCAAGTCAAGTATTTAAGAAAAAACTCAAGATACTTGGCTCGATGAATCCCTAAATGTGATTGCAATTTGATTCGTCTAAACTTGATCGCTTTCTTCAAAAAGCCATTTTGATACTTAATACTTTTATTTGAATAAATTCGCTAACTTAACGTCAATACGCGTGCCGCTAATGTATTTCCTACTAAAAAGGTACTAGGTACTAGGTACTAGGTAGTCTGCACGGCCTGATAAGAACTGCAACAAAAAAGGGTCTCCTATTGGCATCGTGAGTAGTGGATCTGTCAAATACGATCGCTTCTCGCTATGCCTGCTTCTGATGCAGTGTGTCGCCGTCAAGCAGTCATTGCTTTGGTTGATTGTATTTGAGTATCGGTGACCTTCAGATGGTTTTCGAGCATATTTTGTGTTTATTTGTTACGTGATTTCGCATACAGTTAATGCACCCTGGTATAACAGCTTGAATAAAATCTGATTTAATTCACAATAGTTATATCATACCTATTCCATGATTAATATCATGGACTATGTAAAAATAAATACAAGAAGACAACCGTGTGCGTTTGGATGTTCTACTTTCGTAACATTTTCATTTAGTTTTAAAGTTTGACAGACAAAACGTTGTAGAAACCGTAGCTACAGAACCATCCTTTAGATCCGACTGCGTATAAGATGATTACCCGTTGCAGATTCTGCTCTTTAGAGTTTTAATATGCATACAAAATGATCGCTTCAGACACTTACTCAATCCTTCATAGCAACCGACCTAGCGCAATAATTAAATCTGAAAGACCAGCGTAGTAGCAGCAATCGGAATGGTAATAAAAGGAAAAGTTCTATTTTGACACGGAGCGTAACCGATGATCCATCCGAGTGGTATGGTGTTTTGTTCCCCTTCAGATCCGTCCGCAGATAAGACCCACAATCCACAGCTAGCACCCATCAGCATAAACAAGCTGCTCAGCTGCCTGCCTGCTTGAATGGCTGACAGGTATCAACTGGTAAATTCGTTGATTGAAAATCGTTTGTCAAGCTGTCAACTGTGCGATGAGCTCCACGCGAACATACGCGTATCCTCTAAAAAGTGCTAAAGGGTCGCTTAGACATCGTTTTTTTTTAAATAAGGAATTTCCTGAACTGAGGGCACGTCGATGGTATAAACATGAAATATTTATTTAATTTTTTTTTTGTTGTGAGGGGTTAGGGTTCAGTTGCCCTATGGCCCGATTTTTTCAACACAGGTATTTTAACAAAGGAAAGTCAACCGGACATGGATACCCATCCTAAAGGACCTGAAGACACTACCATATCGCGAAGGGGCGGGGCTACCAACGCTACCTGGTTGGGCCACGTCACCATTAGCAGGTATAAATACACGTGCAGATCTACCAGCCGTCAGTATTTTGGAAGTCGCCGAAGTGAAATAGCTTCTGAAGATCCCATCCACTCGTGGTGGCGAAACGTCAAGCTTTAACGCTAAACGACGCCGGCCTAAGAACCCAAGAACTACAAATTCAAAGGCTTTGACCAATCAGAACAGGCCATTCAACAACACACATCTCTGAAAATTATTGATTTCTCTTAAAGTTTACCTCAAAAAATGGAGTCAAGTGGATTGACTCAGTACTTTCCACACATAACAGTTGCAACCAAATCATCGCCCGCCTGTCGTCAAAAAACATCCAACACAAAAACTAGTAAATAGTTTCCTAAATCTCTCCGTAGGAACTAAAATGACACAATTCAGCTTGAACTGGGCGAAACGAAACAATCAGGAATCCCCAAATTGCTTAAAAACGAAGTTTGAACTATTTTTATATTTTTAGATTTTTATTATTGCTGCGCCGCCACTGACACGATTTTTGAAAACCATACGTATTTTTTATCCTTGCCGCGGTAATAATACTGTGTCTAAATTTCATTAAAATTTGTTCCATAATTTCCATGTTACTAAATTCAGAACGACCTGAATCAATACCTACCCCTACCAATACCAAATCCCTTAATTTCTGTAATAGCCAAGGCAATGTTCGGATGGACCTAACAAACGTCTATTATGCCGCTAGGTCTTTCTTTCACAGGTCAATGGGCACTATTATAAATGGAATAAATTTTTGAGTTTTACAACCCCCCACCCCCTAACCACCCCAACTTCACCCCCACCCAAAAAAAAGTAAAAAATGATCAGAAACCCCTAAAAACAAAGTTTGAGCTATTTTTACATTTTTAGTTTTTTTATTATTGCCGCGCCGCCACTGACACGATTTTTCCAAAACATGCGCGCTTTCCATCCTCGCCGTGGCAGTAATACTGTGTCAAAATTTCATTAAAATCCATTCGATAATTTTGGCGTTACGCAATAAAGAACGATCTAAAACTAAAACAACACTCGGATGTACACATCACAAATTATTCTAAGTGCCTTGGTTTCTATTATAAGCAAGGCAATGTTCGGATGGACCTAAAAAATTGTATTATGGCGCTAGGTCTTTCATTCACAGGTCATTAGAGAGCCCATTATGAATACAACAAATCTTTCAGTATTACAACCCCCCACCCCCCAACCACCCCAAATTCACCCCCACCCAAAAAAAAGTAGAAAATGATCAGGAACCCCTAAAACGCCTAAAAACGAAGTTTGAGGCGTATTTGAAATTTTTCGTTTTTTGCTAATTACTCCGCCCCCTGTATAACGATTTTCAAAATTATAGGAACATTACCTACTACGACCCCACAGCATAACGCCGCCCAAATTTCATCACAATCCATGTAGCGGTTACTGAGATTAGAGGGTAGAAAAACGCGACAGACAGACCGACAGACAGACCGACAGACAGACCGACAGACAGACCGACAGACAGACCGACAGGCAGGCCGACAGACAGACCGACGGAAATGAGTGACGTGGATTTTCGTTATGTACACATCATAAAACGCCCAAAAAACGTATTATCTCAAAATCGAAAATTTTCGCGATCACAATACTCCCCTCACCTATCGGTGTGGGAAGTAAAAGGTGAAAAATGGTATGCTTTATATACAATCGATCATTATGAACCATCTAGTTTCTTTTCAACTATGATTTTCCATCCATGTTTAACAAAGAGTTTAGCGATTGCTAATCTAAACCAATCGGATTCCACAAAAGCAGTAAATTATTTTCACTGTATTGTAGGTCTATCAAATGATAATGATGACAAGAAATTCAAATTACTGCATTGTTTTGATAAAACAATAATTTATTATATGGATAATAGTTATAAATACCTGCAATATACCTTTCTATTACAGTAAAAAGGGGTAAAAATAACATTTTTTTGCATTTCACAAAGCTAAACACACGATTTAATTGTTGACCAATCTGTTTCCCAAGTTTGCATTACTAGTTGCCTATCCTTTATAACAGCAAAGCTCGCGGGCTAGCAAAAGTATTACCTTATCTTTTGTAAACCAGAAACCCCTCGTATAGCTAGAAAGTGAATCAGGTGCTTTATATAGTTTTACGATGCCTTTTACCCAGTGCCGCCCCGCTGCACCTATACATCCTCTGTGAATATTTCTATAAGAAGATCTATAACAAACACATGCATCCAGTAGATGGAAATTTCTTCATAAAAGTATTGTCACGACGGCCTCTTTTTCTTCACCAAAGAATCAAACGGGACGTAACTTTCACTGTTTTATCTCACAACTCAGTACAATATCTCTTAACCTTATCTCAACTCAACTGAACTGAACTGAACTACTGCCACGCTACTCGTGGCGCCTTATGTACTTCATCGAACCATCTAGAGAATTCGATGACATTTCTAGAATCCATCCGTCATTCCCGAAAACTCTATACCCTGTTACCCGATACTTTAAACTGTCAGCCGTGTCATTAGCGAACAGCTGTTCAGCTAGTGATAATTAAAAATGCCCCAGATTGAGTCTTGACGTATCAATTTCTGCTTTGAAGGAATACAGGGCTGTACTGAGTGCAAGTACTACTAGTGATGAGTAATTGACAATTGGTGACGTTTTCGTCTATGCTGTGAGGTCTCCTTGCTTATTTTACATTTTCTCGGAAGATCCGGCGTTTCTTTCAGTATAACAGCATGGCTGGTTTGAATGATGATGATTACGCTTTAAATGAGGTAAGAATATTACTAATACGGTCTTGATCGCAGGATTGCCAATCAACACCACTAGTAAAAAATTAAATTTGAGATACACTTCTTCGTCAGCTGATACCTATCAAATAGACGTCAAGTCAGTTTAAAGTATCAGTTATAACAGAGTATAGACCTTAGACAAGGAAAGAGAGGTATAGACGATTCGATGACGTTTACACTTCAACAGATCTAACCTAGCACTTTGACTTTACATTATGTATGACAACCAATGACAACTAATACAAATACACGAATACCATAATATACAGTATGTTACAGTATGTATTTGTCTATAATCAATCTGACTGACTGAAGTGGGATTATTAATTATTAATTAAGGTGACTGTGATAGATACTTCTTTTATTATTCTGTCACAAACTATCGCAATCTGCAATTAGTAATTATACAATAATTATAAAGTAGACATGAAAAATCTGGCGTTAATTTGCAAATCAATCGCTTTGTTCTGATTTCGTGCTATAATTTTGATCCATGAATTCTAAAATATTTTTGACAAAAGTGTCATCCAGCTTTGACGTTTTGTTTCCAATATTGATAAAGCACATATTGGAGGGTACTTATTAACATAACCCTCAATACCCAATAAACAGCATCCAATAGAAAAGGTCTGTAAAAGCCTTTATTAAAGTATGCATGTTGATAAAATGGGGCCTTCATATTTCAGCTTCATCGATCTCTTCTTCCACGGATCCTCTCAATGTAGATTCACCTACATACAATATACCGTGGCATCCGTATTGTAGGAACATGCATTGTATAATTGCAGCTTGTTCGAAAGTTCGCTCATTATAATGTAGCCTGCAACTTTCGAGCCTGCCTTCATACACTCCACAATAGCGCCTCTTCCTAGGAAACTAGTCGTCATGATGGCTGAACGATCCCCAAAACCATAAATTACCTCTGCAAGAAGAAACTTCGACGCACACACAGACACGCCGACGCGACGGTTATTAAAATATTCGTGTGCTGTCGCTACGTCGTCGGTGTGACAACTCCCGACGTTGCTTCGTTTCCAACTTCAACTTCCGGGTCGTCCTATTGTGATGAGGTGCTCTTTGATTCTCGAAAATCCAGAACAGTTCACAGGGTCGAGATGTTGCGTGAAGGGAAGGCACTTGTTATTAAGCTATCAAGCCAGTCATTCAAGCTTTTAGAAATCATCTCTACCGTCAATACGATCTTGCATGTACATGACAAAGCTTCTTACGTTGTATAAAGCCCAGATAAGGCCTGGTATGGAGTAGTGGTCACTGGAGAGTTGTATACTTTTACTATTCTATCGATATTTGTCACAGTTCAGAGAAAATTAATTCGAGTAGTCGATACGGCCTGAACGCGCCACCTACAGTCACTTTCTCACCAGAGTACCAGTATTCAAGGGCCTAACTGTTAGATTCACGCAGGGGACTGATTCATATCATCTCAGGTTCCTCATGCTAAATTTAATCCCTGTACACATTGAGGTAGAGAGAGGTGCTAGACTGGTCGAATACAGATTGCTATCAACTGGCAGACAGGACAAAAAATGGAGTCAAGTTTTTTGACTCAGTACTTCCCACTCGTAACAGTTGCATCGCCCGCCTGTCATCAAAAAACATCCAACACAAAAACTAGTAAATAGTTTCCTAAATCTCTCCGTAGGAACTAAAACGACACAATTCAGCTTCAACTGGACGAAACGAAACAATCAGGAACCCCCAAATTGCTTAAAAACGAAGTTTGAGCTATATTTATATTTTTAATTTTTTTATTATTGCTGCGCTGTCACTGACACGATTTTTGAAAACCATACGCATTTTTCATCCTTGCCGTGATAACAATATTGTGTCTAAATTTCATTAAAATTAATTCCATAATTTCTATGTTATTAAATTCGGAACGATCTAAAGCAATACCTACCCCTACCAATACCAAGTCCCTTGATTTCTGTAATAGCTAAGGCAATGTTCGGATGATGGACCTGACAAACGTCGACTATGCCCCTAGGTCTTTCTTTTACAGGTCAATGAAAACTATTATGAATGGAAGAAGTTTTTGAGTTTTACAACCCCCACCCCCTCCACCCCAATTTCACCCCCTCCCAAAACAAAAGTAAAAAATGATCAGGAACCCCTAAAACGCCTAAAAACAAAGTTTGAGCTATTTTTACATTTTTGGTTTTTTTTATTATTGCTGCGCCGCCACTGACACGATTTTTCCAAAACACGCGTTTTCCATCCTCACCGTGGCAGTAATACTATGTCAAAATTTCATTAAAATCCATTCGATAATTTTCGCGTTACGCAATATAGAACGATCTAAAACAACACTCAGATGTATACATCACAAATTCTAAGTCCTTGGTTTCTATTATAAGCAAGGCAATGTTCGAATGGACCTAAAAAATTGTATTATGCCGCTAGATCTTTCATTTACAGGTCATTGGACAGCCCATTATGAATACAACAAATTTTTCAGTTTTACAACCCCTCACCCTCCAACCACCCCAAATTCACCCCCACCCAAAAAAAAAGCAGAAAATGATCAGGAACCCCTAAAACGCGTAAAAACGAAGTTTGAGGAATATTTGAAATTTTTGGTTTTTTGCTAATTACTCCACCCCCCGTACAACGATTTCCAAAATTATTGGAACATTACCTACTACGACACCACAACATATCCCTGCCCAAATTTCATCACAATCCATGCAGCGGTTACTGAGATTATGACGTTAGAAAAACGTCAACAGACAGACCGACAGACAGACCGACGGAAATGAGTGACGTGGATTTTCGTTATGTCATAAAAAGCCCAAAAAGCGTATTATCTCAAAATCGAAAATTTTCACGATCACAATACTCCCCTCACCTATAATAGGCGAGGGAAGTAAAAGGAACTAATACTGGACACAACGAGTATAATGAGTGAAACCAAAATCATCATATATTAGGTATGGCTTTGGACCTTGTGGTTCCCTAAGCGCACACGAAAAGATCTCTACAATGTTCCTTTCCCAGGAAGAAACGAATGGCATAGGAGTGACAGTTTCATATCACCCTCTGATCTTGCGCTCCAAGATAGAACTGCCAGGCTACCCTAAAAGCATTGAGCTCCAAACAGATTGACTCAAAACTGCTATGGAACTGTATACAACTCCTCAATTAACTTAGAACGAGGAACAAGGTAACTTTGGTTAGGTCAAGGCGGAGTGGAAGGCAATGAATTGGACTACACAGTCGTAGCATTGCAAAAAGTACTGCCAGGAAAACCATCTCAGAATGAGGAGATAGGAAAGCACTACTGCAATAGAAAGATACATTAGGGCTACTACTCTCGAAGGCGTTTATTCCATACCCTTCTAGTCACTCCACCCCTAGGATCTTAGGAATGATTTGCGCATTCTGGTCGGTCTATTCACAACCACTTGCGGCAAATAGATCTGGAGCAAACTTCGGACTGTGATTTCTGTTATGTGTAAGACGAAACGTTAGAGCAGATATAGGTTTCAGGCTTTTGGATTCACCCAACTGGAACCTACTCAAGGAAGTTTCACCCAACAGGATCATCGTCTTCATCAAGGGGTATGGATTGTACGATGGACTCTAAATAGATGTGAGCCACAAGAGACACTGTAGGATCGCAGTGGAAGAAGACATAATCGCTCTAGTCACGATGAACCTAACCTAACCTAATGCTCTCCAGGCTGTCCAAGGCTGGGAATAGACTGCCAGGAGAGCGTCGGCCTCTTCAAGTCCCGCTTAAACAAACTTCTCTTAACCTAGCAGCCGCGGTATTCTGGTATTTAGTATACAAAAAATAAGAGTACAACAATCCTAGATGGAGCATTATATTGGCCCGATAGTATCGGCCGTGGTACTCTGGTATTTAGGCTCTGCCTGCGCGGTCTGCTCAGTTATATATACCTATATAAAAAAAATTTAGAGCATTTCATATCATAACTGAAGTAACCGTAAAGCTTAGTATATGCTTCTCAACAACTATGAAAGTGCATATGTTGATATCATTTTTTATACTTACTTGAACGATTTCATCGTCTATGGTGGTACTTACCTGAAACAAATAAAAAGTGCGTTAAGTGGAGATTGTAAATTGTGTGAGGCGCGGTTTAACTTGCAGTTATCACGACAATAGGCAGAGGTAGTCTTGAAATCGCGAAAAATTTAGAATGTGAGATTACCTATATATTTTTATTCGTTCCACGACACGAAACGCAACTCATTTTCGTTAACTTGTTTGAGGTCTGCTTCGAAATTCTTAATAATTCTACATATATAGTTTGTTATAGATATGGTTCTCAATTAAATATTAGAATCAGCGTTAGTGAGTGAGGAAATCAGTCAACAAAAGAAACCAAAGCTATCTCCTGGAGCAGCTTTCAAATAAACAATATCAATTTTTCAAAATTAATTTTTTTATCAAATTTTATACTTTGACAAAGGCTACAGAGATACCAGAAACG
Source organism: Callosobruchus maculatus (assembly GCA_951848785.1). NCBI lineage: Eukaryota > Metazoa > Arthropoda > Insecta > Coleoptera > Chrysomelidae > Callosobruchus > Callosobruchus maculatus. Next base: position 987,123 of record CATOUR010000184.1, read on the forward strand.
TCAGTAAAATATATCTCAAGCATATGTAGTTTTTATTAGAGAGTCAGTGAAGCACTATGAAACAAAGCGACAACTACAGGCTAAGTTCTAGAAATCATTGCCATTACGCTTTATACTGATAACCTTTCGGGCTTTTATACATCAAGCAAGCGGGTGGAATCCTTCTTGAGCCGTTGTAACAAAAGACGATCGGGACGGATGATAATGAGGCGCGCAACCCGATATTCTTTTGTTGTACCCCTTCCGTGCGATTGCATCTTGCATCTCGACAGGACAAGATGCCCGGATGAGATGTCACGAGGTCTTTTTGAGGCCATTTCCTCGTTCTGGGGTCGCTTCATTGCAACAACCTGCTTCACCTCTGTCGACAACGATTTTATACTTTTAGTGCAGGTGGTGAGGCGATAAGTCCTTAGTAAACTTCATAATTAAAATGTATTTTTTCGTTCTTTAATATACTTATTAATACTCTATCTAATGAAGATAAACAATAATTGTTTGTAGAAGTTGGAGCGTTCAATTTTCGGTCCGAACCTCTTAACCCAAAGAAGAGTTACAAGCTCACAAACAAACATAGAGGCTTTCAAATTTTCCAGTATCTAATAGATCGCAGAAAATGGAAAGATTAAAATCTGTTCAAATTATAGAATATAAACTAGGTGGCAGAAAAATGTATAAAATAGACATAAATACAGGGTGGGGCATATTAATTAAGTGTTTCTGAAATAATCATAAAATTATTAGTTTTTACTCTAAAAAAAAATTATTAGTAGTAGAACATAGATGATATTAAACTATTTTGAAATATCTAAGTGCAAAAATTACATCTGGCATATGATGCAGCCGTTCACGAAAATTGCACTCCACTGTTTCCAGCATGTCTCTCTTGATTTTTGAGAGATTCCATGGCGAATCGCTTCCTTCTCTGCGTCTAACGTACGGGGATTGGCCTTTTTAACACGTGACTTGAGTTACCCCCATAGAAAAAAATTCACAAATTGATAAGTCGAGGAGGTCATGAAATGCCACCAAACCTCGAAATTGAACGATTTGGAAACATCAGGTGGCGAAGAACAGCCATGGATGCTCTGGCGGTGTGTGCCGTGGCCCCATCTTGCTGGAACCACAAATCTTTGATATCCACACCTCTTCTTTGCAATTCAGGTATGAAAAAGGTATTCACCATATGAATGTAACGTTCAGATGTTATTGTAGCGGTGATCCCATTTTCTCCAAAAAAATATGGGCCAATGATGTCACGCCATATGCCACGCGTTGTTCTAGCGTCTACCGCTCCATGATGGCAAGTGGCAAGTGAAAGTGAAATGGTTTAAGTCAAGGAATGGATTGTAATAAACCGCGCGCTCCTACCTTTTCTAATATATGAGTACTACTCAAACCAACTTGGTTTTTATGCCCCACCCTGTATAACGCGAAATAATGATAAATTCTAACAACTATTTTAATGGATGTTCATCTCAATAGTCTGATGTTTATTCAAATCTTCTGTATTATTCTGTTCTCCATATTTTTGTATACCTCGGAAACTTGGTCTGTTACAAAGGCAGATCAAGCTCGCATAGATGCTTTTGAAATGTAGACGTGGAGGAGAAGGCCGAGAGTTCCTTATACCGCCCATCGAACTAACGTTTCCATACTGGATGAGCTCGGTAATCCAAAGAGACTATCCTCCAATGTGTCGACGAGAATGCTTACATATTCACAGAAGCGATAATATGGAGAAACTTGTGGTTCAGGGTCATGGCCCGAGTGGGCGGCGCCGTGGCCGTTCCCCTACACGCTGGGTGGATACGACGAAATAGTTGCTGGGTATGAGTATCGCCACTGAACTGACAGTAAATCGCGAACGATGGCGAGCTACAGTTCTCAAAACTATTGATAATATTCGTGTCGGCAGTACTCCAGCTCCGACTTAATGCATTTTACAAGTTCACAACATGTCTGTTAAGACATTGTGACTATGGAGATGAATTATTGAAAGCTCTTAAATTTACTATAATTGTTTCACAATTTCATGTCTGTACGACTGGCCTAATAAGAGGAACATTAAATCACACTCTTAATCCTGCATCGCTGAGGTTTTCCACTAACATTAACTTGTTTGCATTCTGCATTCGGCTTTCGTTTTCCTATTTTGTTTTGTGTGCACATTGCATATTCTGCTCTAAATTAATGCTTACTAATTTATAAGCCGCGGTTTCATACCAAATGTTGTCCTTAAATATTTACAGGCTATGCATGAAATATTCGGTATTGTAATATGCTCTTGCATATATACTGGATATTTTAGGGAAACGCAGTCTCTTTTGCTTTTTTTTAGGTTTGTCTGCTCTATTTTTACAAAATAGGAGTGTGTAATAGGGTGACTCGGTGCTTCCCATGTATATAGGGTTGCCATCGCTAAAATTTGAAAACCAAGACAAGGTGCCTGAAAACCCCGGATTTTAGAGCCCAGAACCCGGACATTTCAGGTTCTTCAAAAATAGTCAAAAATATCATAAATCACCTTTTTATTCATTTTCAGACCTCGAAGTTTTTTCATTATCACTTAACATGATGTACCTAACAAAAAAAATCTTATTGCAGTTTGTTACTTTTTTCAATTTATTATTAGTTAGAATGTTTATTCTTAAAAATGCAAACACAAATTATTAATATACTGTTATGAAAACAAAACATTACTACAATATTAAACCTGAATAAAAATCTTCAAAGGCCACTCTTTAGTATTTAGTCTTGCAACTGTATATATACCTCTATTTACAGCAGCAATTTACACAACAAATCTTAAGGAATAAAACTGAACCTTTTTAAAGTTTAGACTCACTGTAATGTACCGTGTAACTGTAATGTACTGTGTTGACAAAAGCACTCCTCTAGCCTACGCGGCATTCTCGTAATTTGGTTGTTGATAAACTCTTGAGGTACAGCCTCCCAAGCTGCCCTCACAGCATGTTCCAGTTCGTCCAGCGTGGTCGGAGGATTGGGTAAATCGCCTATGCATCGACCTACCCAACCCCATACTTTTTCAATGGGCAATAAATCGGGTGATAGTTGAGGCCAGGGCAGTACCCTGACCTCAGCTTCCTGTAGAAACCTCATCGATAACCTTGCAATATGAGGACGTGCATTATCTTGCTGGAGGAAACCCTCTTCGAGACATCGAACATATGGAACGGCAATTGGTTTTAACAGCTCATCCACATAACGTTGCGCAGTCATTGTTCCGCGAATTCTAACCAGATACAGATTTCAAAAAATTCAAAATTGCTGCTGTCGGAGAAAATTTGATAGAGTAACCTCTAAAATCAATGAATTAGGGTGGCTGAAAATCGATGGTATATTTAAGTATTATATGAGTATCTTGGTAATTCGTGTCCTTACTACATCAAATCCTCATTACTTACATAGCAAATTAGTATTTAGGCGAGAATTACATAATGTTAATATAAGCAATGTAGACAGTCTAGCTTTACCTTGTTTCAGGTTACGTCTTTTTTAGCGTTCCTTTACATATAATGCAGTAACAATCTATAATGATATTGAGAACACGATTAAATATTATACATTAAATACTGCTAAAAAACATCCAAAAAAACATTACTTTTTGCGCCAAAATATGTGTTTTTCCTAAATTTATATTTAGTTTTATAAATTTTTCTTCATTTAAAATTTTGGTGGGGTTAAGTGGAGTAGCAGCAGCTAGACTTCGCCCCATATTTCTCAGGTATTGTATATAATAATACTTGAATAAAGCCTTTTATTATTCTGCATTTCTTATTTTTTCTCGCCTGGTTGCGGTAGTAACAAGTATTGACGGGCTGTGCCAAGTCAACACCTGACATATTATTATTCTGAATTCAGGGAGGACCGTACAATGCTGCTGGTCTGCTGCTTTTCATCCAGGCCCAATTGTTGCAGGTGTGGTGTAAATGTATTTGGAGTAAGGCCTGAGATCGACATAATGAGGGGGACAATGACAACTTTGTTTTGTTTCCATAGTCGTTTTATTTCTATGGCGAGATAGGTGTATTTAGATATCCTCCCAGCGTAGGTGTTTTGGACGTTCATATCATTGGGAATCGCAATATCTATTAAGTAGGTCACTTTGTCTGTCTTTGACTGGAAAACTATATCTGGCCTATTTGCTGGGATGGTTTTTGTCTGTATGTATTTCAATGTCCCAGTATAATTTGAATTGATTGTTCTCGAGGACTGAGGTCGGTGTGTAGTTATAATATGGATTTGGCAGGCTTGAATAAAGTCTTTTGTTATTATTATTATTATCACAAGTAAAGGTGATTTGCTGTTGAATGCAATGGCACCCCAAACGGTCAAACCAATAGGACGGTGTGCATGGCGCTCAATAGCAAACTGGAGACCACGTCGTTCACTCCGTCGTCGTCTTACGCGTTGGCGTCCATCATGTGCCCCCAGACAAAGCCTGGACTTGTCGAAGAAGGCCGTCTGATGCCACTCAGCATGCCATTGTCGGTGTTTTTGGCAGGCACCAATCTAACCGTTGGCGACGATGAGTTGCAGCAAGTGGAAGCACTAGATCTGTGGTACACCATGCGGATTCGAATGGGCCTCCTTATAGCTGCATACCAAGCTTAAGCAACAGCATTCGCATTCTGTCTCGAAGGGCCAGTAGCCGTAGATGGCGATCATGCCGGTTTGTAGTTCTTCTACGTGCTCCAAAACTACTAGCTCGCTGCATTTGCCCTTGTGCGATCCATGCGCGCCATGCTGCTACAACTGTAAAAGCACCACGTTCTCGTTGGCCTACAATCCGACCCCGCTCAGAGGGGCTTAACCAACGGGTCTCTCGCCACATTTGCAAGCGATATCATCGTTTTTGGATCGACAAAAAGCCACAAAAAGCCATGCTTTGTTTTTACACGTCAAACAACAGAAAACGACCAAATACAACATAAAAGAGCAGAAAACGACTCAAAACAACGGAAAACAAGCTGGAAACAGCTTAAGCGAACAGAAAACGACTGGATACAACAGAAAGCATCAAAACACAAGAGATAACACAAATAGAACCGAATACAACAGAAAAGAACAGAAAATAACTCAAAACAATAGAAAGCAAACAGATAACAGCGGTAAGCAATAGAAAACGACAAAATGCAAAAGAATACAACAGAATATAACAGAAAACAGCACAAAACAACAGAAAACAAGCAGATAACAGCGGGAAACAACAAAAAATGACCAAATGCAGCCGAATACAACAGAAAAGAACAGAAAACAACAAAGAACGGAGCTGGAAACAGCTTAGACCAACAGAAAAGGACTAGATACGACATTAGAGATGTGTACTAGAGATGGTACTGCCAAGCTGTGTACAAAGCTTCAATGCAAATATACTTTTTCTTTCTAGGTATTCAAATTTCACTTGCGAGTACTGTATTTTAAATGAATAATAATGAATGAATAAATTCGCAAATAAATCGTCGATGTAAAACGGGTATCTACAGGTTCACAAGTTGTATTAAGATCATAAGATCAGTGAATGCATAAGCATTGAATGAGTGTCTCTAACTCTAATCCTCCATCTAGTGGCTCGTACCCAAACCACTTACATATCTAATATCGTTGATGCCATCAATTGTGGCAATAAGGTATAGAAATGGCATATAATAATAATAAGAATAATAATGGGTGCCAGTATAGTACGAAATTGTTGATAGTTTTGATTCTTTTATGTTCCAAATGTTGCCATTCCATTATCTCCAATTAGTGTCCGACCGAACATTCGGTTTCGGTTTCGGCATAGTTTTGGCCAAAAAACGGGTTTCGGTTTAGTTTCGGTTTCGGCTGCCATGCAGCCGAAACTACGGCCGAAACCGAAACTAATTTCAGCACTAATCTTCAAGCGAAGAAGTGTCATTTTGCTGGGTAGATGATGGTAATAACTTATCAGTTAAGAAGCCTACTTATCGGAGCCAAGCTTGCAAAGAAACGCAGATATTACTCTTACTAGAATTTCAGTCCATTTCTGTCTTTGAGGAAGGTTCCCCTAAAATTCACGTTTGCCTTACCGACGACTGTTTCCACTGAACAACTACTTAATGCTTCTAGTCAAATTTACTCAGACTGAGGAAGCTATTTGCAAAGAAAGTTGATAAATTATTGTTTTTCGGTTACAATATTACAATATTAGATTGTTCAGATATGAATACTCATAGTCAACAATCGCTCTAGCTCAATGAAGCTCACAACTATTTCTTAAATTCAGAGAAAACTCCTTACTTTTAAAAATACTTAGTAGTTGTACTTACCACGTAGGTGCTTCAGAAATTTAGTTTTAAGGCAGCTAATTGATAACAGTGTCATAAAGATTGATCAAAGAGTGGAATGTTATTTGGTAGATACAAAATATAATATAAATATAAAATAGTTGGCATTATATGATAAAAATTCAAGGCTTAAAATTATTTATAAAGAATGTTAATCTTTATGGAAGCCACTGTACAAATTAAGGTATATTAAGCATAGAGCGAAAATATATATAAAAAAATGGAGTCAAGTTGACTGACTCAGTACTTCCCACACATAATGATGATACCATTTTATTATTTTCCCATTGCATGAAGCTATAGTTTGAAATCCCTTGCAACCAAATCATCGCCCAGCCGCCCGCAAAAAACAACCAACACAAAAACCTCTCGTAAATAGTTTCTTGCGTCTCCCTCCTTAGAAGCTAAGACGCCACATTTTTTTTTCTGCATGCTTCAACTAAACGATGCGAAATGATCAGGGGCCTCCAAACCATCTAGAAACAAAGTTTGAGCTGTGTTTTTATATTTTTAGTTTTTTATTATTGCTGCGCCGCCACTGACGATTTTTCAAAGACAAACGCGTTTTCCATTCTCGCCGTGGCACTAAATTTGGTGTCAAAATTTCATTAAAATCAATTCAATAATTTTCGCTTTACGCAAAATACATAGAACGAAATAAAGCAAAACTCGTATGGATTCATCACAAAATTGGTTTCTGTAATAGGCAAGCCAATATTCAGATGGACCTAAAAAAGTGTAATATACCGCTACGTATTTTTTTCAACAGGTTAATGGACAAACTATTATGAATACAACAAATTTTTTCAGTTTTACAACCCCCCACCCCCCAACCGCCTCAATTTCACCCTCACCCAAAAAAGTAGAAAATGATCAGGAACCCCTAAAACGCCTAAAAACAAAGTTTGAGATGTTTTTATATTTTTAGTTTTTTTATTATTGCTGCGCCGCCACTGAAATGATTTTTTCCAAAACATACGCGTTTTCTATCCTCGCCGCGGTAGTAATACTGTGTCAAAATTTCATTAAAATCAATTCAATAATTTTTGCGATACGCAATAGAATAATATATCGATCTAAAACAACACTCGTATGTATACACCACAAATTCTAAGTCCCTTGATTTCTGTAATCGGCAAGGCAATGGATGGACCTAAAAAAGTGTATTATGCTGCTAGGACTTTCTCTCTCAGGTCAGTAGACAGTCCATTATGGGTACAACAAATTTTTCAGATTTACAACCCTCCACCCCCCTAACCACCCGAATTTCACCCCCACCCAAAAAAAAAATAGAAAATAATCAGGAACCCCTAAAACGCCTAAAAACGAAGTTTGAGCTGTTTTCATATTTTTTGTTTTTTTAATATTGCTGCGCCGCCACTGAGACGATTCCTAAACATCAGACACGTTTTCCTTCCTCGCCAAAGTAGTAATACTGTGCAGAAATTTCATTAACATCACTTCAGTAATTTCAACATTATAAAATACAGAACGATCTAAAGTAATACTCGTATGTATACGTCGGAAAATAAGTCCTTTGGTTCCTGTAATACAAAAGGCAATGTTCCGAAGGACCTAAAAAAGTGTATTATAGCGCTAGGTCTTTCTCTCTCAGGTCAGTAGACAGCCTATTATGAGTACAACAAATTTTTCAGCTTTACAACCCCCTACCCCCTAACCACCCCAATTTCACCCCCACCCAAAAAAAAGTAGAAAATGATCAGGAACCCCTAAAACACCTAAAAACGAAGTTTGAGGCATATTTGAAATTTTTCATTTTTTGCTAATTACTCCGCCGCCCATGCACCGATTTTCAAAATTGTAGCAACATTACCTACTACGACCCAACACCATATCACCACCCAAATTTCACCAAAATCTATGTAGCGGTTACTGAGGTTAGGAGGCTAGAAAAACGCCAACAGACAGACAGACCGACAGACAGACCGACAGACAGACAGACCGACGGAAATGAGTGACGTGGATTTTCGTGATGTAGGCATCATGAAACGCCCAAAAAGTGTATTATCTCAAAATCGAAAATTTTCGCGATCACAATACTCCCCTCACCTATCGGTGTGGGAAGTAAAAAATCGAACAATGTACTGCTAACCTTTTCGAAATTCGACTGCATTGCGCGATAGCAGTGACCTAGTAATGAAATCTTTACCTGACTTATAATCCGCAGTGTACACGCTCCAGCTATAGAGCTGTATAGAGTGCGCCGAGTTCTTTGTGGATTGAAGTATAAGAGCTCTGTTGCCCCATATATACACCCGGAAGGTATAATGCACTTTTAATGCTGACATTCTTTGCGTGCCTGAAAACTCTTGGCGAAACTCATTCATAGCACGATCCGTTTCTCGAATATCTGCAAGGGCGTAGGCCCGAATCGTTTTTGGATACCTGGACGCAGTTGCAAAGGCGAAGCCTAAGTATTAAAATTTAAAATATGAGATATGTTTTTTGTACGTTTTAGTCTTATGTTATAATATATTTAAATTATATACAGGGTAGTCATTTGACAACCGCCGACTAGAAAAAAAGTCCGAGATACGTCAAAAGATTTGTCAAGGGGGGCCACTTTTTAGCCTGAAACTGTTTCATCCCCCTTGTCAACCACTTTTACTGAAAAGCGATGAAATTGTCTGCTGGAGATGATCATATTTGAGAAGTATAAAGTAGTACCGAAGAAAGCAGAAGAAAATGCTTATTACATGATTATTTTGAAGGTTATAACAAAAAAATGTGGCAAGATAAAAATATAAGCAGTGCACGCCAAACTTTCATAGAAGGCCTATCAACGGGTATTATTAAGGCACCTTCAGGAAACAAAAAGAGGCTAATAATCGACAATATTGGCAGCGAAGAGAAATTTCCAAAAAAAGGTTTGATAACCTTTCAGACGTTCCATACGGGAGATTACCACGCGGATATAAATTCGGGTGTTTTTCAAGACTATTTTAGTGAAATAATAAAATATCTTCCGGCTGATTCAGTGGTTATAATGAATAGCGTAAGCTATCATTCACGACGCATAGAGAAGACTCCACCTTCATCTTGGAGAAAACAAAAACTTATTGAGTGGTTAACCTCCAAAGATACTGAATTCGAAGATAATTTGATAAAAATCTTTTACATATAGCAAATGTACACAAACACGAAACATTTATGGAAAACGCCGTAGAAGATATAGCAGCAAAACATGGTGTAATGGTGGTATGTACACCACCATGAAATGACTTATAGCTAGACATAACACGACATTCATAATGAAAGCCTTGAGTTACTGTAAATTATAACATTAAGAGGAGATGGTAGTTCCTCAGATGATGAAGACAATTATGATTTTTTACAATTTTATTTCTGTATAATATATTTTTTGTATCTTCAATAAAAAATAAGGGTACCTAATACTAAGTAGAATTCTTCCCTTTTTACAAGTATCCTACCTGCACGTCTTTGGTACACCATTTTCAATGTTACTTAATAGATAACAATAGCCAAATCCCATTAATTGCCTCAAACTCGGGTGTTGCTGCCTGCAATTGATAAAAGGAAAGAATTTTGCAATGACATCAACGGCGAATAATGAAAAATGCATACGTAATGAGCTTTTCCCCCGTGTGGGGGGGCGGGTTAGAATATCTCCCATCGTATATCCTGCGTGTCGTAAAAGGCGACTAAAAGGAACACCGAACTACTATCGGTATAAACAGTAACCTCTTCTCAACCAACAGCTTTGGGTGGACGAGTTGAGAAGAGTCAGGACTCCTTCTTGTCCTTGGGGTGAGAAATTGCCCCTAACGGCGGATGAACCAGTAGATACCATCTGGTCAACGGCATGAGGATGCAGAAATCAAATGGGAAACTACTGCATTAAAGATCTTAGGGCCGGTTGTACAAACACAGTTTAACTCGAGTTCAACTTTGAACCGAGTTCAACCCTAATTTGCTGTTGTACCAACAAAGTTCAAGCGTTGACTTCAGTTCAACCTCGGATCAAGTTGAACGGCCACCGGGGAGCGTTTAACGGCGGTTCAAGGTTTAAAATGGTGATGTTTACGACCAGCTGATCAGTTTCTAACCCTAATATCCGACGTGAGTGACATAGTCAAATGCGATATTTTCACTTGAGTTACATGATGGAGTACTTTATCGAACCTGTGACCGAGGATGACATCATTAGGAAAAATGACCTGAAAAATGCCAAATGATATTTGTACCTAATGTATCGTGAACAAATTCATTAATTGTAGGCACATCAGCAATAAAAGTTTCCGCATCATCGTCGAATGTAGATCCTGTTATTTGGGCTCCAATTTTTCTTTTATTGATAGATATGTATTTTTGTTTCGTCCTTTTTTTAAATTTTCGTAATTGCTTTTCAGTACATTTGCTTCATGAAATGTCTCTCCACGCAAACTGTTGGACAAGTTCAACCTTTCCGTTTTGATTCTATGAATATTTGTATCCGTTTTCTGGCATTCCAAAACAGTCTCATATTTTTTCACAAATTCTATTAATACGGCCTCTTCTTTCGCCGTAAAATTAGTCGCCCTTTTTTTGGATTCCATTATAAAATTGCAAAATAAAATACCTCTTGACCGACAACAAAATTTGATGAACGTCAGAATTTGACATTCATAGACGTGACATTAACATAACCTGCATAACATTAAACATTAAAAACGAAAAGTAACTAGTTTCGCCACCAAATACCCTATATCCATTGCTACCAATCCTCTTTTGATCCAGTTCAGCTGTCAGTGGTTCAGCTGATCCTTCCCAGAACGGAGTTTGTACAACGCGGCAACCGTTGAACCGTGTTCATCGCTGAACTTAAGGTTACGTGATCGGGAGTTCACTGAGCGTTTGTACAACCGGCCCTTAAAGATATCCCAAGAGAAACTCGTAAAATGTGTAAATGCATTTTACGAGTTCACAACATGTCTCTTAAGACATTGTGACTATGATGATGTCTAGGTGGGAAAGGGTAATACTTGCTGGTCATTATTTTTCTGAATAACCCGTTTTTTTGTGTAGCTATTTCTTAACCTTTAAAACCGCACGAACTTTTTTGATTGCCTGATAACTTTTTGTAAGTTTCGACTTTAGAGCCCTAATTGCCGAACGCGTGCTCTGCGCAACAACAAAAATCCCTACATTATCTTCTGAATCCAGAATTTATTCCTCATCAATTTCCAAATGGGAATCGCCGGCAGTAGCACAATCCCCCTCCCCCCTTGCCGATCTCTGGTTCGCCCGGTACAGAAGAGGATTACATCTGATATGCGAAATCGTACGTGCCAAATCCTCGTTCGATATGATCCGTGTTTGGTGTGCGGCGCAATCAGAATCAATGATCGCCTCTGAATATTTATCAGAGGCACGTATGGACGCACGTCGGTGCCCGGTGCCGGTGCCGGTGCCCATGCCGCCAGGCCTGCTTAGCATAATCCATTGAAAATGGACTTACAAATGACGGGCGCGACGCCACCTTTCATTTATGCGCGGCCGAAGCGCCGCGCCGCTAATTTGCTCGATTTTAAATTATGGCTGGTTGATTACGCTCAGGCTCAGCGCATAATGCCGGCTACAGACGATCACTTTTAACTGACAGTTTTCACTGAACACTATAAACGTCGCGAACGGAAGCGGCGCAAAGAAAATTGTGGATTTGACGCCAGAGAAGTTTACATTAGGTTATATGGCAGCCCGCCCACTCAGGCGGCGCGAAGCGAAGAGGCGCGTCGTTTGACGCGCGAATTGTCCTCGGACCAACTAGGCGTCGTTTCTCTTGACGCTTCGCTTCGCTTCGCCTGAATGCGCGGTACCAGGCGGCGAGAAGATCCAAATATTTCTTGATGCCTCTCGCATATTTTCAATGTTTAGCAGTATTTTGTAGGAAGTGATGCTAAATTGCAATCTCTGGCCGTGATACAAAGACATCAGTTACAAAGGTAATTTAATTATCCAGCATCTTCTTTTGTTTTTTTTTCTTTTCTTCTTCTTCCATAGTGGCAATTAAACTCAATACAAAGAGTTCCTCTTCTAATGAACTGCTTATCGTACCTCACTAGACAACGTACCTCGTTCAACTGCTTAAATACAAATAAAATTCACGTCGCGCCTTAAAAGACGCGATGCGACGCTTCGCGCCGCTTCGCCCCAGTGTGCGGACATAAATGACGCTTCGCCTCACGCCGCTTCCGTTCGCGACGCTTCGCCTAAGGGGGCGAGCACGTTAAACTGGCAGTAAAAACTAACCTTCGTTCTGTCTACATACCTTCAGTTTTAACTGACGAAGAATCAGTTTTCAAGTCGTCAGATGATTCAAAATGTCATCAGTTGATTCAGATGCCCTAGCTATATGTGGTCTTTTGTTAATTTTAAATAATAAGAAGAGGAAAAATAAACGTAAAGAATGGTGCCAGAGATCAGCACCAGACCAAGATTTCTGCGAAGACTTTACTTTCAGTAGTTGCTTTTGAATGTGCAGCGAAGCGTGACAATCTTACTTTTCACTGCTTCTATAGTCGCATTGGTTTCTACTTCTTTCATTTTTTCTAAAAGTTTAATGTACGCTGCTGATTTTCTGTTTAGGTTATGGTACTCTTTATTCCGCTAACCACTGTTTTTGTGACATCTTTGCAAATAATAACAAAATACTATTAGAAGACCGCAGTTGACACACCGTTGTCTTAGGACTGATACAAATCACATACATACGTACAGTTTTAACTGAACAGTTCCGTCGCTTCAGTTAAAATTATCGTTTCCACAATAGATATAACATCAGTTTTAAGTGACACTAATAACATCCGTATGCACCGTAAGTCAATTGCGCGATTAGTTACGTAAACCTGGATTAGATTACTCGTTTACTATGCATCGCAAACTGACAATTTTGACACTGTCACTGTCAAAATAATCTTGCGAACACAACCTTGCCGTATCTCCAATCTGGAATAGTTAATCTCTTGACGGTCCATGGCTAGGTGCCAAAGATTAGCAAAACGCGATTACAGAACTAGGATTAGAATCGCCAAACGGTGCATACGGGTGTAAGGGTCGGTTGTACAATGCAAGCTTAAGCTTCGGGTTAAGGTGAGCCGACGTTGAACCACGTCAGTTGCAAATCGTCCGTTGCTTGCTTAGCCCCCCACTCCAAGCTTAGCACGAGCTTACGTAAGCCGAAGTTTAACGCGAGCTTAGCTGAGGTTTAAACCTAACCTGATACAAGTGACGTGACATGTTAAGGCGAAAGCTTCAAATTGCTTGTCACTTTACTGGGTCATATTTTTTGAAAGATTTATGTCTAATTTAACAAACAGAGCAAATGAAAGAACAGAGACAGAAACGGTCGTTCCCAAAATTTGACACAAACTGTCAGAAGTGCCTAACCAAAAAAGGTAATTTTTTAGATCATTATGTCAGTACGTTTTGCTTCATTGGTGCCAACTGTAGTGAATTTCATTATCAATCAGGTTTAACTAAGCCGACAATTGTACAACGGGTGTCGACTTTAAGCCTGAGCTTAGCTAAGGTTAGGTTTAACAAAGCTCGTGTTAAACCCGCATTTGTACAACCAGTCCTAAGTGTCATAAAAAATAAACACATGGTACCAGACTTTCGTAAACATAGGCCGGTACTTACACAGTAGAGCGTCATGCAGAATGATGGTTAAAATAAAGTATTCTTACACATTAGACTTTACTATTGTTCCATGCATATCGGAAGTCGTGAAATCAGAGTAACCCGTAACCGGGCAAACGTCGTTTCCCTCATTTCTGCTTCCAGCGACGAATTTCCTGAGCGGTCAGCGATTTTCGCGTCGTAGGACGGCGTCTGGAGGTCCAGCCGTCGGCGTCGTTTGGGTCGCTATCAGTTTCAGCAGTGCTGCCAACGGAAGGAAGGAAAGCAGCAAAATGGATTTGGGATCGCCAATTTAGCGCCGCTGGACACCGATGCCCGATGCTGACGGTCGACTTTATACTTCGACTTCGTTGTGCTCTCCGATAAATAATATGGTGCCGCCGGAAAGATAGCCTTCAGTCTTTCCGAAGACATTTAGACGGAGATAGAAAGAGAGAAAGAGGGAGTAATTTATGATATCGACATTTTATACCTCCACAACCGCACTGTTGAAAATATAATCAATTGGTAACCTGTGTCTACGAGAACAACGATCATAATGTAGTCACAATGTCCGTCCTAACAGACATCTCGTGAACTCGTACAATGCATTAAGTCGGAGCTAGAGTATTATCAATAGTTTTGAGAACCGTAGCTCGCCATCGTTCGCGATTTACTGTCAGTTCAGTGGCGTTCTTCCTGAGGGGAACGGCCACGGCGCCGCCCACTCGAGGCATGACCCTGAACTATAGTTTCTCCACATTATCGCTTCTGTGAATATGTCCGAAGAATGTAAGCATTCTCGTCGACACAATGGAGGATAGTCTCTTTTGATTACCGAACTCATCCAGTATGGAAACGTTAGTTCGATGGGCGGTATAAGGGACTCTCAATATTCTCCTCCACGTCTACATTTCAAAAGCATCTATACGAGCACGATCTGCCCGTTTAACAGTCCAAGTTTCCAAGGCATACAAAAATATATGGAGGACACAAGAAACTGAACCAGCGACATTTTGGTAGCTTCAATGATGTTATGAACAACAATAACTCTATCGAAAAAAAAACGAATAGAAAAGCTAGAAACATATACATAATGAATTAAAAGCAAAAAAACCTTTTTTAAAAAAGCTTTTATTTAAATAGTCTAAGAAGAGAAAACAAATTTTCTTTTAAAATTTGAACAATGAACTTACAGCCGCATTATACACAACGTGTATGATCATAAAAGCTTGTCGCGAGGTTTGCGTAAGTACCTGTAAGCATTCAATTAAACTGAAATTTGAAAAATTTAAACTTAGCAGCATAAGTGATTCGATTAAATAGGTAGTAGTTTGCTTATAAAAATAAATCGCGCAACAAACTTTTATGTTTATATAAATTGTGTATAATAAGGCTATAAATTCTTCTTCTTCTGTTTAGAGCATTTAAATAAAAACTTTAAAAAAATTGTTTACTTTTAATTTACTTTTTACTTTCGAGGTATCGCTGGCTAGGTTTCTGTTGTTACAGGTTACAGCCTATACAAATTCTAGCTCAAGAACAATCGAGGTCTCTACATGAAATTTCAGAGCAACGGAGCTCGTAATCACCATAGTTTTTTTTAACCAGCATTTTTATTCTCAGCGAACCCTTTTATTGAATACCCATACTATAGGAATAATGCACAAAAAACTTCAAAAGTCCGCCATATTGGATTAAGAGTGATGTCAAAATATTTTTTCAATTATTATTCCCGGCAAGCCCTTGCATTTGACACCCATATTGTAGAAGTGCATACAAAATAACTATTCCGCCATCTTGGATGGTCTGCCATATTGTATTTAGAATGCCGTCACACAGCTTATCGTTTATTATTATCCAAACTAAACGTGTATACAAAATTTCAGCTCAATCCGTTCAAGATATCTACTTTAAAATTGAGTTGCAAGATTCCACCCGAACAAACATAGATACATTGCAAGTTAAATAAAAGTTTTGAAAAATGAACAGCAACTGTGCGCACGAGATTTGAATCTTTTTATGAAATTTTTGGGTGCTTTACTGTAGGAAAGATGAATATGCTGAAGCTGGAATATTTTGAATTGTGTATGTATCATTGAATATTTAGAATATCATGGGTAGGAAGAATAATGATACTATGCTCATAAGAATGAGAGAGCATAATGATGTTTTGTCAACCATCAATGGCTACCCCTAATAAGAAAAAGCAATCAAGGGCAAATATTATGAAAACTCATTCCTACATTTGGGGGAAGAAATCAAGCAAATTCGGCCTCATTTGGATAAATAGAATGTATCTCATCAATGCAATGTAAGTAAAACTATATCTGCTAGAATAAAAATTGTTGCTTAACATTTTTGTCTGCTTCTGCAGTCTCTGTAAGGTTAATACTGTTTTGAAATAATAATAATAATATACGACTTTATTAACCAATTACATGGTGTAGCAGAGTACGGAGCTTATTGTGGCGAAGTTTAGCTAATCAGCTACTCTTACACTCAACCACAAAAGCTACAAGAGTAATCGATGTTTACATAATAGCAACATTACACAAAACACAATAAGCTAACAAACGTGAGGTGATAACCTTACCAAAAATGTATGAAGAAAGCTTAAAATATAAAATATAAATAATAAAAAAAGAAGTGAAGAAGTGAACAGAGACGGAATCGAAAACAGAAAAGCGGCGAGTACTACCATTATTGAAACATAAGCTGCTTGATTTTTCTTCGTAACAAGATGTTGACAAATTTTTGTCACTAGAACAGCTTGGCTGCATTATAGTTAAAACTACGTTTAAATAAGGTAGATGAGTGCGGAGGTATTCTAATATGGAATCGCTGCTTATGATGGAATATTTTTTGAATTATCTGCCAGTTTAGCGATTTTAAAAGACAGCTCTTTACGTAAAAGCAAGTTGGAGGGATTTGTTGCTGTATTTTCAGCTATCTGCTGATACAGCATCATCCCTCGGGATGAAAAGAAGTTTCGCGGTGTCCCACCGCTAATAGATCCATTAAGGAGAAGCGACACAACAAAGAGACCCAAGGGTTGAAGGGTTTTTCAGAAGTGGGAGTGAAGAGAGCACTTAAGAGCGTCGTTGAAAAATCTCTATGTTCATCAATATCACTTGCTGCGTTATTCGTCAGGTCTCTGCAGGCCAACGTAGATAGTAAAGCAATTTACTATCCACGCTGGGTCCATGATTTATTCACTGTATTATATTTTCACATTGTAGATTTACACAAAATTACCATTTTAATTTTTTCCTCTTTTTTATAATTTTTTTATTATTCGTTTCTTATTTTCTCCAATTTGGCATTCCAAATTTTAACTAATAAACAATAACGTTACTCATTCCATTTAAACAATAGATAATTATACAGGACTTTGATCTAAATAAAGCTCTTACACTAAAAAGTGATGTAATTATACAGGGTGATCCAACAGAGTGTGGACGGGAGACACTGGGTTTACAGCATATTTCACAACTTGGACTTAATAGGAAACCGTAAAGGCTAATTAAAACATTTTTGCTTAAAGTTTTTATACATTTCTGGTAGTTATCAGAAAAAATGCAGTCAAGTTGATTGACTCAGTACTTCCCACACATTCCGATGATACCAGTTTTATGATTTTCACATAGCATGAAGCTATAGTCTATAGATGCCATTGCAACCAAATCATCGCTCGCCCGACCGCAAAAAAAGTGTTTTATCATACTAGGTACTTCTTTCACAGGTCAATGGACAATCCATCATGAATACAACAAATTTTTGAGTTTTACAACCCCCCACCCCCGAAACACTCCACCTTCACCCCCATTCAAAAAAATGGAAAATGATCAGGAACCCCTAAAACGCCGAAAAACGAAGTTTGAGCTGTTTTTCATATTTTTGGTTTTTTTAATATTACTGCACCGCCACTGAGACGATTTCTAAAAATTAGACGCATTTCCCATCCTCGACAAAGTAGTAATACTGTGCCAAAGTTTTATGAACATTAATTCAGTAGTTTCCACATAGAACGAACAGAACGATCTAAAGCAATACTCGTATGGATACATCGGAAATTCTCAAAGTCCCTTGGTTCCTGTAATAGACAAGGCAATGTTCGGATGGGCCTAAAAAAGTGTATTATACCGCTAGGTCTTTCTCTCTCAGGTCAGTGGACAGCCTATTATGATTACAACAAATTTTTCAGCTTTACAACCCCCCCACCATCCAACCACTCCAATTTCACCCCCACCCAGAAAAAAGTAGAAAATGATCAGGAACCCCTAAAACGCCTAAAAACGAAGTTTGAGGAATATTTGAAATTTTTCGTTTTTTGCTAATTACTCCGCCGCCCATGCACTGATTTTCAAAATTGTAGCAACATTACCTGCTACGACACCACGCCATATCGCTACCCAAATTTCATCACAAATTTCATCAAAATCCATGCAGCGGTTACTGACAGACAGACCGACAGACAGACAGACAGACCGACAGATAGACAGACAGGCCGACGGAAATGAGTGACGTGGATTTTCGTTATGTAGGCATCATAAAACGTCCAAAAAGCATATTATCTCAAAATCGAAAATTTTCGCGATCACAATATTCCCCTCACCTATCGGTGTGGAAAGTAAGATGTGAATATTGCAGCGATTATGAAACTCAAAAGGCAGTGACTGCAGTGTGACTAAAAATGAAATACGCCAATTTAGGTTATATAGACATTATAAGTTGATCAAAAATTGAGTAGTAGATATACAAAGAGTATCAGACCACTTGTCCCATAAGTTCTGAGACTCGACCATTTGGAGCCTCCCAAATTACGAGGACATCGTCGATATACCTTCGACGTCGATTTTTTGATTGTATCTGTGGCCCCGTACGACCCCACTACACATGCCACGGACACATGCGGAGCTCCCTACAAGGCGTAGGGCCTCCGAAAAGGCTCCAAATGGGAGAGTCTCGAAACTTATGGGACAAGTGGTCTGATATACTCTCTCTTTATATCTACTTATCTTGAAGTAAAAAGTGTTTGACATTAGCTATGTTGTGGAAATTGAAACTCAAGACCACACTTGCCCCTCCCCTTTAGGAATTTTGACAGATGGATCCGCAAATAGTTTTTGCACAGCATATAGTAAACAACCAGCACAATAACTATAATAATAACACAAGGTTGGCAGCAATTCCATGCGCGTCCCCACTTTTGGATGATTTTTTTGTAGAGGTGCTAACGATACTTGTACTTCTGGACTAATATCTTAGATACTTGTTGAGCGATTCCAAGCTGATATCGATACTTTTGTAGGGGTATCGGTATCGAAAACAATTATATAATTATTGAGGGGTGTAATCAATTGCACAAAATTCTATGTACGAACCAAACGCGCCTATTGGGCTAAAAAATATAAAGTTGGTACAGGTATCGATATTTTCATTTTCGCATCTCTACCCAAACTTCACAGGCGTAAAATCACCCATAAATCATCCCAAGGTGAAATTTTGTGGGAACCATTTTTATATAGGAAATCCTCAGAGATATTGTATTGGTTGTTTACTATGCTGTGGTTTTTGTCTGCACAAAGATAGGCGTAGTCCAAAAAACGTTTGGTAACCTCTGCTTCAGCGCATCTCCCAACGGCATTGACCACAACAAACTGTACAGGTGTTGGCGCGTGTTTGATGCCAGCAAATTTGGCGGCGCCTCATTTGAAAAATTCACGGTTGTGCCGTCGAAAGCGCGACTGCCGCATTAATAAACCTTGCTACAGCTGGAACATTAACTACTGAGTGTCGCATACGCCACTCTGCAGAACTGTAAGGGTTTGTTTGCACTGGCGGAACCAAAGAAGCTGTGACTAGACAAGATTGCCAAAGTTGGATTTGGAGTGCAAAATCTCCAATGTAACTAACAGAGAAGCTGCATACAGGAAAAGCCATCAGTTAAAAAGAGGCACCTAACCACTCATACATCCTACAGTCGCAGCAAGAAAGCAGTTTCGAAAAATAATGCGCCGTACGAAATCCAACAAATGCCATGCATAGTCACCAAGCCACCCGGAATGGAATTACCGAGGAAAATATGGACAACGTTGAATAGAATCAGACCGAGCCATGGGGTATGTGCTGATACTCTACATAAATGGGGTAAAGTTCCCAATCCACAATGTGATTGCGGAGATCCACGGCAGACCATCCGCCACATCGCTAAAGAATGTCCTCTAAGATGCTTCAATGGAAGATTCAATGAGTTCCTGAACGCAACGGAAAACTCCATTGACTACATCAAAACATTAAATGTTTGTAATTTCCAAGGACGTTAAAACAATAGGGGGACGCAGCTATTTACTTTTCACGTTGAAGCCGCATAGTCACATTCTAAGCGCATAGCAAAGTTGCCAAACTAGGCATTTTTCTAAGTAAAACTAAGAAAACAAGCAAGCTTATGAACACAAAACATCAGCGAAACAAGCAAGCTTATGAACACAAAATATCATATTTAGTATAATAATATAATATATTTATGAATAGTGAATTGATGTAATAATTTTTATATATGCAAAACGTTAGGATCAGAGTCTAATTTCGCTCTTTTGCAATATTTGATAGTATGAAGAAATTTTCATATGTCAACCCGGCAACGCCGCTTGGCTTTCATTACTAGTTGCCATGGGATTTCTACGGTTGCCAAACTGGGCAAATTTCTAAGGAGATTTACGGTCAAATTCGCCCCAAACATCGCGTCATTAAACGAAGAGGTTATGTTGATCCACCCACTCGACAAAGGTGCGAGAAATTCTTGCTATTCCACCGGCAACCCTGTACCGTCGGGGCGCCGCACCAGGGAACGTCAACGGGTGTGAATTTCAATTATATTTGAAATTCCTGAGAACCGTAAACAGACCCTACCTTATTCGAATCTATTTTGTGTTCGAGTATAAATTGTTCTGTTGTGAATTCCAACATTTCAAATTCTAGATAATCGTAACACAGACCGTACATTCGTAGGTATCTGTTTTGTGTTCGAGTAGTGTTGAGTGTGTTTCAGTGCTTAATTACCTGATAGGCCCCAAAAACAGGCTGACGATCCGAAAATAGTCATGGGTAGACGCTGCTGCTACATATGCAAAAAATGGGATTATCGGCACCCTAACTTGACCTTTTACAGGTAAGTGTATTCGTGCATTCCTCTGCAGTAAAATTGATGGTATTGTAAAACCTCTAATTTCATTCCTATGTGCTACCTGATGGGGTACATTTGAAAATAACAGTATACAGTATATATGGGATCTTTCAAATAAGGTGTCTATAAACAGTTGGGCTTCATATTTTTAGAAATTATTTTAAACACCTCCAGTTTGCTCCTATTGTCATGTAGGAATACTTTAAGGTATGTTTACATTTATTGGGCTGGTACTGCATTATATAATTATAATGTCATATTATTTTACCTAGATAATTTGAAAGTGATATCGATACCACATATTATACACAACTGTACCTACATATAAACACACCTAGCCTGACGAGTGTTACTTTCATATTCTTAAACACCTCATCCAGTTTGCTACTGTTGCCATAGGTATAGAATATTTTTAATCTATGCATGTTTAAATTTATTGGACTGGTATACTGCTTTATATATATTTATGTCATATTATTTGAGTGTTACTTTCATATTTAACAAAATAAAATAAATTAAAGTATCATTTTTTTGAGCTTTTCTATAATTAATCATATTTTTCAGTATTACCAAAGATATTGTTCTGAGGAGGAAGTGGTTTGATGTAATGGGAGTGACTGAAACAGACCTACCACAATTAAAAGAAGTCTGCTCAGAACATTTTACTAACGATGACTTTGAAACCACACTATCCGGAAAGAAGCGTTTGAAAAAGAATGTGGTGCCTACTTTGAATACCAAGGAAGAAGATAGAAAACAGCAGGTGTAAGTAGCTATATATAAATAATTAGACTTTAACATTAGGTAGGAATTAGAATATGATATAGTAACAAAAAATATAATTTAATCAACTTAGTTACATTCTAAGAAGCATGTTTTTCTTACATCTTCGTCATGTTGGAAATAATCCAAGAAAATCCATTATATCTGTGAGCACAGTCTTTAGTTGATTATTCTAAATAATGGTGTCAAAGTGGATAGGCTGGACTTTATGGTTCTAATGTAGGAAAATCAATTGGAGTTATGAAATGCTACGATATGCCATCTAGGTGCATGTGAAACTTTTTTTAGTGTCAAGGGTATACTTTTGCTGAGACAAGTTGTAAAACTTGTAATGTAATTTTTCTTTGAGGTTTGAAGGAATAGTGAGTAAAAAATCTAGTTGGTGAATTGAATAATGAGGTGTAATTATTTTAGAGCAAAAGATAAAATAGGTACAAGTGTATAATATATTGGTAAAAAGTAATAGTAACCCTAAATTGATAAACTGTTGAAAGACCTTAACTGTTACTCTTACTAGTTATTTTAAGGTGATCTTTAGTTTTTAGCATCATATACTAAGTATAAATTATAGGCTGTTTTATTTTCAAGGGAAATATATATGCAATAAATTTTGTGTTACATATAAATACTTCAGTGTTCTCAATCCTCAACAGTTTTTGCTCAGGAAACAGCTTTCAGATAATTTTTTTCAGAGGATAAAGTGAGCAATTTATATTTTGAATATAATAAAATAAATAAATAAAAAAATGTACAAAAATAATTACATACAATTAATAATTTTTTACTGTTTAACAGTAATATCACTTATTTTGTTCTAAATTTTCATCACAAAATTATTTTAATGTGTATAGTTTTTTAATCATTTCCCAGAACAGTATTTTGTGTTTCATCACTTGTACCTATCTCAATTTTTTGAAACTTTGTTGCTCGTAAATTATTCTGACCACTGTCTAAATGAGCAATATCACAAACAGACTGTTTTATCTATTGTTTTATAATGTTATAATTATATAGTTATAATGATAATCATAATTCCAATTCTTATATAGAGACCATCCTTTGAAGGTAGCCCACAAATGTAATACTGGTGCTTCTCAAGCAGGTAGTGGTAATGAACCAGCTGCAAAGAGGTACCTTTTTTATTTAGTAAAAATATATGAAATATACTGCTTTTTCAAGGATTCTTTGCTGTGTGCCTGTATTTGCTCTGATTTTTAACTTTAGGATGAATTTAGCATCATACCAAGAATAAATTATATAGGCTGTTATTTATATATTTAATATACATGCAATATATTTTTTATTAGAGATATATGTACTTGCATGTCATTCATAGATTTGCTCAGTAAACAGCTTGCAGAGATACATTTTTTCGGCGCATAAAGTATGCAATTATATTTTGAAAACAATGTGAAAAAATATACAAAGGCAGTTACATACAATTAATAGCGCCTTACACTGTTTATTTATGATAATGTTCTAATTTTTATCACTAAATTACTTTACTGTGTAGTATTTTTTGAACATATTGTTTTGTTGTTCATCACTGGTATCTTTATTTTTGGAAATATTTTTACTTTCAAATTCTTCTGTCTCCATGGTCAAATGGATACTATCACAAATAGAATATTTTATCTATAATTGTTTTTTGAACATATTGCTAAACAGTATTTTGTTGTTCACCACTGGTATCTTTATTTTTGGAAATATTTTTACTTTTAAATTCTTCTGTCTCGTCTCCATGGTCAAAATGGTTACTATCACAAATAGAATGTTTTATCTATAATTGTTTTATCAAGTTATAATTATGTAGTTAATATTATAATTTTATTATGATTTAATTAAATTTTTAGGTGCCACTACCCCTTGAAGGAAGCTTTCTTATCTGCTACTGGTGTTTCTCAAGAAGCGATCTGTGGTGAACCAGCTCCTAAGAGGTATTTTTTTTTTAATTATAGTTGTATTAAACATATAAGTTGTCAGCACAATATGGCTTTTTGAGGGTTTTTTGGTGTTACATTGTATACAACAGGAAAGTCCATTTTCCGTTACTTTGTCTTTTTGTATGCTTTTAATCATTCTGATTAATGTGATAAAAAAATAACGAGGTTCATTATCTCTGAAGTCCATGATTATTATATGATAATAAATACTACTGAGCATAAAGAGTCTTTCAGAACATGTAATATTGGGCTGGGGTATTTTTTTGTAAAAACATAAGATCATACAAAAAAATTAATGTTGAAAGACTTTCACAACTGAAGGCATCCATGCTGAACTTGAAATTTTTCAAAAATCCTTACAGAGACGCTCAATATAATAGTTATATACAGATACAATTTGACTTTACAACCACTTATTTGCTATATATTCATTGAGTTAGATAAGTTAGATAAGAAATATAAAAGTTCTACATCCACTGAGTCAGTTTTCTGCCTTGCTGTGGCAGCTGTCAAAAAACTTCTTTAACAAATATAAAGTTTATGAAATTATACGTTCATTCATTATGGGATAAATCCCAGAATATATCAAATTCGTGTTTTTTAAAAATATTAATAATCTAACATTTTATTTCAAATTCTGATGACCTACCTGTATTATTACTATAGTGTGCCATTATTTATGTCCCGTATTTGATGTTTAATTTTTTGCTGTGCTTCTAGGAATCCAAGGGGTTGAGTGTAAAAGCTATGTGAACTAAGTAGTACCAGTACTACCAGTAGAAGCAGTTTTATTTAGTAAATCATCATATCCGGCACATTTGCAATTTTTCGCCGTTCAACAACACTTAATAGATTCGATGATTTATACTGATATTTCTAATTATTCCCATAATACTGTACCATTGTTTATAATAATCGTTGATAATGTTGGTATACTGCAAAAAGGTGACCAAGTCAGAAAACTAGTTCCTCGTAAATGGCTGTTGAAAGTAATCATAATTTAAGTAACAAATCACTCAACATGTTTTTTAAAAAACATAGAGCTTATAAAAATGTTCACTGCGAGTTATAAAGAGAGCTTGAAGAAATTAGACTATATTTCTGACTTGGACACACTTGATGTTGGAAAATATATTAATACTGACTTGGTCAAAATAAACTTCAATTTTCTTGAAATAAGAAACATAAACATAATCAATCACATTTAAATCTAGAATACTGAATCAGATCTAGTTTGGTTCCAGGGCATTGCTTTTCTTGTTCTTATCTACAGGGAGGGATTTATTCCAGCTGTGATAGTCAAGATGGTCACTTTTACGTGATATGTCTCACAATGTAGTGAAGTTCATCATTTTACCTGCTACTTTATTGAACATATTAGACTTAATCAAAACGAGCTGTTAACCAAACTGGCCAAAAATTCGAGTATTGACTTGGACAAAATCATTCATCGTCGTTTAGTACCAAAAACGTCAAATCGTCGATTTTTGACCTATCACTTTTTGCAGTACATCGACGTATGATGCATTTGATGTTGAATTTTTATATTTCTTTTTTGTTTTGTTTTTAGTGATCCAAGCAGTCGAGTGTAAGAGCTATGTAAGCTATACGCTTCCCAACATAAATCCTACTGTGACTGTGACTACTAGAAGAATATATGCTTTGTTGAATAAATAATGGTAAGATGACAAAGAATGGGGCACAAGCTACATAATTATGTAATTTAAATTAATATACATACGTTATATGTTGCGAAAATTAAAATGAAATTTAAAATATACATGTACATTAAAAATACTTAAACAGTTGTTTTTAAATAAGAGAAACATTTTTTATTACTATTGGTTACATGACATGTGTGTAAACGAATATTAATTTGTGTACAAATATGAATAAAATAATTGTTGCCACAGTTACTATTTTTTTATGTGAAGGCTGTCGATATATCGATAATTGGGAAGTCTGATTTTAATGGAAATTTTAAAGTTATAGGAAAAACACGTAATTGTTCACTGCCTGTCTGCTACTTTAAAAATGTATACACTTAATTTGAAGTGATTTAATAAGGTAGTACATGGGGTAGTAACTTCCAATTTACCTACTGATTTTCGAGCCACTAATATTTTTCTTTGAAATAAGTTGTAATCATTTTCTTTGCCAAAAATAATGGTTAAACCACTGCAAACGGAGCACATGCAATGCTTAAGTACGTATGTATTGCTATCAATACAGTTTGTTACAATAAAAATTAATTCATGATAGTCTTTACTTTTGAGCATGACAGGGTATGGCTTTATAAAACTTTTATCTGTAAACGTGATTTAGTAGTATATATTTTTTTTATTATTTTAAATGGAAGTACGACTCAAGCGTACCTAGCTAACATATTTCGGATGCTACTAATGGTTGTATGACTTATTAAATTATTCTTTTTCGAATTACAATGATAAATTTGATTTCTGATGTCTTTATAACTTCAAAAAATACAAAAAACAGTATCCTCCTGATCTCATAAGTAAATATTCGAAGGTATAAGTACAAAACTGTACTGAGTGGTACTTTTGAAGGTACTATAGGGTCTATCATACCTTGCATTCAAAACATTTTTTTTTGTACATCAACCCCTAAAACTCACCCCCAAATTTGTTTTTTTCAAATAGCACCCCATAGCTTTTCCTACTTAAATGATATCCCCATTTTATTTAAAATATTGTGGTACCTTTAATTTTATATGTAAACTTATTTTTTCCGTAAAATCATAAGTATAAGACAAACGAAATGATGATTTGTTTGACGCCTGATATTTTTGTAACAAAAACGGATAAAAAAGAAAAGTAAGTGGGTGTTTCAAGGGTAGTGAATGACCTATCATCCCTTGCTTATGAACCATTTTTTTCTTACTTAAACCCCTGGAATCCACCCCTAGTTTGTTTTTTCAAATTTCAATCCACAATTTTGCTTGGAAAAATAAATTCTTTACTTGAATTTAATTATCGTAGTGCCTTACTTTTTTATGCCCCTACTGCAATTTATCGTTAATTTTAGCGCCCGTGTGCGGGGCACACCCTGCACACGGGGTTGGCGCGGCCCGATATAGCCATAAAACTTTTTCACGTTTTTGCACTTAGTTTTATTAGTTGATTCATGAAAATAAAAAAAATATTTTCCACACATATGTTTTAATTAATTTATGTTTACGATTTCATGGATTAAGCGAAAATATCACGTGTCAAGGAAATTCTGGGACACCCGGTATACAGATACAATTCCACTTATGGTGATTTATTATTTTTTGTTGTGATACCCCAGAAAAATGCACTGCACTGCATTTTGACAACTTCAACAATTTCACAGAAAACAAAAGAAAGCGCAGACGTAAATATTTTGGCTTCACCATTAATACAGGATAGACTGTGACATGCTGCGTCCCCCTATTGTTTTAACGTCCTTGGTAATTTCCTATGTCCTTTCCATCCAGTCTGGCTGGACATCTGGGTAGAAAGACCAAACACCTAACATTATTGTGGATTTTGTCTCGGTATTAATAGGTACGACAAAAAGAATTGTATGTGAAATTAAGCTTTTTGGTTATTATCATGAATCTTGTTGAATTCTAGTGAAATAATCAATAAAATCGCTGTTTTCTGGTGTTTTCGGTTATTTTCTGTAGCTTTCGGTTCTTTTCTGTTATTTTTTGTTTGTTTTCTGTTGTTATTTGCTGTTTTCTGCTATTCTTGGTTGCTTTCTGTCGTTGTCTGTTGTTTTAGGTTGCTTTCTGTTGTTTTAGGCTGCGTTCTATTGGTTTTGGTTGTTTTCTATTTTATTGTGTTGTTTTCTGCTGTTCCCTTTTGATTTATAATGTTTCTTTCCTGTTGTTTCCGGTTGTACTCAAATGGTACATGACACGAATTTTCGTCCTGAGAAGAGGCCAGATAACGATTTTAGATTTTTAGGGCGAGCTTGAGAATCTGAGGGTCTGACAATTTTTGATGTTCGTTACCTGAGGCTAAACTTAAAACAACGACCAGATTTGTAATTAGCGCTCCCAAGTTATACATGCTACGAGTTTTCGTCCTGGTAGGACGCAGATAACGATTTTAGATTTTTAGGGTAAACTGAAGGTCTGAGGGCCTGAAAATTTTTGATGTTCGTTACCTGAGGCTGAAACTCAAAACAACGTCCGGATTTATAATGAGCAATCTCAACTTATACATGACACGAGTTTTCGTCCTGACAGAAAGCCAGATTACGGTTTTAGATTTTTAGGGTGAACCTGAAAATCTGAGGGTCCGAAACTTTTTGATGTTCGTTATCTGAGGGTGAAACCCAAAACAACTGCCGGATTTGTAACTAGCACTCTCAAGTTATACATGACACGAGTTTTCGTCCTGATAAGAAGCCAGATAACGATTTTAGATTTTTAGGGTGAACCTGAAAATCTGAGGGTCTGAATATTTTTGATTTTCTTTACCTGAGGCTGAAACCCAAAACAACGACCGGATTTGTAATAAACACTCTCAGATTATACATGACACAAGTTTTCGTCCTGATAGGAAGCCAAATAACGATTTTAGATTTTTAGGGTGAACCTGAAGATCCGAGGGTTTGAACATTTTTGATTTTCTTTACCTGAGGCTGAAAGCCAAAACAACGACCGGATTTGTAATAAACACTCTCAGATTATACATGACACAAGTTTTCGTCCTGATAGGAAACCAGATAACGATTTTAGATTTTTAGGGTGAACCTGAAGATCTGAGTGTCTGAAAATTTTGATTTTCTTTACCTGAGGCTGAAACCCGAAACAACGACCGGATTTGTAATAAGCACTCTCAGGTTATACATGACACGAGTTTTCGTCCTGATAGAAAGCCAGATAACGATTTTAGATATTTAGGGTGAACCTGAAGATCTGAGGGTCTGAAAATTTTTGATTTTATTTACCTGACACTGAAACCCAAAACAACGACCAACGACCGGATTTGTAATAAACACTCTCAGATTATACATAACATGAGTTTTCGTCCTGAGGGGAAACCAGATAACCATTTTAGATTTTTAGGATGAACCTGAAGATCCGAGGGTCTGAAAATTTTTGATCTTCTTTACCTGAGGCTGAAACCCAAAACAACGACCGATTTCTTATAAGTACTCTGAGATTATACTGGACACGAGTTTTTGTCATGATAGGAAGCAAGATAACGATTTTAGATTTTGAGGGTGAACCTGAAGATCTGAGGGACTGAAAATTTTTGATTTTCATTACCTGAGGCTGAAACCCAAAACAACTAACGGATTTGTAATAAGCACTCTCAGATTATACATGACACGAGTTTTCGTCCTGATAGGAAGCCAGATAACGATTTTAGATTTTTAGGGTGAACCTGAAGATACGAGGGTCTCAAAATTTTTGATTTTCTTTACCTGAAGCTGAAACCCAAAACAACGACCGGATTTGTAATAAGCACTCTCAGATTATACATGACACAAGTTTTCGTCCTGATAGGAAGCCACATAACGATTTTAGATTTTTAGGGGAACCTGAAGATATGAGGGTCTGAAAATTTTTGATTTTCTTTACCTGAGGCTGAAACCCAAAACAACGACCGGATTTGTAATAAGCACTCTCAGATTATACATGACACGAGTTTTCGTCCTGATAGGAAACCAGATAACGATTTTAGATTTTTAGGGTGAACCTGAAGATCTGAGGGTCTGAAAATTTTTGATTTTCTTTACCTGAGGCTGAAACCCAAAACAACGACCGGATTTGTAATAAGCACTCTCAGATTATACATGACACAAGTTTTCATCCTGATAGAAAGCCAGATAACGATTTTAGATTTTTAGGGTGAACCTGAAGATCTGAGTGTCTGAAAATTTTCGATTTTCTTTACTTGAGGCTGAAATCCAAAACAACGACCGGATTTGTAATAAGCACTCTCAGATTATACATGACACAAGTTTTCGTCTTGATAGGAAACCAGATAACGATTTAAATTTTTAGGGTGAACCAGATCTAAGGGTCTGAAATTTTTTTATTTTCTTTACCTGAGGCTGAAACCCAAAACAACGACCGGATTTGTAATAAGCACTCTCAGATTATACATGACACAAGTTTTCGTCCTGATAGGAAGCCAGATAACGATTTTAGATTTTTAGGGTGAACCTGAAGATCTGAGGGTCTGCAAATTTTTGATTTTCTTTATCTGAGGCTGAAACCCAAAACAACGACAGGATTTGTAATAAGCACTCTCAGATTATACATGACACAAGTTTTCGTCCTGATAGTACCTAAGCCAGATAACGATTTTAGATTTTTAGGGTGAACGCGAAGATCCGAGGGTCTAAAAATTTTCGATTTTCTTTACCTGAGGCTGAAACCCAAAACAACGACCAGATTTGTAATAAGCACTCTCAGGTTATACATGACACAAGTTTTCGTCCTGATAGGAAACCAGATAACGATTTTAGATTTTTAGGGTGAACCTGAAGATCTGAGGGTCTGAAAATTTTTGATTTTCTTTACCTGAGGCTGAAACAGAAAACGACGACCGGATTTGTAAAAAGCACTCTCAGATTATACATGACACAAGTTTTCGTCCTGATAGGAAACCAGATAACGATTTTAGATTTTTAGGGTGAACCTGAAGATCTGAGGGTCTGAAAATTTTTGATTTTCTTTACCTGGCTGAAACTCAAAACAACGACCGGGTTTGTAATAAGCACTCTCAGATTATACGTGACACAAGTTTTCGTCCTGATAGGAAGCCAGATAACAAGTTTAGATTTTTAGGGTGAACCTGAAGATCTGAGGGTCTGAAAATTTTTGATTTTCTTTACCTGAGGCTGAAACACAGAACAACGACCGAACTTGCAATAAGCACTCTCAGATTATACATGGCACCAGTTTTCGTCCTCATAGGAAACCAGATAACGATTTTAGATTTTTAGGGTGAACCTGAAGATCTAAGGGTCTGAAAATTTTTGATTTTCTTTACCTGAGGCTGAAACAACAGCGGAATTTGTAATAAGCACTATCAAATTATACATGATACGGATTTTCGTCCTGGTAGGATGCCAGACAACAGTTTTAGAATTTTAGGGTGGACCTGAAGATTTGAGGGTTTGAAAATTTCTGATGTTCATGACCGGAGGCTGAGACTCAAAACAACGACTGAAATTGTAATTAGCCTTATGCGTCTTATTGGCACTGTACTATAAACTTTTACCCTAAATACAAAAAAGGACAAAACGCAGCGCGCCTGATAGAAATATCTGCACAGAACGCGCAACGGGCTTGATGTTTGGAAATACCTGCGCTTAAACTCCGCACAAGCGAAGAAATTCCAGCTCAAAAGACTGTGTAAGAGAGGAGAGCGAGAGCGGGCACCGTAAATCATAACACGACGGCAACAAAAGCAACCGTTTCCAAGAGCCATCGCGATGCTCATTTCGCGACTGAAACGCGCATAATTTTCCCTGTTTCTTTTGATGTCTCAAACGGTGCCGGTACACCACCGCCCGTCTTATTAAATCACGGAACAGCTACCGAGGTCCTTTTGAATTCACCCACCCAGTCAGCGCTGCGATATTGTCACCAGCCTACCGTAAACAAAGACGTTGGGCCGTTTGTCACTCATTTGCCGCTATAGTACAGTCAAATGGGGTATTTCAAGGAGAAGGCTCTGCCAGCACTTAAGTACCATTGCGCGCCTTGTACATCCTCCCAAGTAGGTATCTCTCAAAACTGAGTGTTCCCCAAGCTAGTGAGGAAGGATGGTGATGTAGATCAGCTTGGCTCCCCCTAACCTGGCCATGGACGCTCCTCTAGAATGGATACTTGCATTGATAAAACAACTGACCCATCTTCCTGCTTCCACCCCTTGCACAGAGGTGTGCAACTTCTTCTGAACCTTCTGATTCTTCTGAATCTCGTTCTTCTAACTCTACCAAATCTTCTGAATTTTTTTAATCTTCCGAATTTCCTGAACGTTCTGAATCTTCTGAATGATCTGAATCTTCTGAATCTTCAGTATCTTCAGAATCTCAAGAATCTCAAGAATCTCAAGAATCTCAAGAATCTCAAGAATCTCAAGAATCTCAAGAATCTCAAGAATCTCAAGAATCTCAAGAATCTCAAGAATCTCAAGAATCTCAAGAATCTCAAGAATCTCAAGAATCTCAAGAATCTCAAGAATCTCAAGAATCTCAAGAATCTCAAGAATCTCAAGAATCTCAAGAATCTCAAGAATCTCAAGAATCTCAAGAATCTCAAGAATCTCAAGAATCTCAAGAATCTCAAGAATCTCAAGAATCTCAAGAATCTCAAGAATCTCAAGAATCTCAAGAATCTCAAGAATCTCAAGAATCTCAAGAATCTCAAGAATCTCAAGAATCTCAAGAATCTCAAGAATCTCAAGAATCTCAAGAATCTCAAGAATCTCAAGAATCTCAAGAATCTCAAGAATCTCAAGAATCTCAAGAATCTCAAGAATCTCAAGAATCTCAAGAATCTC
The DNA here is from genome assembly GCA_951848785.1 of Callosobruchus maculatus. Taxonomy (NCBI): domain Eukaryota; kingdom Metazoa; phylum Arthropoda; class Insecta; order Coleoptera; family Chrysomelidae; genus Callosobruchus; species Callosobruchus maculatus. The sequence goes on from CATOUR010000184.1 coordinate 1,019,527, forward strand.
AAAAATCGCAAGAATCGCAAGAATCTCAAGAATCTCAAGAATCTCAAGAATCTCAAGAATCTCAAGAATCTCAAGAATCTCAAGAATCTCAAGAATCTCAAGAATCTCAAGAATCTCAAGAATCTCAAGAATCTCAAGAATCTCAAGAAACTCAAGAAACTCAAGAAACTCAAGAAACTCAAGAAACTCAAGAAACTCAAGAAACTCAAGAATCTCAAGAAACTCAAGAATCTCAAGAATCTCAAGAATCTCAAGAATCTCAAGAATCTCAAGAAGCTCAAAGATATCAAGAATCTCAAGGATCTCAAGCATCTTAAGGATCTTAAGTATCTCAGGGATCTCAAGAATCTCTAGAAGCACTAGAATCTCGAAAATCTCAAGGATCTCAAGAATCTCAAGGATCTCAAGGATCTCAAGGATCTCAAGGATCTCAAGGATCTCAAGAATCTCAAGGATCTCAAGGATCTCAAGAATCTCAAGCATCTCAGGGATCTCAAGAATCTTAGGGATCTCAAGCATCTTAAGGATCTCAAGTATGTCAGGGATCTCAAAAATCTCTGGAAGCACTAGAATCTCGAAAATCTCAAGGATCTCAAGAACCTCAAGGATCTCAAGAATCTCAAGGATATCAAGGATCTCAAGCATCTTAAGGATCTCAGGTATCTCAGGGATCTCAAGAATCTCAAGGATCTCAAGCATTTCGAGGATCTCAAGTATCTCAGAGATCTCAAGAATCTCAAGCATCTTAAGGATCTCAAGTATCTCAGGGATTTCAAGAATCTCTAGAAGCACTAGAATCTCGAAAATTTCAAGGATCTCAAGGATCTTAAAAAACTCAAGGATCTCAAGCATCTTAAGGATCTCAAGTATCTCAGGGATCTCAAGAATCTCTAGAAGCACTAGAATCTCGAGAATAGCAAGAATCTCAATAATCTCGACGATCTAGAGAGTCTCGAGGGTCTCGATTAAATCTCGAGAATCTCAAATATATGTCTAAGATACTAAACTCTTCTTCGTTGTGTCTGCAGTCCAGGATGACCTCCAGGTCTTGTTTGAAATATATCATGGTAGATTTGTGATGGTTCTCAGGGTCCAACTTTGCAGGACTTGCACTGTTTATCAGTATTCATACAGATTTAGCCTGACTGTGCACAATACAAAAAGTACCATGTTTCGTTTCGCACCATGTAGGTGAACCGAAAACCGGCCCCAATAAATCCGCCACCATAACGACTTCAATGGAACAATTGCCGTTGATGGCTGGCGAAAAATCCCGGTGAATTATCTGTTCGGCCTTTCTCTCGCACGCGTCATTACCCAGTAATGGTACCGCGAGGGTACCGCCTTAGCGACCATTAGTCTCTACCGAGAAACAAGAACCACACCGCGCCGTAATACTCTCTCACACCATTCCGTATGATCGCTGATACATATTATTGTTTTCTCGGTATACGCACAGCATATTCAGCCACCAGCAGCGAGGCTTGTTGTCCGACTATTCGTGACCTTGCTTAGGCGCAGGCTGCACAGAAAAAATACTGTTGCGTTTCCAATTAATTGTTAGTATTTGGATGTTTTTCCATAGCTTTAAATATATTTACAGCTGTTTCAAATCCATGTCATTGAAAGAATTCAATCCTTATATTCGAAGTAATCACAGGTACGCGAATAAATTCAAAATAATTTTATATTCGTTATAACGATATGTATAATCCTTCTAATACCAGTATTGACATATAGTGCAATCAAAACATCCTTTTGATTTCGAAATTTACCCTATGTTTCATTTAAGCAAAGCATACAATCTATTCAATGTACAAAAATTATTACTGCAACAACAGTTCGTGGTAATTCATCTGATAAAAATTAATTTTGTTTCAATGGCCCTTGTCGTTCGCTTAACTATAATCAGTATTCGGTGGGTCTGATGTTCCGATTCAATGAAGGTAATAATAAAGAACAGGGGGATGATCTCAGTGCTACTATCGCCGCGAACTCGTCAACATGGATGAAGGTTGTTCCGTTGTGTTGTTTCGGTGTTAGCCGTGTTGTGTCATCTCGTGATTTTGCGTATTGCATCAGCCATTGTGTGATTTTAAATGTGTCCAGTTATGTATTAAATGGAGGACCTACTGAGAAATTGGGACTTAGAAGAGCTAACACCCACATTTGAATGTAGGTATTTAGATTAGTCAGACAGTTATCTTTCAGGTAATAATGCAACAACTGGTGCAGGCTTATGTCTAATGCTTATATCATGCTCCTTATAACTTCACACAAAGTCACACCATTAAACATCCAAACGAATCAATCAGCTGTCCTCGCAATAAAATCTGTTGGTCCAAGGAAAAGAAAGTAGTTTACAGTTAATTACCAAACACAGATTCGATTCAACGACAGGCTGCGATTGAATCATTCATTGGAATCCAATGACATCTTGTAGTTGAATCGACAATACGATATAATTCGCTACCAACTATACACTTCCCATTGGAGAAAACGTCGCTGTATTTGAGGAATGCTGAGTGTAACGTCCCATTGAATCCAAGCGTAAGTCTTTGACAAAACGACAGATTTTTCTGTGTGTGCTTCAATGTGTACGTATACAAGTTTTAGTACAGCGTTGGCTTAGAAATATCAGGCAATGAAAAAAGTTCGTGCGGTTTTGAAGGTTAAGAAATAGTTACACAAAAAATGGGTTAAACTTGGATTTATTCAGAAAATAAAATAATCACCCTCAGCAAGTACTACCCGTTCCCAACTAGACACAAGACTGGATATCTCATTTTTATAAAAATCTTGCTTTTGGGAAATGAAGAAGTTTTCCATTCAAAATTATGACGTAAAATTGGTAAATCTGACAACACTGATGTTAGCGTTTTTGAAATCTGTATGTTCAAAAACCCCGAAGTACTGAATTTCGGCTGTGGCAGTTTTGGAAATATTTAAGCGTTCCGGTACTGTTTACTGAACAAGCGGTGTTGCCGTATCTCAGTAATTATTAGAAACAGAATTTTGAAATTGTAAGATCTTACTAAGTTCGCCATGGGCAATTCATTGCAATAAAAATAAGTAGAGGATTCTATTTAAAATAAATTAAAATCGGGGATATTTGTTTAAAAATTTTGAAAAATAATTTATAACTTGGCAACGCCGCAAACGTGGAAAAAAATATGAAAAGGCGAGATAGGGTATTAGTAGATATTTCGATTTAAAATAAAAAATACAGGGTGTTACATTGAAAAAAACAAAGTAAAATGACCTTCAATTTGCCGTAATTTAAAATTCTGCCAAAAACACCCTGTAGATACAAATTGCTGGTAACATCCAAAATAATTTCCACTTAATATTCAAGTAACTCGCTGCATAATATTCTTGAGAAAAGTTAAAGGAATATATCAATTTGGACATATTACTTGTGACCTTGCAAATTCGGAAATTAATAGAAAATAATTATAACTTGGCAACGTCGCAACCGATCCCAAAAATATTTTAGGGTTAAATAGAGATCAATGATGGAAACTAGGAGAATTAAAAAAAAAGGTTTAGTTCCATATAAAAAGATTAAGTTGATCACTTTCCGACTTTCCCGCAACACCCTGTATATTTCAAAATATTCTTAGAATATGCGTCTTAAGTAATCAAATACTTTTGTATTTGACATTTTCTTCTATCAGGTTTACCTTGCGAGGTATCGGAGAATGACATACTAACTGGACACCCTGTATACATTCCAATTTTGATCCAATTTACGCTTTTGAAACCATTCGTACAGTTCAACAATTTAAACAAAATCTTTTCCAAAAATAAGATCATCTATCAATCTCGGTTCAGAAAGATGCGCGATAGTTCCGCTGCTTGTATATAAATATGTTGTGGTATACATAGGTACTTTGTTAGTACTGAAAAGCAGGGTGGCAAAGAAAGAGGCTAAGTGGACGTGAAAACAAATGAAGGATGCTACGGATACATTCGTAATGAGGTGTTCTTGTGAAACAAAGCTCCACAGTGACTTCAGGTTAACTTTTATCTGTCGGTTAAAGCTTAGTTCAGATGACGCGCGTATGACGCGCGTCGACGTGGCGGATATTTGTTGCGTCTGTGTTCAGATGACGCGCGTAGTTCTTCGTACAACTTTTATATAATAATAATAATAATTTATTCACCAACAATACAGGGCAAATAAATTGGTTGACCCACAGAAGGTGCTGACCTTGTGCGTGGGTTATAATACATACATATATTTTACAATACGTATATTAAAACTAATACTAACTATATTAAAAACTTGTAAGTGTGTCAGTTCAAAATCGTGTTAAAAACATTTGAAAAAATATCTCTGGGTGTGTCCATTATCCAATTTTTGACTTTTTTTTTGTATACAATGATATTTTATGGATTTCAGTGAAGCAGGAAGTAAATCGTATATGCAGCAACATAGATATATTAAACTTTTTTGGCCTATTGACTTAAATATAGGAGGTCTTAAGGTCCTATTCTTGGTTCGTGTATTATGTTCATGGCTATTGAAATTGATGTAATTTTGATGTTTGTGGACGAAATTCAATATGTTATAGCCGTATAGTTGTCGGATATCAAATTTCTGGGATTCTTTAAATAAACTATTTGAGGGGTAAGTGGGTTCTTTATAATAAATAACCTTCAAAACACATTTTTGCAAAGAACTGATACTCTTCAAATGAGTTTGATGCACTCCTCCCTATCCTAAGATGCCATAATTTAGTTGGGACTGCACAAGAGAATAATACAATGTTTCTAAACAACGTGTGTTTAGAAATTGTCTAAGATATTTGAATTTAGGTAATAGTTGTCTGACTTTTCGCGAAAGAAATTTTATTTGTAAATCCCATTTTAAATGTTTATCAATTATTATACCTAAGTATTTGACACTCAGCCTCAAAAATTTGGTTTTTGTCTATTTCAATAGGTCCAAAATTCGGTAACGTATTTTTATATGACGAAAAAGGTAAATAGTAAGATTTATCAAAATTTATCGTAAGAAGATTGGCATCAAACCAATTTTTAATAATTGTTATATCATACCTGATTATTTCTGGGATTTCTTTCCAGCTTGATGCTTGATAGGTTATCACTGTATCATCTGCAAAGCAGTGTATCATTGATTTTGTGGCAATATTAAGTAGGTCGTTTATATAAATATTGAATAAGAGCGGTCCTAAGACGGTACCTTGTGGTACGCCGTACTCAAATATTTTGCACTCACTCAAGATATTATCTATTTCGACATAATTTGTGCGATTGTTTAGATAGCTCTCCATTAGCCTGAATGATACTCCACGAAAGCCGATATGCTCTAATTTATTCAATAGAATCCTATGGCTGACAGTGTCAAATATAGAGTGAAACTAGGCAATCGAGTGTCAGTGTATTTGTTGTTATTAACGAGAATGGATGTAGGAGAAGCTGTTTGTGTTTGGTTAGCATATAGAAGAAGGAAACGACGTAGGAGGGACAGGACACACTGGGTTCACCCAATTTTAAGCAATAGACTTTCTACAAGTATATACGTTACACTGTATCCCAGCGTGCGAAATCACGAACCTAAATTTTTTAACTACTTCAGGAGTAAAGTTGACAAAGTACTTTGTGAATGAAGGATAGCTAGAATGACAGGATAGAATGATCTGAATTGCTGTATTAACTGTAAACACCTATTATAAATAAAGCAGTACCAAAAACCTACCTAATATTTTCTTTTTTTCTTCGGTATCTTCGGATTTGCAAAACATTAGGAACAGTTCCTCCCAGGCGGTCTTTGCCATCTTATTTGAGTATAATTTGGAATGCATGTCCCAAATCGTAGGCCTCTTCTCAATTTCATCAATGAAAACCTCTGTGTTGAATTCTTCTGTTTCTATTTCAATATCATACGTGAGAAATAAATTTTTGCAGAGAAACACCAGGTATGTCGACTGAACGCTAGAAAAGACACGTGCCAACTGAACAGGCAATGGGAGCGTCTAGTATTTCAATACGCGCGTCGCCGCTGACCGACGCGCGTATTGAGATTCTCTGTGTCTAGTGGCGTCGTACGCGCGTACAATTTGTCGTGCACGCGTCCATGTGAACAGCTTGAATTAATTATGCGTATTTTCAAAACAAGCGCCACGTCGACGCGCGTCATCTGAACTAAGCCTAAGTGACAACAAGAGGTTACTAATGATTGATCTGATCTATTAAGAATAGATGTAAAATGCCCAACTATGCTCTAGGCCAACTAGGAGTATTAAGGTCATAATACTTCTGTCTTTTAGCTATAGCTCCCTCAGATTCAAGAAAAAGTATCTGGATACCACATGGCAACGCTGCAATTTTGCATAGCATACATATCGAGCCATCTTGATTGGCGTTTCGTGAGAAGCTTCATAACAACGAAGACAGCCATGGAGCCATGGATAAAAGACGGCCAGTGTCAGAAGAATACGGCCGATGCCGATAGCTTGTTGTTCTTTTTCCCATTTTATCTTCTTCAAATGCGAGTGGATTCAGGAGACAGAGAAAAGAATCGTGCTCAGCGATCGTATGGCTAAACTGACAGAAACGAATGTACAGGTCTAGAAACTGAAAGGGTCGTGATTGCATTCGTGGTTACAACTTGTATGGATTTCTTGGTTTGCGGTTAAATAAAACATTGCACCTTTTTTGGCGCAGTCTACACGTGGTTTACTATTGCGGACTTTTCTGTCTCTGCTCAATAGGTGTGAAATCGATGTTCCAAAAAATCAACCTCTTAAACTAAAATACTAAATCTCGACTAATTCTTATAAGCTCATAGTCACTATCCATCTTTCCATGTGATATTTTTCAATTGGCGATAAATCGGGTGCATTTGATAAAGTCAGGCATAACAAAATGATAGAGGCTCTGAGAACAATCGGCATTGACGAGAAAGACCTACGTTTTATAATGAATTTGTACTGGCATCAAACAGCAAATATAAGAGTGGAGACTGACTATTCAGAAGATATTATCATAAGGCGCGGTGTCAGACAGGGGTGTGTCTTGTCCCCTACTCTGTTTAACCTCTACTCTGAACACATATTCAACATGGCACTGGACACTGTGGACGGCGGGGTTTTGCTCAACGGAGAGAGATTGAACAATATACGCTATGCGGATGATACTGTCGTGTTTGCCGATTCCCTTGAGGGTCTCCAGGAACTGATGAACAGCGTCGTTAACGCCAGCACTGAGTACGGGCTAACCCTTAATATTAAGAAAACCAAGTTCATGGTAATAAGTAAGCGCAGCGCACATCCCGGTCAACTATAGTCTGTCCACTGAAGAAAAGGAGTAAAAAATTATTTCAAACCCATATTTTGGGGCTTTACTCGGATAATTCGAACTTAATTTTTCTGTTTATAATAAAATCACTGGTCTCAGTATGCAGTTTTGTAGAGGGTGTGCACATAACCCTTGACCATACAGTAAAAATTTACATATATTGTGCATGGTTACTCCGTTTGTTCGGTGGATAAGGTATAGTAATTAATAATCAACCAGTTGAAAGAGTAACCAGCTATACTTATCTGGGCACAACGATTAACGAGCAATGGGACCACTCTACAGAAATAAAATGCCGCATAGAGAAAGCAAGAGCCACCTTCGTTAGAATGGGAACCTGTTCAGGAATAGAGATCTTAATTTACAAACCAAATTAAGACTACTCAAATGTTAGGTCTGGTCTGTGCTCTTGTATGGTGCTGAGTCCTGGACGTTGACGGAAGTGTCCACAAGGAAAATTGAGGCTTTTGAGATGTGGCTATACAGGCGAATTCTCAGAATTTCCTGGGTTAACCACGTATCCAGCAACAGAATTTTAGAAAGGCTTCAAAAAGAGACTGAACTCGTGGGCATTATTAAAAAACGCAAATTGGAATACCTGGGCCACATAATGAGGAACCATAAGAGATACGGTCTGCTCCAGCTGATACTTCACGGAAAGGTCTTCGGAAGAAGAGGACCCGGGAGGCGCAGAATCTCCTGGCTGAAAAACCTTAGAACTTGGTTCTCCTTGTCCACACGAGGATTGTTCAGAGCTGCAGCAAGTAAAGTTCAAACTGCTTTGCTTATCGCCAACGTCCGGAACGGATAGGCATACTAAGTAGAAGAAGAAGATAAATCGGGTCATCGTTGAGGCAAGGGTAGTAGCGTGATCTTAGCTTCCTGTAGGAATATCATCGATGTAATATGAGGACGTGCATTATTTGCTGGAAGAAACCCTCTTCGAGGCCTCGGACATACGGAACGGCAATTGGTTCTAACATCTCATTCACATAACATTGCGCAGTCATCGTGCCACGAATCACAAGTAAAGGTGACTTGCTGTTGAATGCAATAGCACCCCAAACCATCAAACCAATAGGACGGTGTACATGGCGCTCAGCTAGCAAACTGGATCACCCCATCGTCGTCTTGCGCGTTGACGTCCGTCATGTGCCCCCAGACAAAACCTGGACTCGTCGGAGAAGGCCGTCTGATGCCACTCAGCATGCCACTGTCGGTGTTCTTGGCGACGATGAGTTGCAGTGAGTGGAAGCACTAGATGCGGACGACATGATCCTAAGTCCATTTCACTCAATCTGTGGCACACCGTGCGGATTCGAATGGGCCTCCCTATAGCTGCATATCAAGCGCCAGCAACAGCTCGAGTGGATCGCATTCTGTCTCGAAGGGCGAGTAGTTGTAGATGAGGATCTTGCCAGTCTGTAGTTCTTCTACGTGCTCTAGAACCTCTAGTTCGCTGCATTCGCCCTTCTGCGATTCATGTGTGCCATGCTGCTATAACTGTAGCCATGTTACGCCCCATGATTGCAGCAATTGCTCTGAAAGAAGCACCACGTTCTCGTTGGCCTACAATCCGACCCCGTCCAAAGGGGCCTAACTGCGTAAACTGGGGCTGTCGTCTTCTTAGGGGCATCTATACACAACCAACTGTCTCTCGCCTAATTTGTAACAAGTATCATCATTTTTGAATCGACAAAAGGCCATGCTTTTGTTTTCACACGTCTAGAGTTTTTTAGAGGTGCCATGTAGGTAAATAGCGTTTGAATGAACAAAAAGTGTTACATGTGTACTAGAGATGGCACTGCCAAGCTGCGTACACATTTTCAATGCAAATTTTTTTTTTCAATTTATTTGTATCAATGACTGATCCAATATGCCAACTCGAAAGCAATGCTTGATGTATGAGGTATACTTATGCATACACATATGCGATAATTTAGCTAACCTATTGCATTTATTCCATCCATTGAGTTTTCCTGGCATGTATTCAGTTTTGGAGTTGAATCCGTCCTGTCTTTCGCATGGACTGAAGACGAAGCTTCTGCAGCCTTCTACAAGTCTTCATTTCTTGAATAAAAGCATTAATATGACGTCTGACAGATAAAATTTTGACGTAACGTTTCGACACTTTTGACATTTTTTTCTGGTTGTTTGGATTTCACTTGCAAGTAGTATATATCTAAGCTGGATTCTAACCCAATTTGCTTATAATAACTTATCATCAAATAATCTCATGGTACGTTTTTGAGTGTAGATACTAGCGATGCTGTGACTGCAAGTACCCAATTACAACCCTTCACATATTCTACTAGGTGTGGTCTACCATGTCATCGGAGCAAGATTATACGCCGCTTTAGTTAACAGCTCAATGTTCTCCATATCTCTCGACAATCTCGTCCTCCGATTGTACTTCTATTATGGTGTTAAAAGAGCTGTGAAGCAGCGCACAGTAGCAAGTGAGATACGCGCGATGATAATTTTTTTTTCATAAATCGTGAGGCTGAGCGTTAGCTAGCTGGCAGCTAATTAGAGATGGTATCGGAGGCCAGAATTAGCATTTTAAGGAGCCGATGGGAGGATGGGAGGAGATGGTGCTAAAGGGGAGGGGAGAGGGAGGAGACGCGCTCACTACTGCCTTTATCGCCATGTAAATTTTTATCCTTTACCGAAATCGCGTTCGCGTTGAAATTAACAACTTTCTTGCGGCTCGGTTCGCGCTTCTTTACACATTTCTGCGCCGATTTTTATCCAGATTTAGCCAGTGAAGGCACCAAGTTGCGCGGGAGAAGGAAACAGACACCAACGACGTTTTTATACGTCAACTTTTTTTTTATGGTCAGCCTCCCGCAAAGACTGAAAGCCTATGGCGCTGCAGAAGCGCTGCGAGATGAGTGAGCCATAATCTATATTCTCGTTTTTGATACGTTCACATATAAACCTTCTTGTAATAACCAATATAGTCTTGTTAAAGATTCTGTAGTTTTATTTTCAGATAATTTTTGTAATTGACATGTGCTTCCCAATTGGTTGATTGCCAACTGTAATAGCCAATCAAAACCTAATCAAAACTAAAATATCAATTTAAGTTATTTAGCAAACATAACAAGGCCATGGCCAACATTAACAAAAACCAGAATTTGGCAAAAAATTGTTTTACTACTTCAAATCGAAATAACTACAGATACAAAATCAAAGATGACAGAAAATTCATAATTTTGGATAAAACTAGACAACCACGAAATTATTCTAGCACTGAGAATCAAGCCCCGATTATTGATTTTTTAATATACAGGGTGCACAGGAAAAAATAATTTCATAACTTAACGTTGGTAGTTTGTAACCAACGTGAAGTTATGTAATTTCACAGTCGTTCTGTAAAGACATTTTACATAATCTGTAATGTATTTTTTTGCATAATGTCTTCTGGGATTCTCCAACACTTTATAATATTATACAGGATGTGCCACTTATATAGTATGAATGCGGGTTCATATTTTGGACATTGCTGAAGGGATTTTTCAATATTTTTGTTCGAAATGGTTTTCCACAAAAAGACAGAATCTTGTTTTGGCCATTTGTTTCTGTTAAGTCTGCAAAATAAAGCACACAGTAAGTGTAATGTGAATAAATATGTAAAAGAATTGCGATAAGATACAACAGAATCGCACTATTATACAATATAATTATAAAATGGGACAGATTACTTTTCGCGCTATTAAAAATAATGATTTGGACTGTAGATATATTAGAATGGACTAGTATCATGAATTTTATTTCTGGTTGCATATGATAGAGTACGTCATAAAAAGCATCTCATTTTTTTCTCCGATTTTTTTGGGGTCAGGAAAGCCGTGAAAATAAGGAAAATATTTGAATTCTCCTAGGGCAGTGACGTCACTGCCCTATAGGCGAACAGCCAATCAAAAGACAGATATGTGTTCTGTGTTGCCGCATTCTGATGGTGCGCGAAATGCCGGAGGTGTACGCGGGCTGGCTCATCTATCTTGTCTTCTGTTCCCGTCTGATATGTTTTGTGGTTTTAATGTCCCGTGATCCAAAATTCCAGGGCTGTTCCAAATTACGGTTCTATCACCATCCTAGAACTGTTTTCATCATGCCCCGCCAATTTGGGATTCTAGAATCGATGATTGGTTGGGACGCTGGTGGACCAACCAATCACCGTTTTTAGAACTGTAAAATGGGCGGGGCATGATGAAAACAGTTCTAGGATAGTGATAGAACCATAATTTGGAACAGCCCTTCCGAAAGTTAAGGTTCCTGATCCGTCAATCCTGTCAATCAATCGTCATTCGGTCATTGTCATTTCCAAATTCCATTGGGCTTTGACTGTAATTTTCAACAATCTTAAAGTTATTATTGTTTGTTTGCGTTTATTTGTACAGGATATCCTTTTATCATAACATAACCAAAAGTATGAGTAAAATCGATAGTGGATTCGCAAAAGCCGATTCAGATAACCTGCCTAAAGTTGATATGGCTATGGTGAACGACTTTTATGGGGATAATATGCAGTTCTTCAATACGGAAATGAGAAATGTGAAAGCTAAGAAGTGAGTTTCAAAATATTTATAACACTTGGGATAGCAAATAACATGTTTATGTGAAATGTAAATGTTTTGCGAGTCGGAGCTGTTCTTGGCAACAATGCACTGCTGATAATTCGCGCGGTTGGCACTGATTGGCTGAATTTGAATTCCTTTCTTTAAACTTTAGAATGGAATTACTAAAAAACAAAATGATATAGAAAGTAACGAAATGCAGCAGAACGTTTATTTTTGTATGCACTAAGCGGTCGTAATAATTAAATCATTGTTCTTAACCTCGTGATACTAGTCCATTCAGTCAAAACACTTCTGTAAATTCTCTAGATTTAGACGTTTACGTAGGACATTTTATCCCAAACCGAGGCGATGTTTTTACATCAGTAAATTATTTAAACGGCATTCTGTTACATTGCCTTGCCAGTTCCTATGGATATACTGGTGGCTGTTATATTTTGTCAGTGTATGGCATTTGAACTGGCAAGTACAGCAAATAAACGTGATGCTAATAAGTTTACCTTCAGAAACACAACCTTCGTCCTTCACAAAATACGTTAAATACACAATTACACTCCTATAAATTACCAAAACAGGTTGCAAGTCTGTTGTACGTTCTTTACGCGAAACATGAGATTTTAGGTTATGTGTTCATAACCTATGAGTAGATGGCGCGCTTAGACGGCACGAAGGCGCTTCCTTAATATGTTATGTGATTTCACATAATCTATGGAGACTCACAGTGTTTGTCCGAATTTAATGTGGAATGTAAAAATACTTGTTTACATATTAAAAGTAGTATGTAGTAGTAGTAGTAGTACGTAAGTATGATATCTGTGATAACACAGTATTATGTAACCGCACATGATAATAGTGTAATGTCATGAAAAACATGATAATTATGCAAAGCTTACATAACTCAGAATGTGATTTTACCCCCATTTTTTGCAGTGTGATGAATCCATTAAGATTTTCACATAAAAGAAGCCATATCTCTGAAGATACCTTGTATAACCTGATAAAACCCTATGTTTGAGAAATAGAGAAAATGAGCACAATTCAAATTGGGGATAAAATATAGGGTGTTCCATTTGAAGAAACAGAACTTTGGTATGCCGTGACTTTACGAATAACCCTGCATACTATAAAATAATTTTAAAACGTAGACCTTAGCTTTACCTACAACTACATATTATCGAATGTTTTTTTGTAGAGGGATCAAACGGAGTATAAGTTATCACCCTGTATACAAAGAAGGCATACAAAGAAGATTCCTTAGATACCTATAATTTATCATAAACAAGGTATTGGGTATCACTTGCTGTTGAATCAACATGACATGGAGTCCATAAGGGTACTGCCCTCTATCTTATTTTTATATAAGTTAATGCATAATAAAATTGATTGCTCTGATCTCTTCGCTTGTATTTACTTTAATGTTCCCCAGTATAACTCACGATGCAACCCTATATTTTATTGCAAAACTGCTATTACTGTAATGTGCACTAATTTCAAAAGGTTGTCAAATCGTGTCGACCCTTTTATTGCCTCTTATGATGAGGTTAAGCAAACTGCTAGGACCACACTGTGTTAACCATTGCAGTTTTTTGTAAATTACTCTCTGTACAACTTTATTTGTATTTATACAGTTTAACCAATGTACTTGCTCTGTAGAGCGATTCATTTCTGTTGGGCAAATAAACGAAATTATTATTATCATCTCCTACTTTCCTATTTTTTCTCTCATAGTTGCGGTAGTAACAAGTATTGACGGGCTATGCTAAGTCAACACCTGGCCTATTTTTATTCGGAATTCAGGAAGGACCGTACAATGATACAGGTCTTGAGGATTACAAACTTTTGGAAGGTTTTGTGGAACTTTTCGTCCAGGCCCAACTGTTGTAGGTGTGGTTTTAATGTATTTGGTATAAGACCTGAGACCGACATAGTGACGGGGACAATAATAACTTTGTTTTGTTTCCAGAGTCGTTTTATTTCTATGGCAAGATCTGTGTATATAGATATCTTCCCAACGTAGGTGTTTTGGATGTTCATATAATTGGGAATCGCAATATCTATCAAATAGGTCACTTTATCTGCCTTTGACTGAAAAACGATATCTGGTCTACTGGCTGGGATGGTTTTGTCTGTGTGTATTTCAATGTCCCAGTATAGTTTGAATTTATTGTTTTCGAGTACTGAGGTCGGTGTATAATAATTGTAATATGGATCTGTGTTTTCGATTAGTTTGTTAGTTGTGGCTAGGGCTTGGTGTCAGATTTTGGCTGCATTATTATTATAAAATTGCTGCGAAGTTTCCCAAACCACGCCACTGACACCAAAAGACTGCAACTGGCTCTTAATTAGCATTATCGCGGTTTTATACGAGATGGGCCAGTTAGAGGCGTTTTCGCCAGATTTCCAGGCACGAACTTAGATTATCTCGGGGAAGTTTTAAAACCCTTTTAAAGTTCCTTTCCGGACGAAAATGGTGAAACAGGCGGTAAGCCGCTATTCTTTTTCGGGAGGCTTCATTAAAAGAATAGGTAATCTGGTGCCGGAGCAGATGTTCATTTGTCTGGAAGAGGTCGGGACAAAGCTTCGTTGTACAATGAACTCTTGGCAGTTGTCTCGAGAGGATCAGAAGGTGTCAAGAAGACTGACTCAATGTTTATCAAGCGAAATACGACAGACGTCTTGAAACGTCATATTGACAACAATACGTTTTCTAAGATTTTCTAAGTTTCTGTTTAATTCTCCTTAGATTTCTTCCCGTAAGACAGTACCGTTCTAGCTGTTGATAGTGACGGATCGATCGCGCTCGGTGAGGTGGTACATTTAGCGACACTATTTCAAAAACTATAGTATAGGTGTAAAAAATTTAAGTGTAGTTTAGGTAATAAGGGGTAGTAGGAAAGAAAATGAGTGTATCCAGCGGGGGGCGACCCCCCGACAAAGATAAGCAAAATGAGGCTACATCATCCACGATACAGGATATTGAAATGAACGATCGTTCATTACGGAATAATGCAGGTAACCTTAGTACAATAGCAGATAAAAAGAGTACACAAGAGGTAAGTGAAAATCTTTTTCCAACACCACAAAATGAAAAGAACGTCCTTTCGTGTTATACAAAGCAAGAGATGTCGGACCGTACCACGTATATGTCGAAAATAATTCCAGCGATTTTGCAGGTAAATTAAATCCAGTGAAAGTCGGTGAAATTATTTTGAAGAATCTGCCTCAGATAGATAATCAAATCAAAAAAATTGAATCTTTAGGGAACAACAGGGTCAGAATAATATTTAGCAATTCCCCAGCGGCAAATACACTTTTAAAATCTAGAAATGTGCTGAGGATGTATAACCTTGATTTTTACATTCCAAAATTCATATTGTTTAGACAAGGAATTATATCTATTGATAAAGAATATTCAGAAGAATACATTCTAGAAAAGATTAAACCTTTTGATTACCATTGTAAATTTTCGGTATATTCAGTTAAACGGATGAACAGAAAAGTCACAGAAAACGGGGAAGCGAAATATGTGCCAATAAATAAAGTAATTGTGACCTTTGAAGCCCAAGAACTTCCAAAGTATGTAGCACTAAACCATGTAATTTTTGAAGTGTCGACTTATATTCAAAAAGTAATTTTATGCCATAACTGTATGCGATATGGTCATCTAGGAAGACAATGTAAAAGTAAACCAAGATGCGCCAAATGTCATGAAAATCATGTTACTAGTTCGTGTGAAAATAATGTTTTCACGAAATGTTTATACTGCGAAGGAGAACATTACACTTATGAAATCAAGAAATGCGACGAATTTAAAAGACAGCAGGAAATCAAAAAAGCGGCTAACGTATCGTATAAAGTTGCAGACAAATTGGTACCTAGAAGAAGCTATGCAAGTGCTTGCGGAACACAACCTCAAATATATCAACCAAATACAGAAAGTCATAGCCAACCATCTACCAGTAATCAAAATAGAACTTTGAACAGTTCAATCCCAACGAATTATAAAGCTCAACGTTTAAAGGTGTTCTATTAGAAGAATAAATAATATAGTTCTGGTGGAGATGTTCATTTGTCTGGAAGAGGTCGGGACAAAGCTTCGTTATACAATGAACTCTTGGCAGTTGTCTCCAGAATACTAGACGGTGTCAAGAAGACTGACTCAATGTTTATTAAACGAAATACGAATATTACTAATAATCCAAGGATACTCTATTATAAGAACAAATAATCTAGTTCTCGTGGAGATGTTCATTTGTCTGGAAGAGGTCGGAACAAAGCTTCGTTGTACGATGAACTCTTGGCAGTTGTCTCCAGAATACTAGAAGGTGTCAAGGAGACTGACTCAATGTTTATCAAGCGAAATGCGAGTATTACTAGCAATCCAAAGTTGTTCTATTATAGGAATAAATAATCTAGTTCTGGTGGAGATGTTCATTTGTCTGGAAGAGGTCGGGGCAAAGCTTCGTTGTACAATGAACTCTTGGCAGTTATCTTGAGAATACGAGAAGGTGTCAAGGAGACTGACTCAATGTTTATCAAGCGAATTGCGAGTATTACTAGCAATCCAAAGTTATTTTATTATAGGAATAAATAATCTAGTTCTGGTGAAGATGTTCATTTGTCTGGAAGAGGTCGGGACAAAGCTTCGTTGTACAATGAACTCTTGGCAGTTATATTGAGAATACTAGAAGGTGTCAAGGAGACTGACTCAATGTTTATCAAGCGAATTGCGAGTATTACTAGCAATCCAAAGTTGTTCTATTATAGGAATAAATAATCTAGTTCTGGTGGAGATGTTCATTTGTCTGGAAGAGGTCGGGACAAAGCTTCCTTGTACAATGAACTCTTGGCAGTTGTCTCCAGAATACGAGAAGGTGTCAAGAAGGCTGACTCAACGTTTATCAAACGAAATACGAGTATTACCAGTACTTCAAAAGATATTCTATCAAAATAATGGATTATCTAGTTCTCGTGGAGAAGTTCATTTGTCTGGAAGAAGTCGGGACAAAGCTTCGCTGTACAATGGTCTCTTGGCAGTTGTCTTGAAACAATCAGAAGGTGTCAAGAAGACTGACTCAATGTTTATCAAGCA
Source organism: Callosobruchus maculatus (assembly GCA_951848785.1). Lineage (NCBI taxonomy): Eukaryota > Metazoa > Arthropoda > Insecta > Coleoptera > Chrysomelidae > Callosobruchus > Callosobruchus maculatus. The sequence goes on from CATOUR010000184.1 coordinate 1,036,528, forward strand.
AAATACACGTATTGCCATAACTCCAAAGATATTCTATTAAAATAATGAATAATCTAGTTCTGGTGGAGATGCTCACTTGTTTAAAAGAGATGGAAACAAAGCCTTATTGTAGAATGAACTCTTGACAGTTATCTAGAGAATACGAGAAGATGTCAGAAAGGCTGAATCAGCGTTTATCAAGCGTAAAACGAGTATTATCGATATTCCAAAGATATTCTATTAAAAGAATAAAAAATCTGTGCTACTACCGTTGTGAAGTAGTTTAAAGTTTTGTGTACCTCGGTTCATTGATCGACAATTCGGGTAGCTGTGAAAATGAGATTCGACGGCGCACTCAACAGGCACGTGTGGCCATGGCAAAGCTTACTAATATATGGCGTGACCATAATATCACTAACGCTACCAAAATGTCGCTGATTCAGTCTCTTGTGTTCTCCATATTTTAGTATGCCTCGGAAACTTGGACTCAGTGGTGTGCCTAAAGGGCCCGCAGAACCCGCGGTGTGGGGGGGGGGGTGCGAGCATCAGGAGGGCCCCCATTGACACCATTCAGTCACTTTAAGTTTTTTTAGCGAAAATCTGCCTCGCTGGCAAGCCTTAAACACTGAATTAAAAGACAGTAGAACTATGGAATCCACCTTAAAAAAACTATGTCCCATCAGATAGGCATCCAGGGTCGAATCTATAATTTTATTATAGGTATAATAGCAACGAAAAAATTTGATAGGGATGAGGCAAAGATCTTACAAAATAAAATAGAAAATTTTGAATTTTATTATTTCAAGGAAAAATATTTGAAAACGTTAATTTACTTTCAAAATGTATGCAAAAAATTAATATAGATATTCGACAAGCCACAGATTTAATTGCATATGTTTCAGATTAATTAAGGAATTTGAGAAATAATTTTGAAAATATTTTTGAAACTTCAGTAACAATATCAAAAGAATGGGGGGGTATTGAACCACAATTTAGAGACAGATAAAAGAATTCGTACTACTAAGAAGTTTTTTGATGAAATGGCGGTTGATGAACCAATTGAAGACCCTACAAATCGTTTAAGAATTTTAGTATTCAACACATGCCTAGAACTATTTTAGTACAACTAAAAGATAGATGTGAGGCATTCACGAACGTCTATTCAAGATTCGATATTTTAAACCCCAAAACATTTATTGAAGTGCAAGAAGTGGAAATTATCAATAAAGTAAAAGAACTAGTTAAAAAATGTCCAGACGATCTCACACAAAATCTTGCGTCGGAACTAATTTAAATAAAAAATCTTCTCCATGTAATCCTGAATAGTATTAGGGAATTTTCTGATTTTATTTTCGAAAAAAATCATTTATTGATTAGTAGTGTACCTAAGATTTGCACTGCATTTTAGTTGTTGCTAGTACTGCCTGTTACGTCGGCTCAAGAAAGCTCATTTTCAAAACTAAAACTAACAAAAAATTTTGCAAGATCGACAATGGGTGAATCACGTCCTTTGGCATTAATTTCTATAGAAAATGAATGGGCAGAAGGCATAGACTCAGATCAAATAGTTGATACATTTGTTGCTTTCATAGTGGCCATATAATATAAACAGATTTGAAACATTATTTTTATATATAGAAGGGGGGCCCCGTAAAAAAATTGCGAGGGGGGGGCGAAGACCTTGGCACGCTACTACTTGGACTGTTAAAAAGGCAGCTCGAGCTCGCATAGACGCTTTTGAAATGTGGACGTGGAGGAGAATGCTGAGAGTTCCTTATACCGCCCATCGAACTAACGTTTCCATACTGGATGATCTCGGTAATCCAAAAAGACTGTCCTTCATTGTGGCGACGAGAATGCTTCCATTCTTCGGACATATTCACAGAAACCATAATATGGAGAAACTTGTAGTTAAGGGTCACACACCGAGTGGGCGGCGCCGTGGCCGTTCTTCTACACGCTGGGTGGATACGACGAAACAGTTGCTGGATCTGAGTACCAAGAGGGCCACTGAGCTGACAGTAAATCGCGAACGATTGCGAGCTACGGTGGGCAATACTCTAGCTCCGACCTCATGCATTTTACGAGTTCACAGCATGTCTGTTAAGACATTTTGACTATGATGATGACTGCACTGTGCCATGTGTGGTCTCACTCTGCTTTCGACCAACACAACTAACCTGTTGCCTTGGCTACGATTGGATCCCGATGCATTTTTTCGTCTCTCTCTCCCCTCCGTTCCGTTAATGAATATTCAATAGCAATGGGAGCTTCAATTTTCATTACGGACGGATTAATTAAAAATCCATTTTCTAGATACCGGGCAGGTCGCTGCGGTCGGCGCGGCGTACAACGTTTAAAAACCGTCCCAAGCCGGACTTTTTCACTTCTTCGCAGGATTACGGTGCGGATTAATGGCTGTTATTAGAGATTAAACAGCAAAAATGGCGCGCAATTTCGCCTGCATATCAAATGATCGGCTGAAAAGGTAATTGACAGCTTGACGTATGGACCTGTTACACTACATCGACGTTAATCCTTCAACGTGATAAGAATACTGCTAGTTTTGGTTTTATATACGCAAGTAAAATCCGAACACCTAGAAAAAGGGCTATTCGCATTAAAAGTTTGTGCATAGCTTGGCAATACATTCTGTAGTTCATATCTAATACTTCTTGTTGTTTTCATTCAAACGCTACTTATCTATATATGTAAGATATATTTCGGAAAGCCGTAAGTCCGTTTTTAAAAAATATTTTATTTCCAAAAATGTAGTGAATTGTACAGAAGTTGGATAAAGACTGAATAAAATATGTAAAATACAAAGCTAGGTTGATATGATGGGAACAAAGAAAAAGATTATGTTACATCCTAGAAATATGCAAGGCGCCATCAAAAGACGCTGACTCGTTGTCTTCTCTGATCATAGGCGTTCCATAACTCCTCCACCCCTAGAATGAAGCTTCCCCTGGAAGGTTCGGTTTCCTGGAAGGTAGCTCGATCCCTTCTTCTGGATTCTTGCCTGGTGACCTTCTTGGAGCAGGAGCAGGATTCGTCTCTGCATTCTTAATTTTCTTGAACTTTCGATAAATGACAAATATGCCCAAAATTGTCATAAAAATGTACAAAATAATTGTCCAAGCACTGGGTGTGGTGAAATCAGCTTCATCATTGATAATTGGGCTAAATGACTGGACAGGAATATCTTTCATCTTCAGATTTTTCAACTCAATTTCAAATTTTGGCTTCTGCTTCTCAGAAATTAGAGTGTAATTTGGTGTCTCCATGACTAGAGGCTGGCCAAAACTTTTACTCAAAAATGTGAGTGGTTCATTTCTAAACAGGACTTTACAGTCACCTTGTGATATCAAGAATATGCCTGATAAGAGCTTTGTTTCTATTTGATTTTGACACTGGAATTCTAGCTTCTCTTGTTTTGGAAAGACTGCTAGATATTGATTTATTTCTGGTATAATATCAATGTGGTTTTCTTTTATAACGACTCTGGTCATATGGCAATTTCTTGTGTTTCCATTTTTTAATATGCTTGACACGCAAGATATATTCGTGCTTGCTTGGGCTTGGCGAGGACAGTGGTATATATTGCTTTTCGTACAAATGCCAGTTAGAGGTTTGATTGATTCATTTTCAATCGATTTCAAAAAGTACTTAAAATTTGAAAAAATTGAAACGAATGCTGACCCGTATTTTGTAGGAATTGGGTGCATATATTATAAATCAAATGTGCCCTCTAAATCAATTGGAATAGACAAAAAATAAACAATTTGATCGAAATCAATCTTACAGTGTACTTTAATGAGTGATTCAAATTCCAATATATTTTCAAATTTCACTTCGTAAGGAAACATATTTTTATAATATGAAGATAATTTCGAAAGTTCTTTATATAAATCTGCTGGTCTGATAATACTTGGATGCATAACTCCTAATTTGCAAAATGTAACAGAATTTTCGATATCTTGTAATGTATTGAGAATGAAATTATGAAGTAGCAAGAGCGATTGGCATATGTCCTTTGCATAAAGAATGTTTTCATATGCAGCACTTGTTCGTGCAATTTCGCTCAATTGCAATATTTTTGACTTTAGCAAAACCTCATTGTGTTGAATATTTTGAATAGTGAGGTTAAAATTTTCAATTAACTTATAACTGATTGAATATTGCATTTTCAATTGATTTTCGATGCTTTTCTCATTACCTTGCATGTGATTAATAATTTTGTATATCTTTTCTCCATCATGTGCACCTAAGTTTCCTGTAATAAATTTTACTACACTACCAATGCCGCTAAATAAACCTCTACGTGATCTGTTATTAGCAGTACTGTGAATATGAATATTATCTATTTTTTCTAAGATTAACTTCTGTGTAAATACTAGCATATTGTCATAATACCTTAATTCCTTATAATACGAACTATTATTATAGTACTTAAGCTTAAAAGCATCATATTGATTAATCAAATTATTGTATGCCTTATACAATTCTCCTAACCTATAATAATGTACTAGAGTATGTTCGGAAATTTGGAGTTTAGCTGGGCCTAAATTTATTGGAAGTATTCCCAAATTTTGGCTGATATCCTTTATTTGGATGGCTTGTGCGCTGGTGAAGAACCTGTAAATGATTTCTTAGTCTTAGAAACTTTACGTGGTCTTTTAATATTCGATAAATGAATTTTGTCAATGGTATTTCCATGAGTTGGCTTAATTTTGGCAGTTTTTAGATTACTGTCAACCTTGGAAATGTTTTCTGGTTTATACTTGTTATTTGTTTTACTCTGTTTCTGCTTATTTTTAACATAAACCTTTTCTCAAATAGGTGGTAATGATTCTCTATCTTCGTTGCGCTTACTAATTACTTTTTCTTTACTTTTCTGTAAATCAGAATTTAGCTTTCCATATAATATTTTCATTTTCTCCTTATGATTTTGAACATAATTATTCACTAACTGATTTTCGATGTCAATGTTAAATGGTGATTCTGTGCCTAAATGTCCTGTAATAATCTCATAAGGCTTCAAATTAGTGACAGAATGAATTGTATTATTATATGCCAAAATTGCATAATTAACTTTATTTTCTATTGGCTCTCCTTTAAAAGTACCTTGATTATTCAACAATCTTATGTGCTCGATTAGAGTAGAATGGAATCTTTCTACTATTCCATTAGATTCGGGATGTTGAGAACTAATAAAGTGAATATCTATTTTATGAGTTGTTAAGAGCTCTTTAATAACTGAATTTCTAAATTCTAATCCGTTGTCTGATATAATTTGGTCAGGTATACAGTGGTGTGCGAAATACTTGATCAATTTGTTCGCTATTTCTATAGCCTGTGCTGAATCTAACCTATACGCTTGAGCATATTTCGAAAACGAATCAACTATAGTTAAAAATTTATTATTTTCTAACGTTATACTATCTATATGCAAGATTTGAAAAGGCCTTGTACCTGTGGGAGTTATATTGTATTGTAATTTAAGGGGATGTCTGTCATATTTAGTGACTAGACACGTCTCACATTGATTAATAAAATTTCGTATAGTATTATATAATTTTGGGAAATAATAATTTGCTTTAATACGCTTTTCAGTTTCTTCAATTCCCCTGTGGTTGGTTTTTCCTTCATGGTGATTTCTAATAATAGATTCAACTTCGGCATTATCTGTTACATCAATAAGTTTTTTAGTGCACTTTACCATATTGATTTCTGAGTTTTTGAAATATTTTTGTAAAACTGTGCAGAATTGTTCATAAACAGGATCTTCAAAGTAAAGATGGTATTTTACCTTAGGTGCAATATACTCTTTAATAAAATTAACTACCTCTTGTTCATAATTTTCTTTAGAAAACTGAATTAGTATTCTTTGCTTATTACTAAATAACTTTATAATGGAAGGCTTAGCAGGTGAAAAGTTTACTTGTGAAATAATAATTTGATTTTTACCATAATTAACTGGAGTATCAATTATTGGAATACCTAAAATTGGATGTTCATGGCTAGAATGGACAGTATGATCAGAATCATCAATCTCTACATGATTTTGAAAATCATTAGCTTCTGCAATCATTGATTGATTATCTGATTGATTTGAACTTAGACTACGTGTTTGTGAGCGTGTTTGAATTCGAGAAGTAGATGCAAAGTTATCATTAAACTGTTCCATATAATCAAAAATTGGTGGTTTATCTGATACGTCTTTTGTCTCGTTAGCATTTAGTTCAATTCTAGATAAAGCGTCCGCATTTTTGTTTAATTTCCCTTTTTTATAGACTATTTCATAATCATATTGTTCAAGAGCTAATCTCCATCTAATCAATTTTGAATTTGGCTCCCGATGATTGAATAGCCACTGTAATGGTTTATGATCACAGTAGATCGTAAATTTTCTCCCAAATAAGTAAGGACGGAAGCTCGGACGGAAGGTTTTGCAACCGTAAATAATAGCTAGTAATTCTTTTTCTGTAGTGCTGTAATTAATTTCAGATGAGGTCAAAGTTCTACTGGCATATGCAATTGGTAAATCAGACCCAATTTTACCCTGCGAAAGAATCGCACCAAGAGCATATTGACTAGCATCTGTGGTTAAAATAAATGGTTCCTTGAAATTTGGATATTGTAAAATAGGCTCATTAATTAATAAATTTCTACACATATCAAAACATTTTATATATCCAGGATCATTAAAATTAATTGTAGCGCCCTTTTTCAAACACTGAGTTAAAGGCTTTGTTAATTTTGCAAAGTCTTTGATAAATTTCCTGTAATATCCCAATAGCCCTAAAAATCCCTTAATCTGTTTCGTGGTTTTTGGTAATGGATATTTTTGGATAGCTGCAATTTTGTCTGGGTTTGGCTTTACGCCATCTTTCGTTACAACGTGTCCTAAATACGCGACTTCTTTCCTTAAAAATTCTGACTTGTCTAACTGAATTTTGAAATTTGCTTGTCTTAGACGTTCAAAAACTTCCCTTAATCTTTGCTCATGTTCTTGAAGGCTGGTGCTATAAACTAAAAGATCGTCAAGATATACTAAACATGATTCGTTTTGAATTCCCCGCAAAATATTATCCATAACTCTTTGAAACGTGGCCGGTGCGTTTTTTAACCCAAATGGCATTCTCAAAAATTCCCAGTGCCCACTTTCCGTATTGAAAGCTGTTTTCTCAATATCTTCTTCGGCCATTTCAATCTGATGAAACCCGGAAGCAAGATCGAGAGTTGTAAAATATTGACACTTACCCAATTTATCTAACAAATCACTAATATTTGGCAAGGGGTATCGATCGCCTATCGTTTTTTCATTGAGTTTTCGAAAATCGACCACTACACGCCACTTCTGCTTACCGGAAGCATCGAGTTTCTTAGGAACTACCCAAATTGGGGATGAATATGCGCTATTACTAGCCCTAATAATATTTTGATCTAACATGCTCTGAATTTGACGTTGAACTTCTTGCCTATGTATTTCAGGATACCGATAAGATTTTGTATATACTGGTAATTCATCTGAAGTTCGAATTCTATGTTTAATTTTGCTGGTGAAAGTCAATTTGTCACCCTCAAAATAAAAAATATCTGAATATTCCTTAATTAGTTTAAAGATTGTATTCTTCTCTTCAGAGTTCATGTGCTCTGTACGAAGTTTCGAAAAATCAAACCTTACTTGACCTGTACTATAATTATGAAAATTAGTATCATTGATTGCAGTAGCCAACTCGTAATCCGCGAACTGATCTACCTTCAATGGTTCCAAATTACTAATTTTTATTCTTGATTCATTTGGATTCAAAATGGTGCAGATAGCTTTACCATTTTTGACAGTAGCAATACACTGAGGTATTTCTAAATTATTTATTCTTGTATAAGGAATAATTACATCACCATTTTCTATGTCTGAGACCTGAACTTGAATTACTTGTTCTGTTCTAGGCTCTACAATAATAAAATTTGAACTAGGTAATGTCTTATGAAAATGTATTTTAGCATTGCTATCTGGAAGAATCAGTACTTCTTTGTCTAAGTCAATAAAAGCTTTAAGTAGTTTCAAATTATCTATTCCTAATAAACAATCGAAGTATTTGTGAAAATTGAATAAGTAAAACTTCAACTCCTTGTTTTCTTTTGTATTAAACATACGAACAGAAGATATTGTAGTACTGAAATTTTCAATAGAACTTCCATGAACCGTGGAAATTTGAAATGGATCTTTCTTAATCGCATTTTTAAAATATTTGTCCGCAATCTCGGGACGTATGAAAGATTTCGTACTACCTGTATCTATCAATACTTTCAAATTTATTCTAGGAAAAATTATGTATGGCAATTCACTATCACTACCCGTATTCATCAGCTCATAATGAGGCATTATTCGTCCGAGGCTGGTCGCCGAAAAAATTGATCATTGTTATTATTGGACTGATCACAATTATTGTCATGTTCGTCAGGATGTTCGACCTGTGGTTCCTGATCTATATTAAATAATTCCTCAACTACGTAATTTGGTCTAGAATTACCTTGATTTCTAAAATAACTATTATTACTTGAATTTCTTTGGAAGGGTTGGTTTTGTGGAGGCCTAAACGTATTTCGTGTAGACGTAGACATAGGTGTAGGCTTAGGAAATGATTGATTTGGTTTAGGTTTAAATACATTGGGTTGTTGGATTGGTCTGGGATTATTTTGGTAATGTTGGTTTTGATTATGAGGATAATTGGTGATAGGTAGAGGTGGTTTAAACTGATGTGGTTGGAAGTTTTGAGGATTTCTCTTAAAATGATTTGGTTTTCCGTGTTGTTTCTGACCAAACTTATTCTTAAACTGATTTTGTTGTACACCCTCTAACTGAAAATCATTTGTAAGCATATGTAAAGCTACATTCAAATCTGAAGGATTCTTTGTACGCATCAAAGATCCGATCGGTTCCTTCAACCCTCGTAGTAATACTCTTAACGCTAGATTTCTACAATAATTGTTAATAATTATAGCCTCTTGTTCAGGTAAATGTGATATAGCATATGAAATCTGCAAATTCAGTAACTGCTGTACCCTATTATAAAATTCAAAAGGATTTTCATTTTGATTTTGCCGTAGTTCAGCCATTTCTATGTTTAAAGTAAAGAGATCACGCTTATCTGCATAAGCATTGAGAAGAGCATTCTTAAGATCTTGCCAAGTTTTTATATGACAGGACGAAATACTGAGAGCAGCATCTCCTTTCACTTTTGCGAGTAAACTAGACATTAAATATTCATTTTGAAAATCATCAACATTATTCACGTTATAAAATTTTGTGACTAGTTTCTCAGAAATGTCCAAAAATCTAGGAAGTAGTTCTGGTCCACCATAGAAATCAGGAATCATGCTCAAGTATTCAGATTTTAAGACAGGTAAATTATTATTGGAAGTAGCCATTGTGACATTTATTGATTGGTTCTCACTAATAGGAGTTAAATTTAAAATAGGTGCTCTAATAATTGGTCTTGGTAGTTGAACTGAATTATTGGGTGTTGGTGAGTCAGAATCCGATTCCACACTATCACTACTTTCGGAATTAATATTTTCGTTAAGCCCTCTAAAAGACATAAGGTACTTACAGCAATACCACTAGAAGTTCCATGCCCTGCATGCCGCAGGTCCAGAGATCCGTCGTGGTCCAATGTCCCCTTGGAGTGACGTCTTCTCGCTTAGCTACTCGATCCGCCAAGCTGGAATTCTTCCTTCTAGATGGTTGAGTCCACGCGACCGCCGAAATTCCGATTCGCGAGACTTCTGTAGGTTCGTTCGGATATTGTTAATTCGACGAAAAAGGGTGGTCTATAAGCCGTAGGCACCCCCAATATCCGTCACTCGGCTGCGCCAGATATATTTCGGAAAGCCGTAAGTCCGTTTTTAAAAAATATTTTATTTCCAAAAATGTAGTGAATTGTACAGAAGTTGGATAAAGACTGAATAAAATATGTAAAATACAAAGCTAGGTTGATATGATGGGAACAAAGAAAAAGATTATGTTACATCCTAGAAATATGCAAGGCGCCATCAAAAGATGCTGACTCGTTGTCTTCTCTGATCATATGCGTTCCATAACTTGTATATTGCACCTCCAAAAACTCTATACTCTACGTATATAAAAACTATGATCTTCTTCTTCTTCAGGTGTCATCTCCTTATAATGAAGATTGGCGACAATTTCGGCATACTTATTTCGGTCCTGAGTGGTGCGAATTAAGGATGATGTGTTCATACCAGTCCAATCGCGTATGTTTTTTAACCGTGAATATTGTCTGTGACCAGGACCACGTTTACCTTAGATTTTCCATCTATTATTAGTTTTAAGTATATCATACTTGTCGTTCCTGTATACATAATATGTGCCCCAGATAAGCGGTCCTTCTTCGTTTTATTGAAGTCTCTTTCCCCTCTCATACGTCTAAGCCATCGAGATAGAATCCCATGGAGGCGCGATAACGTGGCTAAAAGCAGGTGCAAGTTGGCCATATTGATTCGACACTTATGTCAAACATGGTCAAACAGCTGACGTTTCTTTGACAATTTCGTATTTGCTTTTTTTGAGTTTTTTTACCGAGATTTTTAGTTATTTTTAAGTGATATTCTAGTGAATTCATAAGGGAAATAATGGTTTCATGTGCTTATCGTAGTTGCTCTAGCAGAGATGGCATGGATAAGAAGAAATCGACAGGAATTACGTTTCACAGGTATGTATGCAAAAAAATAACAATGTACAGGACCGCATTTGTAATCTTTATCTCAATAAAGTGTAACGTATCGCAGGAATAATACAGTTGTATTATTCAATTGATGACGAATGTCGTCTCTACAAAGCCTGTTTTTTTCATATACTTAACTATGAGTTTCGCATTAGATTGAAAAATCAACCCAATACTTCATATGTAAATCATCATTGTAATGAATTTTCAAAATTATTCACATAAGAAAGTAATCCGGCTCGGGCGAGGCGTCCATATTGTTACCACACTTAGCCACGCCTCCTGCTACCGTTTTTGTTATGCGAAATTGAACCTTATAGCGTCTCCTTGGGATTCTACCTCGATGGTCTAAGCACTTCATTGTTAGATATGTGTTGAGTCCGTCATATTTTTAATAATCTACGGAATGTCAAAAGCTTCGAGTCTGTTCATGGTATCCACCTTTAATGTCCATGTTTCTGCTCCATACAAGAGAACTGAGTGCACGTATGCCTTTAAAAAACGGTATCTTAGGTTCAAGTTCAAGGTTGCGTTGCATAGTAGGTTTTTCGTCTTTAGGAACGTGGCTCTGGCTTGTTCTATGCGTCATCTTACTTCAACATCGGGGGTCTACATTTTGTCCTTATGCAGCTGCCAAGATATTTGAATTTCTCAACTCTCTCTATTGCGGTGTCATAGATGTTTATGTCCAGTTGTGGGTTTGAAAATATTATGGCCATTACTTTAGTATTTGTTACATTAACTTTCATTCCTAGATGATCTCCCACCTCTACAACTTTGTTGATTAGGCACTGAAGGGCCTCTAGACTGTCCGCAATGATAACCGTGTCGTCTGAATAACGTATGTTGTTCAATATCCTGCCGTTAATTCTTATGCCGTCTTCACCATCGCCTATTGCTTAATTGAATATGTGCTCAGAGTACATATTAAATAGTATTGGCGACAAAACACAACCCTGTCGTACCCTGTTTTCTATATACACCGGTTCTGATGTTGTTTGTCCTATCTCACCGTTGCTTCTTGGTTCCGATAAAGTTTTCCAATGAACTCCATGTCTTGTTTGCCTAAACCTTTTTTCTGCAGTAATGCCAGAAGGACGGTGTGACCAACTCGATCGGAAGCTTTCTCGTAGTCTATGAAACAGGCATATACATTTTTCCTCATGTCTCAACATTTCTGGAAGAGTATTGGCTAGTGCCTCCCTTGTTCCTAAACCTTCGCGAAATCCAGATTGTGTGTCGCTTTGATCGGCTTCACACTTGTGGTAGAAAAACTATGTTATCTGTTGCAAACGTGGCGAGAGATTAGTTGGTTGTCTAAAGATGCCACCTAGAATACGATAGCCTCCAGTTTGCTGTTGCGCACGAAGCACAAAATCTTATTGGTTTGATGGTTTGGAGTGCCACTGTATTTCACAGCAAGTCACATTTACTTGTGATTCGTGGTAACGTTATGGGAATGAAGTGTTAGAAACAGTTGTCGTTCCATACGTCTGAGGCCTCGAAGAGGGTTTCTTCCAGCAAGATAATGCACGTCCTTATATTGTAAGAGTGTCGATGAGGTTCCTTCAGGAAGCTGAGTTCAGAGTGGCCGCCACGATCACCTGATTTGTCGCCAAATGAAAGAGTATGAGATTGAATGCTAAATGAAATTACAAATCTGATTTTTAATATTACTAACAAAATCGGTGGCATTAAATAAACAACGATTTTGTTAGTAATTTTACAAATCAATTTTTAGAGTGCATTATTGACCTGTTGCATTTTTTTCTAAACTAATTCTGGCAAATGGATTCGTTTATTATTGTCTTTAGTCCTACCGAATTTGGTGAGCCACATCCTTTTTTATCTCAGTTTCGAATTTCACTTGAGAGTAGTATACCTTCGATATATGAATAGTCGAGATTCAGGACTTTCGAGATACATACATTTTTGTGAACACCATTACAAGCGTATTCTCCAAGAAATATTGAAGGTTGTAGGAAAGATATAACAAATGGGCTTAAAGCTTGATGACTATGTGTAAGAAAAATTCGAAAAATCTAAAAATTACTAGATTACTGCAAAATTCGAAAAATTTTATGGCTTCTACAATACATAATAGCATAAATGGATCACATAAAGTGTAAAATATAAACAAGGTCATCCTTTAAGTCAATAAGGGAACTTTATGAATACATATTTTTCAGATTTTTTTCCCTACGGCATGGAGCAGACGTCATGTCTTCACTGTATACTGCTATCCATGATCTATAATTAATCAATTTGAATATTCATTAAAGCAGAGCGAGAAACAAATACAGAAGGACATCGGATCCTAAGGCAACAGGTTATTTTCGCTGACGGCAGACATTGAAAAGGACCACACAAAGCGCGGATAGTAGCGCCATAGCATATACACCTACCAGCAGCGCAACTCGATAGCCATTACGCATATTTTTCAAAGCCTCTACATGATGTTACGTAGGCTGCTTTTAGCGTCTCCACATCACGTTTTAGGTCAGGATCGTGTTTAGAAATATTTATGCACCCTACAAAAAAAGTTTCAATATATTTTCTGTAACAGGTACATATTTTCAGGAAATCACTGAGATTTTAAAAAAGGAGCTTAAAATACTGTACGATTGGTTATGTCAGAATAAACTTAAGCTGAATACCTAAAACAACCAAAAGCAAAATACATAGTTATAGGATCTAAGATAAAATGTCAAAGATTTATAGAGTCTGGTTTATGTTTTAATATAATTCAATTCAATTCAATTTTATTTCTCCAACCAATTACATTAAATATTACATATTTTCTGACATACAAGGCATTCTGAAGGAGTCCAGACCTGGGCACGTGTGCCTGTTTTGTCCACTTTTCTCCTTCAGAAACCTTGTAGCTAAAATCGTCAAATACCAAGAACAAATACAAAGAGTGGGAGAGGGTGGAAGTGAAACAGTCAACAGAATGGCTTAGATAGATAAATAAATAAAAAGTTAGTGAAAATATTGATTTTGTTGAGGAGATCAAATATCTAAATAATAGGATCCACAGCTAAATTTTTGTATAGACATGTAGATTACATGTGTAAGAAAATCGGGGAAAAATGGGCTTCTAAGGACGTACATTTTAAAATCTTTCTTCGTCAGCTAGGATGATAGTCTATTATATCTTTTTTTTTTAACTGAGTAGACCGCGCAGGCAGAGCCTACATACCAGAGTACTGCGGCTGCTGTGAGAGGGTTATATTAGGGGATGTTTGTTGACGCGGGATTTGAATGGGCCAATACCCGCAGGTCCAATAAATACATCTTCTGGCAGTCCATTCCAAGCCTAGGACACCCTGGGCATAAATGTGCGGTTGTACCGCTCAGTTCTTGATGTATGAAAAACGACCGTCTTAGGATGAGATGCAGCGGTCGCACGGGTACATCTGATAGGAGCAGTGAGCGGCGGAACGATAGAGGATAGCTTAGAGGAGCAGATTCCGTTGGAATATCGGTAGAAGAGTGAGAGGTCACCAACAACACGCCGGTGGGAAAGTGATGAAGGTGGCGCGTTAAGGCCGGATCGCCAATTAGTCAAATTGCCCTTCTCTGGACGGCATCTAGTATAGACAGGGTAGTGAGGGCAGCAGCTCCCCAGACATGAGAGCAATACTCCAGGCCAGGTCTTATCTGGGCTTTATATAGCGCGAGGAGGTTACATGATGAAAAGTACTTTCTGGCTCTAAATAGGTACCCAAGCTCTTTACCAGCTGCTGTTGCAATTGACGCGACATGTTCGTGCCAGATCAGATCTGTAATGTTGACTCCTGACAGCTTGACTGCTTGACTCCTTGGCAGAGCCCGGTTGTTCATTAGAACCTGATGTTGGCTTAGGCACTTCTTGTTTGATAGGGTACAATACTGGGTCTTGGAAGCATTAAATTTTACCATATTCTTGAGCCCCCAAGCGGTAGTGTTATCGAGATCCTTTGAAAGTGAAGCTGCCACTGCCAGTCTTCTGCGTTCCAGCTCGACCACAGAGACTGGTCTATTGCTCATAATGCCTGCATGCAGCGTACTGTCATCCACAAAACTGTGGACTGAGTTTGTAGTGCTAGAGAGTAGATCATTAATGTGAAGCAGAAACAATGTCAGAGCCAATACCGATCCCTGCGGAACCCCGGCATTGATGCTATGGAAAGAAGAGGAAAAGCTTAACAGGGAGCCCATAAGACGGGAGCTTGTTTAGGAGAGCTGCATGCCACAGTTGATCGAATGCCTTTGAAATATCGAGAGCAACGTCGTGAGCCTCGCCAAATGACAAATGACTAGATGAGTTTGCTCCACACATGTGTGACGTAAGCCATTAGGTAATTTATTTCACTGGCTTACGATAACAAGGTCTATATCACAGGATATAGCTCACCATTCGTTGCACTGTGAACAAACTACATTATCATGCGGCTAATAACCTAGCTGTTGATGCCGCTATAGAAGCAAAGGGCAATACAGTCATGTTTCATAAGATATCCATAAAAATATTGTACTTCGATATAAAAAAAATGTTCTTAATCCAACATGGTCACCGACAATCTGAACGAGACTAAGGCGATCGTGACGCTTTGTATTGAAAGAAATATAGGGTGAGTCAAGCTCAACGTCTCGGACTCTTGTGACCAAACTATACCACTCTTCGAAAAACCAACTTTGCGAGTGTATGTAGGACTATGTTGGACTATACTTTAAAATAATGACTTTTATACAGGGTGTTTAATAGAAGCGTGACATATCAAAGTTATGTTTTTTAAATGGAGCACTATGCGGTTATAAACAGTCGCTCTGCTTGTACAATGTATATGCTGAGAATCGCGCGCCAGATCGGGACAGTTGTTTGGTTAATAAATTTCTTTCAGTGACACTCCGTGAGCTCTCGAATTAAAGGAAATTGCTCCCGGAAAGTTTCTTCTATTTGTTCTTCGGCATGATGGATCGCCGCTGCGCCATTCGATTCGCTGCTGCGAAGACTTTTTACGCTTCTGATACATTACCGTAATTGATATATGGTATGAGCGCTCCTCGAGAGGAATTTCACAGGGGATTGAGGTTATGATTACCCTAAGGGGCACAAGATTGCAGGCGTTCAATCAGGGATACTTACATAGTCTTGCCATAAATGTACTTCTCATATAACCCCAATGGGGTTCCTACATCCCTACACTACCCTCATCAAAAGAGTAAACAATAATCAGGAACCTGTTAGACATCTAAAAACGAACGATTTTAAATCTTTAGTGTTTTTATTATTGATGCGCCGCGATTCACATGATTTCTAACAACCATAAGCGTTTTCCATCAACGTCATGATAATAATAAAACTGTGTCAAAATTTCATTATAATCAACTCAATAATTTCCAGTCCGTTAGCTTCTGTAATAAGCAATAATTAAACTTCACCGTGACATTTAAGTTTTTTAAATATGCAACGTAATCACAGCCAAATCAGCGCTCCATATTTACAACGCGAATTGACAACTTACGACGATTTGTTCATAATAAATCAAGGCAAGCGTGATATGATAAATAAAGAAAGATACGAGCTTGTAATATAAAATTTATAATTATAAAATTATTACATAGGCCCGATTTTATCAACATGCGCAATTTAACAAAGACTTTGACCAATCAGAGCAGCCCTTTCAAGAACATGCATCTGTCAAAGTACTCTGAAAATTATTGATTTCTCTTGAAGTTGACCTCAAAAAGCTCAAAAATGACATACTTTATATACAATCGACCATTGTAAACCATCTAGTATCTTTTCCAGTCTGATTTTCCACCCTAAATGGGTGAAAAATTGCATTTTCTTGTTTGATCAAAAGTTTAGCAATTGCTAATCTCAACCAATCAGATTCCAGATTCCATTTCCATTTGATCGCTGGTTTCATGCTGTATCCAATGATATGGTGACAAGAAATTCACTCATTGCATTATTTGAATAAAAGAATTTACTATCGATGATAATTATAAATACATGCAATATATCTTTGTTTTATTGTAAAAAGGGGTAAACATAGCACTTTGTTACATTTCAAAAGTTAAACAAAAGATTTAACTATTAGGCAAGCTATTTTCCAAGTGTACATGCGCATTACTGGTTGCCTATCCAGAATGGCAAAGCTCATTATTTAGCTGCGTATAACCTTATATTTTATATTATAAATGCAAGATTGATTCTTCATAAAAGTATGTATATTTTTCTCTATAATCCATCTGACTGACGGAGGTGGGATTTGTAATTATTAAATAAGATAGTTGCTGTGATTGATACTAGGTAGGTACTTTTATGATTCTGTCACAAATTATCGCAGTTTGCAATTAGTAATTATAGAATAATTATAATGTAAACATGAAAAATGTGGCATTAATTTGCAAATTAATCGCTTTGTTCTGATATCCTGCTAGCATCCTGCTTTGACGTTTTGTTTTCAACATTGATAAAATACTATTGGATGATATTTATTAACGTAGCCCTCAATACCCAATAGAAAGCTTTTGCTAAATAACATCCAATAGAAAAGCTTTGTCAAAATCTTTGTTAAATATGCGTGTTGATAAAATCGGGCCATAATGTAATAAGACACTTTTACATTAAGTTCAAAAAACGTTTAAGGAGAAAAAAACAGTAGCGTGCAAATAGAACTATTAACATTGTCAAGTTCATACTCCTATTACTTGATATATCACTTCAAAATTATCTGAAACATGATATTTTGCGAAATGTTTTCTGACTGACTACATATATACCATTGAGATTTATATAAAGAAATACATTTTCACACCTATACACATTTAACTTTACGACTGTCTTTTTGTACCTTTATTGTTTATTTATTAGCAATTACACCTTCACAATGATTGCTTTTGAATAATTTCTCAGGTAATAAATTATCATTGTCATTCGCAACACGATAATGTCCATCTGAACCTATAATTTGCAAATGATTTTAGAATTATCCTTAGAGTCAATGCTGTAATCTTGAGTTGCACAATGTTTTAGTTAAAAGGTTATATGTAAATGACACCTTTGGAAAATTAGCATGTGTTGATAGCAAGTGAGGAAAGGTGACAGATACGTTTTGAAGGTTACTTATTATAAGTAAACATAGATTGCATTCGTGTCTTACTATGCACTGCCATCTGTCTTACGCTGTTCTAATCTAAACATCAACTGAGTCGCAAGAAGGTTCAAAAATGTGGTGTCGAATACCTGAAGGCAACATTGCCAAGTTTTACGGAAAGTAATAAAAACGGCAAAGGTTAAATTTGGGAGACAGTTCAATAAGGGTAAAACCACACCCTAAGACTATCAAAATCAATATCTTGTACTTTCATTTTTATTTCAAATTTTCAATCGGTGTTTTTCATTGTTCATAGCTATAAGAAATCTTGCAGGCCATGAAAAATATCTTCACACGATTCATAGAACATAGAGTCTAGATAGATTTGATCGCAGTATTTCTAACTTGACTCCAATTTTCATAGATTAGAATAGGTGTCAAGCATATTCGAGTTTTTGAAAACACACACCTTTTGAAGCATGTAAAATTTTTATTATGATAGGTATAGCATAGCCCAATACAAAACGATCTAAAGCAATTTTCGAATGTATACCTATATCAGAAAATTCTAAGTCCCTTGGTTTCTGCAGTATAGGCAAGGCAATGTTCGGTCGGACCTAGAAAATGGTATTATGCCGCTAGGACTCTTTTTCACAGGTCAATGGACAGCCTATTATCAATACTACAGACTTTTCAGTTTTTCACGCGCCCACCCGCCAACCACCCCAATTTCACCCCCACCCAAAAAAATGCAGAAAATGATCAGGAATCTCTAAAACGCTTAAAATGGAGTTTGAGCTGTTTCTATATTTTCAGTTCTTTTTATTATTTCTGCACCGAAACTGGCACGATTCGTAAAAGTCATACGCATTTTCCATCCTCGCCATGGTGGTAATACTGTGTCAAAATTCCATTAATATTAATTCAAGTGTTTCCTTGTTACACAATATAGAACGATCTACGATCGTATGTTTACACCAGAAAAGATTCCAAGTTCTTTGGTTTCTGTAATAGGCAATGCAATGTTCGGATGGACCTAAAAAAGTTACTTATGTCACTAGGTCTTTCTTCACAGGTCAGTGGACAGTCTATCATGAAAGCAACAAATTTTTCAATTTTACAACCCCCCACCCCCCAACTAAATCAATTTCAACCCCACCCAAAGAAAAGTATAAAATGATCAGTGACCCCTAAACACCTAAAAACGAAGTTTGAGCAATATTCAATTTTTTTCATTTTTTGCTAATTATTCCGCCGCCTATGCACCGATTTTCAAAATTACATACATAGAACATTACCTACTACGACCCCACAGCATATCGCTGCCCAAATTTCATCACAATCCATGCAGCGGTTACTGAGATTACGAGGGTAGAAAAACGCCAACAGACAGACAGACAGACAGACCGACAGACAGACAGACAGACCCACGGAAATGAGTGACGTGGATTTTTGTTATGTAGACATCATGAAACGCCCAAGAAGCGTATCATCTCGAAATCGAAAATTTTCGCGATCACAATACTCCCCTCATCTATCGGTGTGGGAAATAAAAAAAAAACATGTTTTTTTCCATCCCTGGTTCGAAATACAGTAGCAAAGACCTTTGGCAACGTAACTCCGTAGAGCTAAGATATAAAATCAGCAGGAGAGATCTGCCTAGAGAGTTCGCGCTCTGCCGTGGCTGCGTGTAACCGTGATAGCATCTTCCCGAAGATCGCGCTCAGTGATTTAAGGCCACCATTTCCATTTCTATTATACCAGATCTCTGGGATGGTCCATTCCACGCTTCTCGCTCTGGCATGGTATGTTTGTTTTATGGTCCCTTCTCGCCGTTTAAGCCGAGTTATGCCGCTCGAAGCTCATAAATCATCTCAGACTAGATAGCGGGTGATACATGAAGCTCTGGTACAGATCTTACTTACTTATTTGACGTTTATTAACCGCTATGTAGGGTGTTCTAAGTTGGGACTTTCCTCTTTAGAAGCAACGGCCCCTGAAACGGCAAAGCTAATGCACGGTGAACCAACAGCAAAACAGTAAAAAAAAATTTCAAGCAAGTACTGACTATTTGGTTGTTACGAAGTTGTAAGTGCCGTCCTGTCGCAGGCGTCTTACAGGTAAAAGTATGATTTACGATGTCTTTTTCAATTTGGACCATACGAGGTTGTTTAGGTCTTCCAGCGTGTCCACCACGATGTGGATTCAGATATCCTGTGTCTCTAGCTCTTTGCACGAGCGAGACAAATCAACGAGGTGCAGAGTGAGTACGGTTAAGGAAACGATCGGCATACACTCGCGAAGCCGCAGCGGTATTTTGACCACACTCACCGTACATTAAAATCCTGTCCACCAGTTCATTGTTGTTATATGCGTGCGCCATTGTTGTTGTTTTTAAAGTCCGATCGTCAGATGTAGCGAGTAAAGCACTCTCGTACACTACGGCACAGCAACACGAAGTATGACGAACTGCCTGTTTTAGTGTTTTCTCACCGGCATCGGCACCGCTAGCACTGTCTTGTTGTGATATTATGACATGGTGAGCCACTGCCCAGGGACGGACTTAGAATTGAGGATTTCTTTAATGGTCACTATCTTGTTTTCTCTAAATATTTCGTTTATATGTTACTGGGAAGTAAGTTGGCGAGTACTATCCGATGTATGAAAAAAAGTCCCAACTTATGAAATACCCTGTATACAGAAAAATGCATTTGCAGTCAGAACAATAATAGGAACAAATTGCACTAATTACAAATAACAACAACAAAAAATAGGAAATAAACAAGACTATCCCTATATGGACAAAAACTCATCCACAAAATAGGGGCTGTAATACAGTAAGTACCGCTTCGCGTATTTGTACAGTTTCTGAAAATTTCGATAGGTTTTTGGAACTACGCTGAATTTGGACTACTTCTTATATTGACATACTATATTTTATTTGAGATACATCAAAGACCTGTTTGGAATTTTCATACAAAGTAGATGTTTCAAAGGGCGTATTTCGGACTTTGTTTGTACAATTTTACACCGACAGGTGAGGGCAAATCTTTTCGATTTTGAAGCGCTTTTTGGACGTTTCATGATATCTTAATAACGAAAATGCAAGTCATTAATTTGCATCGGTCTGTCTGTCTGTTGGAGTTTTTCTGGTCTCGTAATTTAGTAACCGCTACATGGATTGTGATGAAATTTTGGCAGCGATATGCTGTGAGGTTGTGATGGGTGCTATAATTTTGAAAATCGGTGTATGGGCGGCTGAGTCAGTAGCAAAAAGACAAAAAAAGCTCAAGTATTCCACAAACTTCGCTGTTAGGCGTTTTAGGGGTTCCTGATCATATTCTAATTTTTTTGGATGTGGGTAAAATTGGGGTGGTTGAGTGGTGGGGGGCTCTAAAACTGAAAAATGTGTTTACTCATAATGGGCAGTCCATTGACCTGTAAAAGAAAGGCCTAGCAGTATAATACACTTTTTTAAGTCCATCCGAACATTGCCTTGCCTATTAGAGAAACCAAGGACTTTCTGAGGTATACATACAATTAGTGCTTTGGATCATCCTCCATTGTGTAACCTGGAAATTACTGAATTGATTTTGATGAAATTCCGACATAATATTATTACCTTAACGAGGATGGAAAACGTGTATGGTTTTCAGAAATCGTCTCATTGCTGCGCAGCAACAATAAAAAAACTAAAAATATAAAAAATTGCCGTTTGATTATCGATATTTTTGTATATAAATCCCCAACCTAACACAAACCCTCGTAGTGTTTTCCTCCACTGGTAGCAATTGTAATCAGGATAATCGTTCAACTTTTTCTGGATCACTACTAGCTACATTATTTTCCTTAAATAGATTAAAAATAGTACTAGGTACAAAATCTTATAGTATTTAAAAAAGTTCATCTTCATAATTAATACACTTATTTTAGAAGAGAGACTGAAGATGTTGAAAGACTAATGCCGTTATGCAACTTATCCAGTGCGCATCAAACGTCTAACTCCGATCTTAGACAAGGAAAGAAAGAGGACGGAACGCGCGACTGACATTTCTGTTACCAAAAAGCATCAAACATGTACCAAAGCGCTATTAAATTTACCTGTGATACGTGATTCCTGGCTCCTTCCTGCTGCTGTAGCTTTTACAACCGTAAACTGCACACCCTACCATTATGCACACCACAATATTTTACAAAGATTGCTCTTAAAAACGCTAAATATCATAAAAAAGTATTTTGACAGCTGTCAAATAGCTATTCATTTTCGGTCACAGCTAATTCATATAGCATCAAACGGGCGTGCGGACTCCCCTCTCTTTCCTTATCTAAGACTCCGATTCTATCATAACCTCCAAACGAATGTTATTGCAGCGTTCTAGACACTTACGGCCCCTAGACAGGAGTATCCACATACAGGCTGTATGTATGCATTGGAATACATAAAGAGTTTAAATATTAATATGGCGTGCTCTCGCTGTTTGCATTATGTTTGCATGTTGTACCGATTCTCCGGTATGAATATAGAAGTATATTGTGTATACCGTTAGATGTCAGTTGCCGCGTATGAAGAAAATAACATTAGAGATGAGACAGCGTTTAGGTAACGCTAACGGCTACTTTGTCGCGATATCTGTCGTTAGCGTCACATGACGCTCAGAAACGTCGGACGTCGAAGTAACCAGTTATTTAGTAACTCCTTAGACATTGCCCAGTAAAATTGTTACTTTTATCTTGGTGACCGGTTGTAGGGTGAGGCAGTATCTGTGTAACTGTTACTTAGTCGCGGTATATGTATTTTGCATAGAATTGTACTCACTGTTGAATTGGTGACTGATTATAGGGGAAAAGAGAATTTATATAACTGTTATTTCATCGCGGTATTTAACCTTCGCGTCGTATTGTCCTCAGAATTTTAGGAATAACCAGTTATTTATTTATGGCTCAGAATTTACCCAATAAAATCATCACTGTTGCCTTTATGACTGATTGTAGCATGACGCAGTATTTGTGTAACTGTTACTTGATCGCGATATTTGTCCTTCGTCTCATATTTTGCTTAGGATCGTAAAAGTAACCAGTTACTTAATAACTAATCAGATTTAACCCAGTAAAATCATCACTGTTGCCTTTGTGCCTGATTGTAGCGTGAGCTAGTATTTATGTAACTGTTACTTTATCGCGTTATCTGTAGTCTATATCGTATTGTGCTCAGAATCGATGACGTAACCAGTTAATTAATAACTTCTCAGAATTTACCCAATAGAGTCGTCAGTGTTGGTTTGATAACTGATTATATAGGGTGAGACAGTATCTGTGTAAACGTTGCTTTATCCCGGTATTTGTCCTTAGCTTCGTATTGTGCTCAGAATCTTCAAAGTAACCAGTTACTTAGTAAAGACTCAGAATTTACCCAGAAAAACGCCAGTGCTGTATTGAAAACTGATTGTAGGGTGAGACAATACCTGTGTAACTGTCATTTTATCAGGATATTTGTGATTCGCATCGAATTGCGCTCCGAAACCTCAAAGTAACCGGTTACTTAGCAACATCTCAGCCTTTACGGTGAGAAGTATAGGATGTGGTTACGGAACAACGGCCCAGTAGGTAGAAGAGAATATTGTATATATCCATGTTCTTTAAATTATAATAATACACCTTTGCCAAAAGCATACACTACTTATATCGTCGAAGGCAAAACACTACAAAGTAACAGTTACTTTATCGCGGTGTTCTTTTGTCGCGAAATGATACGCACTCTGCGACACTAAACTAACAGTAAACCCATCTCTACATATTCAAACGATCCTGTCACGATGTTGTGCAGTTTGATAGATATCTTATTGATGCAGATAAGCTACTATGAAGTGGAGGTGGTGGTTTTGCCAGTACGTACGTGATCCACTCGATGTTTCCGCGTACCTTATATAGATGAAATGGTCGCTTCTTCCAGGTATCATAAAAACGAAGAGGTGGATAGATCGGTCATGATCTTTGCAGTTATTTATAATGTTTATAACTTCTAAGAAGAACAAATGTAGCTGGGATAAGTATATCAAACGTTTCACAATGTCTTGGTCGACAGAATCGATTATGGTTTGTTTAGGGGACGTTTTAGGAGATAGCAGACAGAAAGAATTCTGCCGGTGCGCCATCTGGTACCCGAAGGCAACGGCAACCAAAGGAAGTCGCTGCCAGAAGATTCTATATGCTGCATATTGCAGCGGCATATAGAATCCGCGCTTCTCTGGTGGCTCAAAGAGGACGCGCCGTGGCGTTCCACCAAGAACTATGCTGCTGTTCTGGCAGCGACTTCCTTTGGTTGCCGTTACCTTCGGGTACCAGATGGCGCACCGGCAGAATTCTTTCTGTCTGCTCTCACATGTTTCACATGTTTAGTGAACATGAAAAAATTGATGCTCTCTATTTCCGTCAGTCGACCTATGGCGCACTGATGATCGCTAATAAGCGTGAAACAGCTGTCTGCGTACTGGTGGATTGACGGAGATATAGAGCAGCCCTCGTTTTAGATGTTTGTCAAAGTCTTCGTCAAATGTGCATAGTGACAAAATCAGCGGTAAGAGCTCTGTATC
This sequence comes from Callosobruchus maculatus, assembly GCA_951848785.1. Classification (NCBI taxonomy): domain Eukaryota; kingdom Metazoa; phylum Arthropoda; class Insecta; order Coleoptera; family Chrysomelidae; genus Callosobruchus; species Callosobruchus maculatus. The sequence goes on from CATOUR010000184.1 coordinate 1,060,939, forward strand.
TCTAATGGAACTGCTTTTTAATAGATTTTTTGCCATCAGTCTACCAAGTGATACCATTCGACATATGCCGAGGTTTTCCTAAAGCCCATTCCGACCGTATTCATCTCGTTCTTTAGTCTACACATGATTTTTTTCCAGATTTCAGCCTGAATTATTCTGTAGCAATCTTTTTGACTGTATTGTGCAGCTCAACAGCCACAACTCCAGAAAAAGCTGGAATAACATACTCTCTACAACTTCAAGATCCTATTTTCTCGCAGCACTGGATTATAACCTTGCCCAGTTCACATTGGATGAACATCTCAAGTCGTCCCACATACCACATGTATTTGTAACCCCCTCCCTAATCAAAACTGACAGCCGCATCGCGTTGGCGTTGAACGGCTAGATTGTTTTGTTATTGTTTATAGACAGATACCATCTAACCCGTCCAATGATATTATTGCCTGATTTATGACGTTATTATGGTAGAAAAGGTAGGGCAGTTCTCTTGTCGGGGATCTTCTTTCTTATTGTCCTGCTGCTGGAAATTTTTATTTATACATTGAGTCGGGCAGGTCAACTCATTGTTGATTGACAGAGAGATAAGTAGTAATAATAATAGCAGACAAAAAAATTGTTATAGGGCAATAATACAAAATAAACACCTAGTCGCTGAAAGAATTCCATTGTAAACATAGAAACCGTGCTACACAAGACCACATTAATGAAAAAGAGTCATACACCAGCCTGCAGGATGGCCAAGTTTTCCCAGAAACGGGGTGTTGTATGTTTGCTATCCAGGACCAAGTCATTGCTATACGAAATCCATCCATAACAGACGATGACGATAATTATAATAGAATGTCACAGAAGGAAACAATAGAACACATAACGAGCGCATGCAAAACTCTCGCTGGAGCCGAGTACACGGCTAGACATAGTTGTTAAGCCAAAGTCATACACCAAACACTAGTCGCAACAAATAAACTAACAGAAAACAAAGATCCATATTATAACTACACAACGACATCTCTTCTCGAAAACGTCAATACAAACTATACTGGGACGCCGAAATACATACAGACAAGACTATCTCAGTCACAGAGTAACAACTGAACTTCGAGGCAGTAAACAACTAATTCTAATAGGCCGACATCCTTTCTTACGTTGTCATATTGACCACCAGATACACCTATCATAATTATTTACTATCGTCTCAATTGTATAGTATCCAGGAATATTCCACTCTACGTTAAAAAAGACGGTATTTTGGTGGTTCAGGAATGATTACAGCAAAACCAATAGATATGTTGACCTCTACTGCGTTACTGCATATTTCTTCATTATAAACGCAAATTCTGAAGTCTTACATAGTTTGTATTCTGAGAGAGAGAGAGAGTTTATTGAAAGAAACTGTCCAGACCTGTTAGACTGACCAATCGAAAGGTCTATAAGCAAGACCGAAGGTCCTGGGGACCGTTCCAACAAACATTGACGAATTGACTGCTGCATTTCATTCATACTCATAAAATTTCAAGTATTCTAGCCCAGGGTACCAGATTCTTATATGTTAATGCCGTATAAATAAGCAATAACCCAGTGGGTCCCCCGTGGTACCAAATTCCGAAGTCAGTTCACGCGTAGGCACCCCAAACCATCAATATGGGACCAGACTGCCCATTGGATGAGCAATAACCATTATTAAGTTGGCTGGATCCTGTATAATGGCCGTGTAAATATTTATAAATACGGTGTGAAAATAAAAGTATGGACTATGGAGATTATAACATAAATTCAAGCGATACCTTTATACAGGGTATAAGAAAATAAAGTTTAGTGACTGTTTTTGCTTTAATTTTGCCTATAACGGTTATATTCAGGATCACTATGATATAACCACCTTTCGTCACAAGTAATGAATGAATGTATAGGCCTACAAGCGCACTTTTCTGCACCTCTCCTTATCTAGTACCCAAGTCCAGCCCTCATTGCAAAGATGAGGATGGCCTTGAAATGAGAGACAGAACTGGCACGAAGGTCCTAAAATAACTTCTCTAGCTTTACGGAGATCTCTAGATGCCAGCGCCAAAACCTTCGTCGTAACCCACACTGACCCTCCCTCCTCAAAAGATCTCTTGCCATTGACTACAGCTATTCCCTTGTAGGATTAGCGAAGTTTCACATCAACACATCACCTCATAACCATGGATCAAACATTGGTCCGTCACTTCACAACCGAGACAAAAGAAGAATCAACACAATGACCTGAAAAGGGAGAACCGCCTCCAAAGAAGGCGAAGACCGTCCCATTTGCAGCCAACATCAGGAGATAAATTGATTTTTAGATATTTTCATTAAAATGCAGACCTCCAAACTAAAATCCTAATAAAACAAAATTTTATTTTCGGATTTTGGAATTTTTGGCATTAGTTCTTAGAAAATATGCTACTAAAAGAAAGTGATCAAACACTTAACGAGAGTCAAAAACAGCATGTTTTGAAGACTGACTTTAAAAAGGTTACAAAAAAGGAATTTATCTTAAAAAATCACCAAACAATAAACCGTGCACTTTACGATAAACGCATGTCCATATTTCTAGATATCCATAGACAATAAAATTGCATTTAAGCTCTAAAGGCATATTGGACCTCCC